>BMAO01032066.1:0-385674 GCA_019973975.1 Trichonephila clavata
TACCTGTCCTCTCTGCAGGGCGCCCAACCCCATACGAGCAGCCTCGTAGAGGAGGGGGATTCCCCAGAAAAATGGGAGATGGATGACTGGAAAGGAGCATAGCTCGGGACCAGTCATTCATCTCCCATTTTTTTGGGCTACGCTCAGAGTCAAGGTTGGAAACGACAAGAAAAAAACTCTGACACAATTGTTAGAACATTGTGCAAGACCAATAAAATGTGAAAGATGAAAAGCAAATCAGGGTGACATTTCATATAGTATAGAAATTGAGGGTTTGGAACAGCCATGGGAGAATGTTTGCTGGAGCTCGGGACCAGGAATCATTCTTCCATTGGGGGGGTTTGGAAACGACAAGAAAAGAAACTCTGACACATTGATTCAGACTGTGGCTGGAACATTGTGTGTAAGATTCACAATGGAAGGTTGACACATTTTTTGAGACTGTCCCTGGAACATTGTGTAAGATTCACAATGGAAGGCTAATAAAATAAAATATCGCAAAAGCCAAAAAAAAGAATGTGAGGCAAGATTGAAATATCTTTCAGGAGCTTGACAACCAAACTCTTGGCAGAGCTCAAAAAGTTTAAAACATTCTACCTCTCTAAAAAAAAAAAAAAAAAAAAAAAAAAAAAAAAAAAAAAAATTTTTTTTTTTTTTTAGAGAAGGTTACATGATTTAGTTTCAAAGGTTTGCTAGTAAACTTGAAAGTTGAGAGATAGTTGAACGAGGTCGAACACTATTATCGTTACACTATTGTTTTTCCAACGCCATGTATTGAAAGAGATTCTATCCACTCTTTTTCCTTGCAACAAATTTTTCAATATTTTATTTTCAACTGACATGTTTTGTACTTTAGCGTTCAACTCATATTCTTTAGCGTTCAACTCATATTCTTTTGTTTTCCATTCATATTCTTTCATTTTCCATTCATATTCTTTTGTTTTCAACTCAAGTTCCTTTTTCAACACGACTTTTTCCCTTTGAATCAAATCTCTTTCCTCGGCTCCTCCTCGACATACACTATTTTATTATCGTATAGATTCAAATGCAGAGGTTCCTCCGTTTCCTCGTAGCGCGGATACAAGGGAATCACACAATTTAAACATTTCCAGCCCGTCACATGGATCGGACATTATACCATGGGTCCCGTACACGCTTGGCAGCCCAACATTTTTATTTCCCACAGTCATTTTTCTATTCCCCCTGGAAAGAGGGTACTGAGAAACGCAATACTATACGGGTGCAAAGGTCGATTGATGTGAACATGAGACGCATGTTGCTTAAATTGTCAGGACCCTGGTCACACGAGGGTCCACTCACGTAGACGAGGGCCCCACGCCAAGAGGGCAACGTCGTGAGAGGGCTCGCCTCCCATGTTCCAACAACACCCCTATTGGAATGATTCTCTGTCTTTTCTCGACATACCAACGTTGTAATGCCTACACTTTATAGGTCGCTGCTTTCCCCCAGCTTGACTAGTCTCATTGTCCCTCCCTCCATGACATGGGTCGTTGCCCAGCGGGACAAGTCTCCATTTCATTTGTCCCCTCATCCAGGATGAAACAATTTTTTGTTCTCGCGCCCCATATTTTGTTTCAGAGGAAAAAATTTTCAATCAACACACCCCAAGGGACACGATTCTCACCCCTTTCCAAAAAGGTCGTTTTCCATTTTCAATCATTTTTGGAAAGGGTCACGGTGCTCGACTATTTTTTCGACCGACTGTACATATGATTCGTTGTTTCTGGCTCTAGAGCAGTGGTTTGAAAACAAAAGACTAATAATAAACAAACATATAAATGCTTTGTTGATGTTGAAATATGAAAAAATTTAGAGGTGATTCAAATGTTGATTTAAGAAATTGGTTGATACTTGTACTAAACATTTGAGAGCATTAAAATTGCTAAAAATTGAGCATAATACATTTTCAGAATTGTTGTTGATACAATTAGTTATGCAGGTTTTGGATACTGAGACAAAGCGTCTTTTCGAAATGACCTTGGAGAGTACAGACATTCCTAAGTGGGATGATTTTTTGGCTTTTTTGAATAAACGTTGTTTATTTTTAGAAAACCTGCCATCCGCAGGAACAAAAGATAAACAAAATTTTAAAGACTCTCCACGTCACAAAAGCTTCATATTGCATACAGATGCAAATGTTGACAAAAAATGTAAGCTTTGTTCTTTGAACCATGACCTGTATAACTGTGATAAATTTAAAAATATGCCTGTTAGAGAGAGGTATAATATTGTTAAATCTTTGAATTTATGTTTAAAATGCTTGAAACCAAACCATAAGGTATCACAATGTAGATCTAAGCATATTTGTTTTTGCAAAAAGAACCACAATCAGTTGTTACATTTTGTTAATGTAAAAAATCAGGAGATGCAAAACTTTGAGTCATCCCAACCAGACACCAGGCGCCAAGATGACGTCATCGAACCAATTTGTTTTCAAAATTCTAGTATAAAAAATAATCAAAATAAAACTGATAGGAATTCTTTTAATTTTCCGAGTGCTCAAAACAACATTGTTCAAGGTCAGGTTTCGGGAGTGAACATGAGTATTTCCGCTTCCCAGAAACATAAAAATGATATTATTTTATCGACTTGTATAATTTATGTTGAAAATTCTGTTGGGGAAAAAGTTCCTTTACGCGTCCTCGCAGACAGCGGGTCGCAAGTTTCTCTATTGAGGTCGAGCACGGCAGATTTTTCTTGAATTTGCGTAAATTAAAAACTCTTATGTCGGTCTCTGGTTTGGGTGGTTCGAATGTTAATATAAAATCAAAAATCAAAGGAGTAATTTCAAATGGTTCTGGATCATATAAACGTGTTGTGGATTTTCATGTTGTACCCAAAATTACTAATATGATACCTGTTAATTCCTTTGATATTTCACATATTGTGTTTCCAAGCAATGTACATCTAGCAGACCTCACTTTTAATACTAGTAATTCTATCGATGCCTTATTATCAGCAGATATTTACTTTGATATTTTGAAAGATGGTAAACACAAATTAGATAATGGTAATTTGATCTTACAAAATACTGAATTTGGCTATATAATTAGTGGTAACACCTCGAGGTTCTCAAGTGGCTCATTGCATTGTGGTTTAATCACAAAAGACTTTGAAACTTTAAATGATACTTTAAAATCATTCTGGGAAATAGAAGAAATTGTACCCACCAAATTTGTTAGTGATGAACTTAAGAAATGCGATGAACATTTTTTGAAAACTATGACGAGGGACACTAACGGACGTTTTTGCGTCGAGATGCCCATGAAAGACAATGACATTGAACTGGGGCAGTCAAAGTCTACTGCTATTCGTAGATTAAAATTGTTGGAAAGGCGATTTGTTAGAGAACCTCATATAAAAGACAAATATGTCGAATTTCTACAAGAATATGAGGATCTTGATCACATGCAGCGAATTAAAGAGGAGGAGCCAGGATTACATTATTACATTCCTCACCATGCTGTGATTCGCCCTGAGAGTAAAACGACTAAGCTGAGAGTTGTGTTTGATGCTTCATGCAAAAGTAGCAACGGAAACTCTTTGAATGACATTTTGCTGAAAGGAGGCACTATTCAACCTGATTTGTTTGATATTCTTTTAAAATTTAGAAGCTTTTTCGAGTGATATAAAGAAGATGTTTCGTCAAATAAAGGTGCAGGAGCATCAACAAGAGTTTCTCAGAATTTTATGGAGACCATCGCCTGAAGAAGATATCGTGTCTTATCGCTTGAAAACGGTTACGTATGGGACCAAACCAGCTCCATATTTAGCTACCAGATGTCTTCTACAACTAGCCCATGAAGGGAAGAACAAGTACCCACTTGCCACTCCAGTTATCGAAAACAGCACCTACATGGATGACATTTTGTCAGGAGCAGACGACATCACTACTGCTAAAGAGATGCAGCGACAACTAATTGGCTTGATGAAAGAGGGCTGTTTTCATCTTTACAAGTGGAGCGCCAACAGTGAGGAATTGTTGAAAGACGTGCCCACGGAAAACAAGGAGTTCCTCTTCAATGAAAATGATGAGTTAGTAAAGACCTTGGGATTGTCGTGGAGACCTAGAGAGGACACTTTCATGTATCAGATGAATTTGCAAGAGGTTCCAGTGACTATTACTAAAAGAACCGTCTTGTCATTTATCTCCAAATTGTACGATCCCCTAGGTCTGCTTCAACAGATAATCATAAAGGCCAAAATGATGATTCAAAAAATTTGGCTATTAAAAATTGACTGGGATCAAAACTTGCCTCGTCAAGAAATTGAAAACTTCCAGAGATACGTGGCCGAGCTGCATCAATTGAAGGATTTGAAAATACCTCGGTGCATTTTACTGAAAGATTCTGTTGCAGTTCAACTTATTGGATTTGCAGATGCATCAGCTCACGCTTATGGTGCATGCCTATACGTAAAATCTGAGAATGCCAATGAAACTCAGATAAGATTACTCTGCAGCAAAACTCGCGTCGCCCCACTCAAGACTTTGTCAATACCTAGGCTCGAACTGCTTGCTGCGACATTGTTGTCGAAATTGACCTCAAAGATTATTAAAATTATTGATTTAGAATTTGATGAAGTTCATCTTTTTTCGGACTCGAAAGTTGTTTTGGACTGGATCCAAATGCAACCACACCTTCTAAAAGTATTTGTGGCAAACCGAGTTTCTTTAATTCAAAAATTGACTGAAACCTTATCCTGCCACCATGTAAAAACCCAGGAGAACCCAGCTGATTTGATTTCAAGAGGTGCAACTAAGTTGCAGCTTCAAGACGAACTTTGGTGGACAGGTCCTTCCTTTTTGAAGGACAAAACTTTGAACTCACTCTGTCGTTTCGCAGAAAGACGACAACTTTTTCGAAGAACTTAAAAACCCTAATATTGTATACTCATTCATCACTCATGCAGGTCCATCTGTATTCCTTGATAATTGTTTAAATATTACAAATAGTTTTACTAAACTTGTTCGGATTGTGAGTTATATTTTCAGGTTCTATTTCAATTGTAAGTATCCTGATTCTAAACAGTCTGGTGTTTTCACAAATCAAGAACTGGAAAGAGCTACAGCTGCTTTAATTAAACCAGTACAAAAGGAAAGTTTTTTTGAAGAAATTAAATGTTTGGCTGCAGGTAAGGAAATTCCTACGACAAGCAAGTTAAAATGTTTAAATGTTTTCTTGGATGGAAAAGGTCTTCTCAGAGTTGGGGGAAGATTGGTAAATTCCAATATGGTCATTTAGCTGTAAATTTCCAATTGTTCTACCTCATATTCATAAATTTTCCAAATTAATTATGTTGTACTATCACATAAAAAACTTGCATGTTGGCCCTCAGGCACTTTTATCCTTTGTTCGGCAGAAATTCTGGATTCTAAATGGCAGATCTCTAGCTCGTAAAATTACTCACGAATGTGTTACTTGCTTCAAAATTAAACCTAAACTTTGCGAGCAATTGATGGGTTCACTTCCAAGTGAACGTGTAAACCAGGGTTTTGTCTTTAATTGCTGTGGGATCGACTTTCTAGGGACCTTCTGTATTAAATATAAGGGACAACGAAAGGGTGTTTATCATAAAATATATGTAACCATTTTTGTTTGTTTTGTTACCCGATCCACTCATTTTGAAATTATTACGGATTTAACGACTGGCGCCTTTATAGCCACGTTAAAAAGGTTCTTTGCTCGACGTGGAATTAGCAAAACACTTTTCACAGACAATGCTAAAACGTTTGTTGGGGCTCAACGAGAGCTAAAAAGCTTGTACCAGATGGTATGTAACCCAAATGAAGAGTTGGCAACATATTATGCATCAGAGAGTATTAATTGGAACTTTTCTCCTCCCAGAGCACCTAACTTTGGAGGGCTCTGGGAGGCGGGAGTCAAATCCTTTAAATATCATTTTAAAAGAGTGGTTGGAGATGCCAAGCTAACATTTGAGGAATTTAGTACTGTCATCAATCAAGTAGAGGCAATTTTAAACTCGCGCCCTATCTGTCCATTGTCTAATGACCCAGATGACTGTGAAGTCCTCACACCTGGTCATTTCTTAATTGGAAGACCTTTAAATGCTATTCCTGAGCCTAGTTTGATTGATTTAGAGATAAATAGATTGGATAAGTGGCAAAGGTTGACAAAAATGGTACAGATTATTTGGGTCAAATGGCATCGAGAGTATCTTTCTAACCTACAGCAAAGAACAAAATGGTTAGTTAAACAAAACAATGTTAATGTAGGAACACTAGTGTTATTAAAAGAAGATAATATGCCTACGTGCAAATGGTGCTTAGGCAGAATCACGGAAGTCATACCTGGTTCAGATGGCCTGGTACGTGTAGTGAAAGTAAAAATAAAAGATAAAATTTTGAAAAGGTCTATCAACAGCATCGCAATTCTGCCTGTAGCAAATTTAATATCCTCTGTATAATTGTTTATTTTTCTTGCTTATTATTTTTGATATTTGTTGTATTTGTATTTGTTATTTTGATATTTGTGCATATTTTGAATTATTTAGCTATGTATATTGTAAAAAATTGTGTTTATGGATAATTTGTAACAGTCCACTTCTATATTGATGTATGGTTGAAATTTGTTATTTCAACGTGAGGCGGGATGTTACGGACCATTGCGTCATCCCTTCTCACCTCACCCCTCTTGTACGGAGAAATGGAACAACCCCCCTTTTTGTGTACTTTGTTTTTTGTTTCTTCTCTCTGTGTAGTTGTTGTTCGTTCGAGTTTGAATAAAGGTGGCGCAATGCATTGGTAAAAATTCGTTGAATCGTTATTTCGTATTAAAATTATTTCTGAGCCTTCGACGTATGTGCAAAGTTTGTACACACACTTTCTCACAATATTTATAACAAGTTATTCCACAATTCATTATCTTTCCCACTACAACGTTGGGTAAAGTGGTAATTATGGCACTATTATTAAAAATACAATTAACCTCGTACTTCCTCAGCTCACGAAATGAACTCACTACATCTCTATTATGTACACGTAAGAAACTTTCCCACTGCTCTAATTTACCTTTGGTCGGTATGAATTCCGATCTCACACTCCTCAACCCTTCTAATACCAAGTCTATTTGCTTTACACGATTTTTCCAAATTTGCGCCAAGATGTCTATATCAACCAATCGACGTAAAGTAAACTGCGGTAACCGTTCCAAAACCTGAGTAGTTAATTTACATCCATAAGAAGATGCGCATACGATCTTAAACCTCCTTTTTCTAATGTAAATGCCAAATGGCATTACGTATGCGGCATACTTCTGATATCTCAGGTATATCCAAACAGTTTTAATTTTAAAAGGTTTTCCTCTAATTAACTGATTATCCTTCTGGATTAAAGAAATCGTCCCGGGATCTGGAGGAAACCTTTCTTTATTTCTATCAACGACCATTCGTAAATAGTTAATTCTATCAGGCGGTAATTTAAAGTGCAGTAGACTTTCCCTTAAAACACCCCGAAAGTCAAAATCCATAAATAGCTTTACCGGATAGGGGAATTCGGTTTCTTTCTCTATTCCCTCCGAGTTATTTTCTGTAACCAAATTTACAGATTCCGGCCTCCTACAATACAGTTTTACTAAATTTACACGATAAATTGCACTACGATCCCTTTTTCTGGGTAAATCGTAATTAAATTCTGAACTTGCCATTTTACCAGCCCCTAACCGATTCTTATCAATACCCTTTGAATTGGGGGGAATCAAACGCATTGTTGATTTATCTCCGACATCTTTCCTAACAACTGCGCACGCGTAAATTTCTTTCCCTTTCCTTTGTTCTGCGTTTATACTAACCATTGTAGGGTTTTGAAAACTTTTCTGACCTACTGTTAGGCCCGCTCCCCTTTCAACTGGGAGTTGACTGGCCTCCTTTTCTTCACTCTTAATTTCACAACTCAATGTTGCAGGGATAGTAAAACCCGTATCTACTATCAATCCTCGAGAACTTACTCCTATGTCCTCATGATTTATTACTGGCTATGCAACCGTCATCACAGCTGTAACACTCTCCTTAACTGCCCTTGACCCCACCTTCCATTCACAATCACGAATTCCAAAAATATCGACTTCTTTCCCTTTCTCAAGCCTAGACAGTTTATCCTTCTTTTTTCCTACCCCTTTCACTTCGGACAAGGGATTAACACACGTGCGTTTCACCGGGGGGTCAAAAATCTCAATTCTAACTTCAGAAGGCATGGCGGTTTTTTCACTTCTATCAACATCCGGATTACTTACTGGCCTACACTTTTTAATCGGTTCACTAACTTCCCTCGACCGATTTCCTGACAAATAACTCTCCTGTGCGCAATTCTCGACTTTATCTTCTACTTTTAGATGAGATTCCTGTTTTTGTAACTTATCCCGGCGTACAGCTCTCAATCGTTCTAATTCTCGTTCCCTCATTAGTTTACGCTCTTCAAACCCCTTTAATTTTTCAAGTTCACGTTCCTTATTTTCACGTTCACGCTCAAGTTCCCTTTCCTTATTTTCACGTTCCCGTTTTTCTTCCAAAATACCCTCTAACAAACAGTTAGCTAATTCTTCATTATAGTATTCACTCTGACAAATTCTATTCTTAATTTCTATCTTAAGTAAAGTATTATCGGCTTCGACTTTCTACCAATACTTCTTTTCTTTGCCTTTATAAGTACGCCATGATGCACTAATACACACAAAACCCAAAACTAAGCTTAATTGTCCCAAAAATTATACAAAACTCAACGCACACTAGAAATACACTAGACCAATTCACAAAAATCCTAAAAACAAAGCAGTACTCTCCACAGTAACTGTACCAATGAAACAAGTATAACTACTGTATACTTAACTATATTTCACAAAAAACGCACAAATCTTAAAAGCAATACAGTACTCTACACAGTAACTGTACCCCCGAAACAAGTATAACTACTATATACTTAACTATATTTCACAAATGTGCGCAAATCTTAAAAACAATACAGTACTCTGCACAGTAACTGTACCCCCGAAACAAGTATAACTACTATATACTTAAATATATTTCACAAATGTGCACAAATTTTAAAAACAATACAGTACTCTGCACAGTAACTGTACCAACGAAACAAGTATAACTACTATATACTTAACTACATTTCACAAACAACAATACTAATAAATCGCACATTTATACATCATACAAAACTTTAAAAATCTTTCTAGTCTCTCTTTCTAGTGTTTGCTAACCTTACTTAGTACGTAAATTCTTTACTACCAAAATTTTACATACATTAATCATAACAATAATAATAATCAATTGCTGCCCCGAGTATAATCTCAAAGAAAAGACTCACCTTTCTGTTTCGAATCACTGCCAAAATCTATGGCACACCTGGACGGGAATTCACTGCACACCTGGTCGGGAATCACACACTGAATACTCTTAACTTCCTTCAAAATCAGCCGACGGAAATCAGGGTCTGTTTTCGGCTTTCCTCCGCTTGTTTCTTTCGTTGATTCACCCAACAATTCATATACAGGAACTCCGGGAACTTCTATCAACAGGAACACACTTTAATGATAGGAATAGACGCACCACAGGAACTCAGGAGAAATTTGCGTTGTCTAAGTTCTTTTATTTTTCTCGCACACACGGCCGGCATTTTCTCTTTGTTATTTCTTTTTTCTCAAAAATTAATTTAAATAAAAAAGGATTCGGGCATTTAATTAATTTGCCAAATGCCAATCCCAGCGCGCTGCCACCAATTTAATTAGCTGTAACGTCGTGGCACAAGATTGAAAATGTACGCTAAGCTAATTTTTAAAGAATGCCTCGTTCGAGTCTGTCCGGGTTCTCTTCCTCCGCCCGCAGGGTTCAGTTACGGGAATCTCTCGTCGTAGTCTATCAGGAGTCTGTCAGGAGTCTATTTCGAGTCCTCTCCTTCGTCAGCAGGCTTCTCTCTTGGGAATCTATCGTTGGAGTCTATCCGCAGTCTCTTCCTCCGTCCGCAGGGTTCAGTTACGTGAATCTCTCGTGGGAGTCAATCAGGAGTCTCCCAGGAGTTTTCGAAGTCCACTCTTTTGAACTCTAGGGGTGGGTTCACTCCACGCCCCTCATCAATCCCCACTGGCCGACCTCAGGGTTTTGCACCCGGCACCAATGGTCTTGCACATCATCCATTCGTGCAGAGATGACGAAAGTCCGGTCCCTCTCAAAGGTTCCCGGCGACAAGGGCCCGGCTGACATCTGGCACTTCAAACACCTCGCCGCCGCCTGCAGAGGCACCAGCATTCAAGACGTACAATCACTGCCCATGAATAGAAATAATGCAGCGATGCCCGGCCCATAGTGTCCGCCAGACACACCGTCGCCGACGGTCCAGCTGTCTGATAGAACACAATGCAGCTAAAGCCACGTTTTCTCCAGCTGTAGAGCCTCTAATGAATAGGGGTGACTCCTCCATTGTGACGACGTCACAGTATTGTTAAATTAATTATAAAATACATTGTGTAGTGCTGATACATTTATAGGTGTATTACATCAGTGTAATTGTGTATTTTATTTATTATGTCATCAGAAGGAATTTTGTTTGTTTACTTTCAAAACATAAATATTTTTAAAAAATAATCCTTTGTTTTTGACTTTTCAATATGCATCCACCCTCGTCGCAGAGTTATTTTGCCCCTTCTAGGGGTGCGCGACCCACAGTTTGAGAAACGTTGCATCTATAGCACTAATTTGGGCAATAAGTATCATTTACACCCTTGTATTATATTCAGTAACAAGGGTATGTGTATGCTTATTCCCCCCCCCCCTACTTTTTTTTACACAAATGTGGAAATCTAGGTCCATTGAACCTGCCATTTAATATTCTGCGTTAATTTGTGTTTGCATTTTGTTTTTGTTGCCACATACGTCGAGAGAAATGTTTATAATATAAATACGTTTCTCAAAATGGCATTTAAATGTTTGTAACTGCGTGTGAAACTTCTATGTATTCTGCAAATTTCGCAGCCTAAAATTTAGAAGCTGTTCCTGTTTAAATGTAAGTTTTAATGTTGAATCACGGCTGATATGTCAATAAATTGTTCCCTCTCTTTCATTGGCAAGCCTTCTGATTTATGCATTCTAGCTTAGTTTTCTCCTCTGAGAAATATTATTTTACAGATGTTAGGTGAGCAAAACATTGCACTAGTGAGGATAAAATAATTTTGTGGATCCCTGGATCAACACACACACATAAGCAACAGAATGCTTATAATCTAGATAGTACATATTATGAAAAAATGTTTTATATAATATTTTTTATTATCTTTATATATAAAATATACGTGTCACAGTGTTTGTCCGCAATGGACTCCGAAACTACTCAACCGATCATAATATAATTTTGTATACTGTGTGTCATTTCGTTCAACTTAAAACATAGGATGGTTTTTATTTCAATTAATCACGCCATAATTATTTTATTGCCGGAAATGTGGAGAATCCGGAAAAAACGTTGCCAGATTTTGCGAATATTCCCGCGAAGCAAAAGTTTCCCCTTTTGTTTTGTCTATGTGGGCGCCAAAACGCTCGCTTCTAATTTATTGCTTAGATCAGTGCAATCACTATTTTTTTATTAGGAGAATAAAACTCTAGATTTCGAAGGGTGAGGTTGTATCAATGTCTTTCTCTATTTGAATAGATAATATTGATTTTTTTCATGGAGCATTGGCCAAAAAGAGATTAATTATAGATTTAAATTTTGGAACAATTAATTGTTCTCGAAATTTGATGAACGATATGAGATCGTAAATATAACCATTGTTTTGAATTCTCTTTTTGAATTAACTGATATATTGGAATAGCGCTTTGAAGTGCGTGAAGCCTGCTAAAGGTAAGAAGATTTTATTCATTATAATAGAAAACATCGAAAAAAGTGCGAACAGCACTGAGATCGGCAGCGACACGGTTAATTAACACCGTTGAGAATTTATTAAAAGAAGATTCCCTTGAGGAAAATTTGAATTTAATAATAACTAGATCGGAAGAGTTAAGAAATATTGATGGCTTAATTTTAAGTGAAACCACACATTAGAACAACATGACACTGAATTAAGTACTTTATTTGATTACTGTGACAAAATAACTACAACAATTTTTCGCGCAAACAAGAAAATAAAACAAAAAAGTCGGATGAATTCCATTACGTGTAGCGGTACAGATCAGAATTCAACTTCTGTGAATACAAATAATATTGTTAAACTTCCAAAGTTAATGATTCAAAAATTTTATGGAGATTGTACTCAGTTCAAAGCTTCTGGAATACGTTCCAAATTTCAATCCATGATAATAATTCACTTTCGAAAATAGAAAAATTTAATTATTTAAAAAGCTATGTATCTGCTGCTCAAGCAATAGAAGGTTTTGAGATTAATGAATTAAGCTATGATTCTGCTGTTGAGCTTCTTAAAAAAGATTTGGGGAAAAAAAAGAAGTAATAAGTAATAACCATATGTATAAAAAATAAATCTGCTTCCAGTTTATAAATCGAATGACATTCCAAAATTAAAAAAGTTACTTAGCGAAATTGAAGTAAATGTTAGGAGCTTATCCGCGTTAGGCTTAGAACCCAAATCTTACAGCTCTGTGTTAATTGCTGTCGTTTTGAAAATTATTCCTACTGAATTTACTCTAGAATATAATCGAAGAAATGTTGACAAAAAATTGAGTCCAGATATAAATGATTTTTCGGAATTTTTCAAAACAGAAACCAAAAGTAGAGAACGAACCGATTTGATGAAACTGGAATTCGACATATATATCTTTATGTATAAAATATACGTGTCACAGTGTTTGTCCGCAATGGACTCCGAAATTACTCAACCGATCATAATATAATTTTGCATATTATCGACACTATTGTTGATGAAAACAAAACCGCAAATTTTCCAACCGATTTTTTGAATTCTCTAGAAGTAACAGGAATGTCACCACACAATTTTCGGTTGAAGATTAGTTCCCTGGATATTCTTTTGCGTAACTTAAATCCACCTATATTATGCAACGGAGCACATTCCATCATCAAAAGAATTACCGGGAACTTCTTGAAGCAAACATTTTGACTGTAAAGTTTAAACGAAAATTCGGTTATTCTACTACGGAAATTGTTGCCACGTTTCCACTGATACCGTCAGAATCTCTAATACCATTCAAAAGGCTTCAATTCCCGATTCGTTTGGCTTTCGCGATGACCATAAATGAATCTGAAACCCGAACAATATTCATTTGATACTTGGACTTAGAAAATCCATGTTTCTCGAATGGGCAACTAGATGTTACATGCTCACGTGTGCGGAAACCGTTGAATCTATTTGAGTTAGCAAAATACGGGTTACCGAAAAATATTGTGCACCGATTAGCGATTAGTTGTATAGAATTATTTGTTGTTATAGTTTAAAATGATAAAAATAATTTTTTTTAAATTGCAAAGAATCAACGTTATTCACCACATTTATAAAATTAAATCTTCATATGTTGTTACTTAATGACTTCGTTAGTAATTCATGCATTATACTACACTCAAATAGGAGATGGATGAAATGCAAAATTAAAATAATTTGTTGTTTTATACTTTATTTCAACCCTCCAAAATTATAAACGAAGATTAATTTGACTGCATTGAATAGCTTAGGATAATGTTGAACTAACGTATTAAAGCCACAGCAACGCGTGGCCGGGTCAGCTAGTATTATAATAAATACTTCAGGAAATTACTGGAAAAAAAAGACTACCCGGCGCCGAATTTATGTTTTAAATTTCTTCGTGGGACCCTCTTTGAGAAACACGAGTTTAGGTACTCTATAGTAATTATACAAACTCGATAGTGAACAGGAATCTATTTTGCTTGTATATTTATTTTTTCTTTTCGAATTTTTATTTTGACTTGTGGTGCCCCTGGATATGCTTGGTTGAACACAGTTCGAAGATTGAGATAGAGGTCGTATTGGCATTGTGAGAAATTACCGGGGAAAAAATGATGGATGGGAGGGATACCACCAATGTTTTGAGAAACAGGGGAAATAAACGCGTTTTTGCACTTTTTTTTATCGTTGTAAATGATACGCGTAGTTGTAGACACTATAGATCTTAAATAAACAACCTGTGAGGTCATGTCATTTTAAAAGCATTGATGCCTAAACATTCGCATACATCAGCACATTTTTCCAGCGATCACCTTTCTTAAACAATATGCATTTACTTCTAATTTAAAAAAATATATATATGAAAAGACTTGACTCTTGTGTGTGGCTGCCTTTTATTCGAAACGGTTGAGCAGTCAGGAATTCGGATTCACAACAAACATTTCTCTGACTAACTTCGTACCGTTGAACCATGACTATTTTGCACAAGCAATAATTCGACTCGGAAGCACGTTCTTTTCTGTCCACTGCTGTTCTTAAAATTATTCCAAAGGCTTTGGAAAGCAGTAAAAGGATCTTGGCAGTGTATTTGCGAGAGATTTCTTTTATTTCAGGTAATTAATTTACTTACTTATTACTTTTCTCCCCCCCCCCAAATGCATCATAAACGTATGCCTATGTGGAAAAAGGTGGCATTGGGGAGCGAATCACGTAACTTTTAATCGACAGCTAAGGGATTAATTATAAACCGTACAAATTATCAAGATAAGTGTTAATTTTTGTATGTATTTTTATATGTGGACAAGCCCATCGGGTCACTTGTAATTATTAAACTTGTTCTTAACGTAGTATCGCTAAATTAATTATAAAATGCATTGTGTAGTACTGATACATTTATAAGCGTATTAATATCAGTGTAATGAGTATTTTATTTTTTATTATATCAATATGCATTTTGTTTGTTTACTTTCAGTAAATTATTTTTTTTAAAATAATCTTTTGTTTTTGACTTTTCAATATGCTCGCACCCTTGTCGTTATTACGCCCCCCCAGGGGGCACGCCCCACAGTTTGAGAAACGCTGACTTAGCCTAGGTGTATTGACTATTTTCTCTATATTAGAAGAATTTATTTATCCAATGGTTCTTCATAACATGTCCTGTATGCATGACATTTAAAACTGAATTGATAAAGCCGTATTGAATTACGTTAAAATATTTAGCCTGATACATTCATTTATAAATTTAGCATAAAAATTGTTTATTACTGTCGGTTTTGGTATACGGCCAAATCATTCTTTTATTTTAATCGTTGCTCTAGGAATTTCAGATATATTTATTCATACAATAGGTTTAAATACTTTTTAAAAATAATTTTAAAACTTTTCCCCCCTCATTTAGAAATTGGCTATAAATATGTAGGAAATAATCTGTTTATACAGTCAACATTTTTTTTAAAAAAATCAATTCAACATATTTCAAATATACTATTCGGTGTTTAGTTTTAAAAATTTGCTTTCCAGATATAACGGTAATTTGCAACAAAAATTAATTTCTAATGAAAAATTATTTAAAATTATTTTTTTCGTTGTATTATTTTTACCTCTACTTATATATTAAAAATAAAGTGACATTTAGCAACTATTAAAATAACTTTAAATTAACGTAGAGGAGAGAAAAAAACAAAAAAAATTTTTTGTTAATTTCAAATGGATTTTTACTAAGGATTTTTAATTTAAATATCACACAAACGCACTCTTAATGTATTATAAGCTATAATTCATTTCAATATTTGAGCAAATATAAAGTCATTAACACGAGCTAAATTTTTCTTCATTAGCATCTATGTTGCACTGAAGAAAAAGGGGAAAAAACCCTCACTTTATATTTTATGTACGTGTTGTGTGCGGCTCATACAATAATATCGTCGTTAACGGCGCTGCCAGCTCCATTGGTGAAATTTGTTATATATATATACACTAGCCGTTAGCCACCCGATTTGCTGGGTATTTCATGATGTTTTATACATATATACTGTTTATATATGTATACATAAATTATTGATATCTAAGTCCTAGTATTAAGAATTCGATTGTATTGAAAAATATACTTATACCTGTAACTCTTGCCTTTTGATAAAAAAAAAGGAAAAAACTTATAATTTGTATTTTCTAATAACCTCTAAAATTGAAGTATAGAATGATGTTTGCACTTTCGTAACCCTATAACAAAGTGGATTTCCGCAAAACCAATTTTCGTTGGATCTTTACTCCGTAAAAAAAGCATGCAAGCCGAATTTCAAGTCTAAATCTAATAGAGCAAAAACGAAATTTTTACTATCAATTTCGTTGTTTACCGTAATTTCAATACCGTAATTTCGTTAAAAGTTGTTCTCCAAAATAACCGTTCTTAGCGGATTTCAATTCAACAAAAGAAAAATGCAGACCAAATTCCATTAATATAGTCTTTGTAGTTAAAAAAAAAAAGAATTTTTTTTGTCAGTGCACACTAGTAACCCCCTGCTCCCCCCATGAGTTGATTTCCTTAAAATGCATTCTTAGTGGATCCCTATTCAACAAAATAAACGTGCTTAACAAATTTCAAGTATGTGGGTCTTACAATTCAAAAGCATGAATTTTTTTCTATAACTCCTCTTGACCCCTCGAAACCCTCCTTAGGGATTGATTTTCGTTCTACTCTTTTTTTAGAGGATTTCTATTCCATGAAAGGAACACATGCCTACCAATTTTCAAGCAGGTAGATCTAATGGTTTAAAAACGGAAATATTTATCAATTACGCCTCTTATAATCACCCGAAATGAAACTTGGTGGTTGATATTCGCGAAACCCATTTTGTAGCGGTCCTCTACTCAACGAAGGGAATCTGCTTATATATACGAAATTTCAATGGGAAATTTACGAAATTTAAAATGGGGATAATTATTTATAACGGCCCTTGAGCCCCCACAACTCCACTTAAATTGTCCTCATTGTCCACGTTTCCAATATCTCAGTAGCAAACACTGAACCGAGAGTGAATATTGACGTCACACTATTTAACTACTTTATTACTTTTGGTGACGGACTTAGTAATTTGGAGCCATGGTCAAGTGACGAGGACGACACCTAAGCTGGCATCCCCCTCTCCTAACTTCTACACACCAACGGGAAGACGCTTGAGCTTTGACAGATTTAACGTGCATTGCCCCTCCTTTACACGCCAGGTATTCAGCGGTACTAGGCTCGAACTCATGACACACCGACCACGAGTCCGCTACCTTGACCACAAGGCTACTGGGACCATTACTACTGAACTGAACTGAGCACGTTCAGACTAGCATATGCATTTTTGTTTCATATTATTCAAGCTTTTTATTTATTTTGCTAAAACAAATAGTTCTTTTCAGAACTGAGGATTATTTTAGATTTTATTTAATGATGAAAGTAATAAGTATGAGTCTCTTATAACAACCAGATAAAAAAATTAAAGGTCCGCAGCAGAGAAAGAAGAATTGCGTTATTTGAATATATATTGAATATATTATTAAATTTCTTGGGGTGTGTGTGAAGGGAGCCATTTAATCGTCCGTTGGTGAAGCAGGTTGAGTATCGCGCTCTTTACATGATAGACTAAATAAACCAGGGGTGGCCAACCCGTGGAGTTATTGAAAAATTAAATTTTGAAATGATTATAATAAATAATCATTACTTACAATTTTATTGAAATAGGATTGTCTCAGACAAAACCTTAACATTTGGATTCAAATATGCTTGTGAATAAATTTTTTCAGTTATGAACATAATAAAATGAATTTAACTCAAAACTACCTGATATGCACCTGAAGTAACTTAATTTTGTAAGCGTCTTCAAGAGGTAATCCGAATATAGATGGCTTGGTAAAAAAAGTAGAAATTCAAAAGCTACATTAAGTACAGAGTATGTAGTGTCTGGCTACTGTTGGCGGAAGATTATGGAATGATGGTGCTATTTAGTGCGTCTTAGGCGGTGGGTTACTATTTTTAGGGAGAAGGTAATTGACCCTCGAACGGGATGGTCAGGGAAGAGAGAGTCCCTCGTTTTTTTTTTTTTTTTTTTTTTTTTTTTTTTTGAGGAGCGCGAGGTGGAGAAAGGCGTTGGGCTTGCAACGTAACGGACAGAGAAGGAGGGAGTTCCGTTGGTTTTGAGACTGGACTTTTTGTGGATTGCGCTTGTGTTTTGGTTGTATTGAGAAAGAGAAGGATAGAATCCTGTTCTATTGACACGACGTGCTGTGTCGTAAAGAGAAAAGAAAGTATAATAATAAAGACATTACAGAGTGTTTAATTATTGTTTAGAATTAAATGATTCAAGAATTACTGATTTTTACTTTATACATAACCAAACTAGATGAACGTGTAAAAGCTTTGGTAACAAAAAAAAAACAAAAAAAAACCTGTACTTTTGTATTATTTATTATATTTAAAAATTTCGACTACTTAGACTTACAATAAACTAAACTCAGTTGCGCAACAACTCATCTCAGTATCCGTAACCTTGGGCGCTGAGATGCATGAGCAGATGTTCCGGCCAGGTGGTCAATCTGATGCGAAGACCCCCAGTGTTTAGTCCTTACAAGCAAGTTTGGTACACGTTTATCAACCCACTGAAGGGATGAAAGGCTGAGTCGACCTTGTACAGTCCGGGGATAGAACCCCAACCTGTAGTGTGGAAGCGCGATAGGCTACCACTCGGCCACTGGGTACAAGACTTGCGTTAAAGACAAGGCTATTTGCGCAAAAATCTCATAATAGCCAACAAGTAACATTTTTTCACTTTTCATATTGTGTTTGTAGAAAGTGGCACGGATAATTTTTTTTTTAATCAAATTGAGGCACGCATACATTTTTTTTATCAAATAGTGGCACTCTTCCCAAAAAGGTTGGCCACCCCTGAAATAAACATCTCTCCTCTTCGACAACCATACGACATTTCGATCATGCACACGACCATGTGTCTGTCATTTTTTTTTTGTTGAGTAGTGGGTTCGAGATGTGATTCATTAAAGATTCGTCTTGAAGAGGGGCTGATGCACATCAAAACTGTCGAGATTGAAAATTGTTGAAGTTTTGTCGAAAACTAGAGTGGGGTGCTAGTTCTTGTCTCGACCTCGTCATTTGATCATAATTCAAAATTACGAATTTAATCACCCGCAGTCCAAGTGCGATAATCATAATCAATAAAACCCGACAATACTAGTATTGTTAGGTTAAGCACGAATAATCAGTTCTATGACATAACTGTTCAGTCGAGCAGTGCAAGCCTTGAGATTTTACCTCGACTTATCTGTTTAGTTCTCTCTGATAAGTGGTCACATTATCGATAATTGTCATTGAAATTTGATTCCGGGGCATTCAAAATAAAATGTCATATAACAGAAAAACACTCGCTTTTGTTTTGCTTTCCGTGAAGGATAAAGTTAAAAAAAGAAAAACGGGATAGTGTTTATATCTCAATAATCGATTAATAAATGGAAAATTTCACACGTTACATTAGCACTCTGAAAAATATCCAGGAAAACTTTTTTAAATATTACAGAATGAATGAACTGTTTTAATGTGTGTGTGAGATACATGTGCTCAAAATTATGAGAATTTTTCGAGTATGGACATTTCTTCGAGCTTACTGAGAGATATCTGATGAAATTGTGTGTAACTGTCTATGTAAAGAATGTAGCTCAATTCACGCTTTCCACTGAAATTTCATATATGGTACCACTAAGATGAAAAAGAGAAGTATTTTTAAATACCATATATCAGAAAAACTATAAGTGATTTATCATTTTCGCTAGGTATATCTATTTGCAATATTTTTAATAATTTTCATAAATATAGCACCTATATTCATAAAAACAGAAGAGTTTCTTTTAAAAGTTCGATATATGTTCTACATGCATGTATCTCACTTATAATACCAGATTTTGAAATCCAATTTAATGAAACTTAATAGAAATATTGACAGCGTGTGAGAGAGAGAGAAACGTATTTAAATTGAAAATACATTCGATGTTTAAAAAAAAGTTTTATACTGCGTGCAATACATATAATCATTTTTCTTCTTTGATTGTTACTTATATTTTTCTCTTTCATTTTGTCTAACGTCGCACTTCGCAGCTATAGAAGGGCTGTGGAAGACGAACCTCGTAATTTTGAGCCTCGCTTAAATGACGAAACCGACATTTGAGCTGTCACCACACTCTAAACTTCCACACCACAACGTAAATGACTGATTAAACGTGCTCCAGATTCTCTACACGGTGAGTCTTCAGTGGGATAGGGACTCGAACTCGCGACTCAACAGAAGCATTTTTTCTCACATAGAATTTGGATGCCTATAATAAAAGGCACCTTATATATATATTGTTCTGTTGATCGAGATTAGAATATTTATATATTTCGGCTATTTATTCGATTGGGGTTCGGGTATTTACTTTATGCTATCATTCTCAAAGAGCAAGACAGTTCTGCAGGAGTGGTGGAAATTTGTCAAAAACAATCCTTGAAATACAGAATACAGAAAGTAATCGTAGAATAAATCCCAGAAGGGGCTTCACACCTTCTACGACGTTCAGACACAACTATCAGCGTCTAAAATACAAGTATGTTAAAGATTATTCACACAAGCACCCACTCGTCCTACTTCATTGCCGAAGCCGTAACTAATCGCTGGTCGACTCTTCACGTCCAAATCAATACTCACTCTTCAACGGTCAAGACAATACTACCCAGTTTAGACGAACGACTCCTTATTTATAGTCTGCACGAATTTTTCTCCAAAAATCCGCCCCCGTCATAGATCGTGACACACATTAGTAGATTTCTCCAGTTTTTTCCAGACAAATCCATATGGTCACCAACTCACCAAAAATGATGATAATTTGGCTCTATCACTAACATTTCACAAAGTTTCCATTGAACCGCCATTATAATGTAAGGAACGGCGTTGCTTGCGAATATTACAATTTCAGCCTAAAATAAATACAACATAAAGTAATATTAACGTATTACACATCCAGATATGAACTATTTACTCTATTTTAAGAATTCATTACACAAAATTCTTAACAATATGCAAAAAATTCAGTTAATATTGGGAAAATTCTAAAATACATTAACACACTATAGTGAACCGATTTTTTTTATTACTTTAAAAGTAGCTGAATGAAAAAAGCCTTTCCACAAAATGTGTTTGTTTTTAATCATGAATCACAGGGTGGTTAAAAACCGAATTGCATAAAATCTACTAATTAACTTAAAAACACATTTAAATTAATAAATGGTGTAAATTATATTACATATATATATATACCTAAGTACTGGTGTAGCTAGCTCTGGCTGGGCCCTGTATCAAAATTCCTTCGGGGCCCTTTTTTAGATATGATAACTGTGGTAAACCCGACCATGGGTCCCTTACGGAATATGGCAACCCCTTAGAATAGTTTTGAGAATCTGGCCTGGCGGACGCAGAGCGATGTAAACACACGAAACCGATGTGTGGCGAGCACCGCAATAAATTAATATAGTATGAGAAATGTTGCCTCTTTTCACCATAGTGGTGACCCGGTATATTCAAGCAAAACCTTTACCTTGTGAATAGTAGTTCACAAAATCGATGGTGATAAAAAAAAAAACATCGTCATTCAACTAAATTTAGTATAAGGACTCAATTCCTTTGTCTATGGATCCGAGCATCCTTGGTTTCGATTTCGGGTGTGGCTCTCATCTTCAACTGCAAATGTATCACAGATAAGTGGATTTTTTTCTCTGTTTCATTTTTCTGTGCTTTTAATTTAACTTGAATTGTTTTATCAATTTAATATTTTATTTTATTTTTTTCATATTTAATGCTAATTTTACTTGATTGCATGTAATAATTTCGGATGAAATAAAATTCTTGTGATACAAGTTTTAAAAAAAAATATCATGTGTACTATCGATGAAAATGCCAAATTCTAATTAAATATATTACTGGTTATTATAGCGTTTTTATTATTGAATGCATGTCTATTTTATTGTTTATTTAGTAATTTTGTTCTAAAACCTTGCACAATGTCGGAAGTAAATGCTGTAAAAATACCAGTATATAATAGATCCGATCCCACCTTGTGGTTTGTTATGTGCGAGAGTACATTCGCTTTAGCAACCCCAAAACCAATAACTGAGTCTTTAACTAAGTACAATTACATAGTAGCTCATCTCCCTCCCGACACCGCGTCTTTAGTTCGCGATGTCCTCATGCACCCAGATGCCACTGATCCCTACGCGCAAATAAAAAACGAACTCATAAATCGTTCAGGGGAATCGTCCCAGCAGGAGATTCGGAAACTTCTTTCGGGGGAAGAATTAGGCTCTCGAAAACCTTCCGAACTACTGCGTAACATGAAACGGCGCGTAACATGAAACGGCGCGCAGAATCTTTGAATGTTGATGATAAACTGATGACGGAGTTATTTCTGCAGCGTTTGCCATCTTCGGTTCAAACAATTTTAGCTGCTGTTTCTGACCTTACGTTAGACAAAGCCGCCGACATTGCGGACAGAATTTTCGAAGTCTCGCCATCTCCTATTGAAACTTTTTCTGTTTCAAAAGAGCAATCATTAGAATCTAAACTGTTTCGTGAAATTGAAAAATTAAATCAAAGAATTGATCGTCTTTCAATCTCTCGTGGTCGCTCTCCATACCGTCGGAACAAAAATTCCCGTGAAAGAAGCATTTCGAATAAGCGTGATTTTTCACAGGCGTTTCGGAAAAAAAATGTAGAGATGAAAAATGCATTAAACCATGCACATGGCAGGGAAACGAAGCCAGCAAAGAATAATGGCGACTTATTCTTTGCCCAAGGAATCACGTCGCCTGTTCATTCGAGACCGGACAACAAATATCTCCTTTCTGGTCGACACCGGTTCTGACGTGTCTTTAATTCCTGCTAATGCCTATCAAAAAAGAAATGCTTCACAATAAACCCTTTTTGCCGCGAATTCATCCTCAATTAATGTATATGGGTAGAAAACATAAACCTTAAATTTTAATTTACGAAGAGATTTTATGTGGACTTTTCTGATTGCAGATGTAAGTACACCAATTCTTGGTGCAGATTTCCTCCATTATTTTGAATTGGTGCCAGATCTCAGACACAAATGTCTTAGAGATACTAAAACAAAATTACAATCAGTAGGCCATTTAAAACATGCTAATCTCCACTCTGTTCAAATTTCTATTTCTAAAGATACAATTTATCATAAACTTTTGAAAGAATTTCCCTCTATCACAAAATTACCTAATCCAAATCAACCAGTGAAACATAACACTGTTCACCATATAATAACAAAAGGTCCTCCTGTGGTAGCAAAACCCCGAAGGTTGGCACCAGATCGCCTAAAAATTGCAAAAACAGAATTTCAAAACATGATGCATCTGGGACATTTACGACCTTCGAAAAGTAACTACGCTTCCCCACTTCATATGGTTCCTAAGAAAGGTACTTTAGATTGGAGACCTGTTGGCGATTATAGAGCGTTAAATTCTCAAACATTAAAAGATAAATACCCCATTCCTTGTATTGCTGATTTTACAGCTGAATTACATGGCTCAAAAGTTTTTAGTCGAATTGATCTAGTAAAAGCCTATCATCAAATTCCTATTCACCCAGACGATATAAACAAAACGACAATTTGCCCTCCGTTTGGTTTATTTGAAAGTACACGAATGCAATTCGGATTGTGTAACGCATCCGCAACGTTTCAACGTTTTATAGATGAAGTCACTCATGGCTTACCTGGAATTTACACTTTTGTCGATGACATTTTAATTGCATCTAAAAATCCCCAGGAACATCAACAACATTTAAAAAACCTATTTTCAAAATTAGATGAATATGGTCTATGCATTAATGTATCTAAATGCATATTTGGTGCATCATCAATAGACTTTTTAGGCTTTAATCTGTCAGAAAATGGAATTAAACCTCTACCTGATAAAGTAAAATGTATTCTAGATTTTCCTAAACCAAACACATTAACACAATTGCGTAGATTTTTGGGCATGTTTAACTTTTATAGATGCTTTATACCAAAAGCCACATATATACTTGCTCCCATTGTTCAGTTTCTAGAAGGACATACAAATCAAAAGAAATCTCATTCTAGTGTTCGCAAATCATCCGAACCATTGAAATGGAATGAAAACGCAGAACAAGCTTTTCTTGCAGCGAAAAACGCTATGGCAGAAGCTACCCTTTTAAGACATCCTATTCCAGGGGCTCAATTGAGCTTATGGGTGGACGCATCAGATATTGCTATTGGAGGCACTTTATCCCAATTATCACAAGGGAAATGGGAACCAATAGCCTTTTCCTCCATGAAACTTAACAAAAGTCAGCAAAAGTGGTCGACTTATGACAGGGAACTATTTTCAATTTATTCGGCTATAAGAAAATTCAAGCATATGTTAGAAGGCAGAAACTTCACACACAATATACACTGACCAAAAGCCCCTAATTTATGCTTTTAAACAAAACCCAAATAAATGTTCTCCTCGACAACTACGCCACTTAGATTTAATTTCCCAATATTCTACCGACATTCGGCATGTGCAAGGTTCAGAGAACATAGTTGCTGATGCTCTTTCCAGAATCGAAATTGATTCCATTACTAATTCTCCAAATTTAAATTTTAAAGAATTTGCATTAGCACAGAAAAATGATCCAGAAGTTCAAAAAATTCTGCAGAATAATGAATCATCTCTTAAATTAGAGCTAAAACCATGCCAAACCTCAGATTGCTATTTGCTTTGCGATATTTCAACAGGAGTTCCACGTCCTTTCGTCCCTGCATCGTTTCGAAGAACAATATTCAACCATCTTCATAATCTTGCACATCCAGGGATAGTAGCTTCTACAAAACTCATCTGCTCTCGCTACGTGTGGCCTGGCATGAAAAGCCAAATAAAGCAATGGGTCCGGTGTTGTGAATCGTGTCAAAAGTCGAAAATCCAAAGGCACAATAAAACACCTCTAGGAACGTTCTCTCTTCCTGGCGCTAGATTCACTCACATTCACATAGATATTGTAGGTCCCTTGCCACCATCTGAAGGTCATCGTTATCTTCTTACGATAATCGACCGCTTCTCCAGATGGCCAGAAGCAATCCCCATTCCAGACATGCAAGCAAAAACCATTTGCCGTGCAATTTTTGACACTTGGATCTCTCGTTTTGGTTGCCCATCTATAATCACATCTGATCAAGGAACCCAGATGCGTTCATCAATGTATGCTGAATTTACTCGCATGCTGGGAACACAAAAGATCAAAACTACAACATATCATCCAATTTCAAATGGAATAGTGGAACGGTTCCATCGACATTTGAAATCAGCCATTAAAGCCCATGAGAATGACAGATGGTCCGAAATAGTCCCCATCATTCTTCTCGGCATTAGAACAGCAGTTAAAGAAGATCTGCAATTTTCTTGTGCTGAAATTGTTTATGGAACAAACCTACGTCTTCCTAGTGACATGATAGATATATCAAACATTCCTTTTTGTGATAATAATTTCATCACTAATCTTCGTCACAGAATGCAACAACTGAATCCTGTTGCAACATCTGCTCACTGCACTAATCGATTCTACATTCATCCTTCACTAAAATCATCATCTCATATCTTTTTGAGAATCGATCGTGTGCAACCACCTTTATGTCAACCGTATACTGGACTACATAAAGTTCTGTCCAGAACAGACAAAACTATCACCATTGACGTTAATGGTCGAAAAACTAAAGTTTCTCTAGATCGCGTCAAACCCGCACATCTTCTCTCAGAAACTGTGTGTGAAACTCCACCTTCAGTGAGCAAAAATGTAAAAGATGATAAAATATCTACTAACAAAAAACCAATATATTCCACAAAATCAGGAAGACATGTACATTTTCCAAAAAAACTAGCCACTTATGTTACATAATTTTTTTCTCCTTCTAGAAGAACTTTCAGTTGGAAATTTTTTTGTATTATATTTGTATATATCTTATTTACATGTTCTATTTTTTCTGTATATATATTATATTCAAATTGTTAATGTATTTCTACCAGTACGGATTCTCAAAAAGAAAAAAAAATGGGGGAAGAAAGAAAATAATGTTTATAAAATTTTAAAAACTATGTCGTTCCTTTGGGTTGTTACCCTCAGTCACTGGGGGATACTCTGTGGTAAACCCGACCATGGGTCCCTTACGGAATATGGCAACCCCTTAGAATAGTTTTGAGAATCTGGCCTGGCGGATGCAGAGCGATGTAAACACACGAAACCGATGTGTGGCGAGCACCGCAATAAATTAATATAGTATGAGAAATGTTGCCTATTTTCACCATATAACCTTGTTAGTGGGACTGTAGTTACACGTTGGAGCCCCTGCATTGATACGGCAGTAGTTACGCCCCTGTACCTGAAGTAATTATTATTGCAAAAAAAAAAAAATTAGATTTGCATTTGTAATGTTTTTTAATATACCAAATTTCAAAAATTGATTTCTAAACTTGTTTGCAATCTTGACCACTCTTATGTAGTATATTACTTAAATTGCCTTACTTATATATTATTTTATTCCTCTTATAATATTTTCTGTAAAAAATTAGATTTTATATATTTAAAACTTAAATGTGATGCCCTTTACATAATCTTATGAAATTTCAAAACATAATTTCTCTCTATATTTTTCCCAATTTTTTTTCTCTGTAGATTATTATTTCAAGAGGCACTGTGATCACATGCACACACATCCTCATCAAAAGCTGAAGCAGAACTAACCAGCACGTAACATTTACCTTGTAAAGCGTATGCGAGCCCTAGCTTATAAAGCCGTAAACGTAGAACTGAGCATCAATAGTTACTGGATAATTTAGTCAAGAGATAAATCAATGCCACCTTACATTTTTTTTTTTTGTCGAGCAATTATCGAGTTGGTAGTATGCGCATTCTAAACCAATCCCCCCCCCCCGCATAGTCTTTTGACTAACAATTAAGCAACAGATCGATTAAAAAATAGTTGTATGCTTTAGCCCTAAAATTCAGTATATAATTTGATCTCCCAAAAACATAGATGTTAATCAAGAAAGGAGATACTGTGTGATATTTTCAGAGTGGATAATTTTCAAAGGGATTATAGCCTTTGTTACTTCATTTCCTACATAATTCAATCAGTTAACTGAAGTTATTAAGAAGAAAGATAGAGAGGGAAATCTAAATATCAGCAAGCTATTTGCCTTTTTTTTAAAAAAAATTCGAAAATAGTCTGAATAACTTTTTATAAATTTCAATCAACAAACATACAAATAAAATTACAGCTAAAAATTAAGCCAATAAATAAAATGCAAGTTAGAAGCAGATCACAATCAATGAAAGGTTTTTTTTAGTCAACGAGCAGCGATAATCTAGTGGTCAGGGTCACGAGCTCGTGGCCGGCGTGGCATGAGTTCGAGTCCTTGTGCCACTGAAGATCCGTCATGTAGACAGGCTGCTGCATGGTAAATCTGTCGTTGCTCAAAGTACTTCCTTTCACGAGGTGTAATAGTTTGGAGAGGAGGTGCCGTTCTCGTCACTTAACCATGGTTCAAAATTACGAGGTCCGTCACCAATAGCCCTCGTGTTTCGTTTTTCTTCTTATTTATTAGTGCAAATGTTCCTCGTGAACTCTTGGTCCCTGAATCCCATTAGAAATGACCATCAATACTTGAGCCTGGCTTTATACTACTATTCGCTCTCGACTCAGCCTTACTAAGATAGAAATTCAAATAATTTCAACAGTCAAATGTTATTTTCGGTTGTATTCACCGAAAAAAGGAGAATTTCGGACAATATGTCAACTGGCTACATGTGATGACCTTCGTTCACGTACAGGCCTAGGCTACCACCATACACCATCATTACTCATTCAGTACAAAGGTGGCCGTTTATCGAGCTGGTTTGGGCGATTGTAAGTCATGCACATTTATATCTTTCGGGTTATTTTTTGTACAATTATTTGACAACGTATGCTATGTACTGTACTGTCTACTTTTAAGGGTCATGGGAAGCCTATATTTATGTAGGGCTCAGGGCTTCAAGAAGTCTTAAGACGTCCCTGCTTCTGTCCGACGTTCGATATACTGTGTAAAGTTCTGAATATGTCTTTAGAATACTATATGAGAAGTATCTTGAAAAATATTGTAGATGATCTCTGTGGACGAAATTTAAAATCATCTACTGCGTTTGAGTCACAGCAGACGATCTCAGATTTTTGTTTCAGAACTTATGGCACAACTAGGTATGTGTTAGTTGTTTCTCTTAAACTGTAACGAGAGAGTAAGAACAGTCATTGGGTGTAGCTTCTCGATGTACTTCACACTAAACTGAAAGTGGCGTCAAGCGCAGCACAATTCTGTAAAGCTATGCATTACTTAAGGCTTCTCTCTGTTTCAAAGCATTCTAAGATATTATAAAGTGACACAATAATATATAAAGGTAATCATAAGATATTATTAATATTATAGCGTTTTTTCATCTGAAGTCAGTGTTTCTTAACGACAGATTTAAAGCAACACATGGGCTATTGGCGACGACCACATAATTTTTTTAACGGTAATAAAGGCAGTCTTTATCACCCACAATAGCATTCTTTTTATTCCGTTGTCTTCAGGAACGATCCTTGCAGGTGTGCACCACAACCGGGTGGTCAGAACAAGGGGTGGCCGCAGGCCGCATATAATTGTATCAATCAAGCAAAATTTTTTACGAATTTCTCAAAATATAACTTATAATAAATCGAGCAAATATGCAGAATTTTAAACAGTTATTGAAAATTCAAAATAAGTTCCAATTTTCCAATAACATGGCATAGCTTAAGGTATCCGACTACCCTAAAATTGATAAATTCATTTTATGATTTTATTTTATAGGCCATCTTATAAGCTTTATAAAAATACAAAGTTTGTTATTTTCCGTTCACAAGAACAAAAACTACAAGTGTTTTAGTAAAAGCAGAAGCCATTACTTTAAGCAGATATATGTTATACTTTAAAACGCATTTTACTCGAAATATGTTTTTTTAAAAATGCTCAAACGGGGACTGCGATTTCTCAAAATTTTTTGAAAATAATGAACTGAAATTTTTTTTGTATGTTCTGTATATTAATAGAAGTGTTTTAACCTTCAGATTTATCAATCACTGTTTTATGACAAAATTTCCAGTCTCTTACGGGAATATAATCAATGTTTTTTTAAAGCAATTTCATATAATAACTAAGATAAAGTGCTCTAGTTTTTGTAAAATTAAAAATATTTCTTATCTTGAAGGTCATTTCAAAAGTGAATAGCATAGTAACACATCAGAATTGAAAAATTGTTCATAAACTTTTGGTACAGAATGGGCCCGTTTATGTTATTTTTTTTTTGTAAATTTTTACCAATTTTTTTCCATTTTGATAAAAATAATTTCTTTTTATCTAATAATTTTAGCATATTTTTCTTAAAATGTACTAAACAAATCTAAGAACAAAAAATCTCCATATCTCCATTTTTTTAAAAAAAAAAAGTTGTCGCAAGAAGTCGGATACCTTAAGAAAAATAAGACTGTAGTGCACAGTGTAGATCCTACTAGAATTGAGTAGTTTCAGTGCTGAAATTGGGATATTTAAATACCAGGTCACATTCCAGATACTGTATGAAAGGTTCTTTGAACTTCAAATCCATCATTTTGACAGTGTTCGAGACAAATTGGTTTCCGGAGAACGTAGATTCCTTTTTGGAGGTTTGATTTGAAGTGACATCACCAAAAAAGCAAACTTGTGGCCAAGGGATGAGGACGATTAATAGTTGTCATCCCACTCCGATGTAAAGAATTAAATCTAGAAATACGGCGTTCGTAATATCTCTACCTAAAGAGAGGGTGTAACCAAAATGGGCTCATAGCTCTCAAGCGCCTTGAAACATTAAAATAGATTAAAATAATCGAGAAAGAGAATTTGAACGAAGTTGCGTTTTTATTAATTTTGTTATTATAAAATCCTTATAATCAATGTAACAAAAAATTTGAAGAACTTTATAAATTACTAACTCAGAAAGCACTTTCAGTAGTAATTTGGATGGAAAATTTATTTTACTTCTTGGCAAATTTCCCTTCTCTCGATAAATAATTTTAGTTGGTAACCTTCCATTGGCTGAACATTAGGAATGACATTCTCTTTTTTGTGTCTTTTAATCATTATTTTGCATAAGTATATGACATCATGCAGTGGGCGGAGCCTATTTGAAATATTTGCGCAGTCAAGTTATTAAGAAATTAGAAACTATTCAAATTCTATTTGAGCCTTGGTTCTTGGCGAAATTTTCCTGTTTCTCATGATTTAAATCAATTCGATAATGTTTCAAACTTTTAAGGAGTAGATTTATACGCCAATATTATACTTATGGAATGGAGATAAGGGAGATTTATTTGCTGTTTTGGGGTTGCAATGCATCAAAGGTGGGTTGTTCCTGTTGTCTAACATAAACTTAAAAGCACATGTTGGAGAAATTGTACGTTTTAGCGGCATCTTTCTTTTCAGAAGAAATTGATGTGAGAAAACGTTGTTAATTCTTATTTTAAAACATATTTTAAAACTAATATTGTGATTAAGTTCTAAATGTTATAAACATGTAGTAATATTTCAGAATGTTGGATAATATTTCTTTAACTATTTACTGTAAAAGGATTATTAAAAATCAGTAGTGATTTAAAACTTCCGTATCTTGTAACGCGCAAGTGCAGGATATAAGCCAAATTTATTCGAAGTTGTTGATACTTTATAATTATTTTCTTGCAGAAAAAGTGAATCCGAACCCTTACTCAACGAAATGCTCACCGTTCACGTTGAAAGCAATTTAGCAAGTCCTTTAGCAGGAAATGTAGCTGTTGAAGTAAACCCGAGAGCAAGTGTCGGTGACATAGTGAGTAATTTCTTACTGACTTTGCAAAGAGACAGTTCAGTGCCAGGATTAATTGTGTATGATAAGCACTTTAATAAACTTGATTGGAATGCATCTATCGAGTCCCAAGGAATAGAAGAAGGAACTAAATTATATATTGGCTATGATAGTAAGTTTTCTTAAAATCAAATTGTATTCAAATACAGCTTATAGATTTTTGACTGTATTGTGAGACTTTTATTTATAAATGTCTTATTTTGGCTGGATCAATATTCAGAATTTTTATTTGTGAAAAGATTAATTTAAGAAATTGTCTGTATATTGAAGTGAAATTAGTATTTTGCAACATTTTATATTTTCAACTAAACTGCCAAATTTTGTTTTTAAATTATATATGTAGATATTTAAAAATCATTCATATAGTTCAATTTTTATATTGGTTACATTGGCAGATAAATGATATAGAGCAGGGGTTGGCAACCTTGTTGCTGTAGTGTGCCACACAGTAGTTAAAAAATCTTAAACATTAAAAGAAAAAAATATGCAGTACAAAATATGGGTATTCCTTCAACTTAGTTAAATATTTTCATGCAAATCTTTTGACTGTATACTTTGTGGTTTCGATAGCCTGGTAGCCAAGGTTACACATTTGTGGCTGGCGTGTCATGTGTTTGAGCCTGGTGATGCTAAAGACCCTCTGTGTAGGGGAGCAAAGCACGAAAAATGTGTCTAGAGCTCAAACATTCTCCTATTGGTGTGGTGTAGAGGGGGTGTCAACTCGGGTGTCATCCTCGTCACTTGACTAAGGTTCAAAATTGCGATGTTCATCACCAAAAGCTTTCGTGTAGCTCAACTGTGCAATGTTAGTATCCATTCTCTCGCTTTGCCTGTATACTTTATTTTATATTGCAAGGTTGCCATTTCCTGATAGAGTATTGTGTAATGTTAAATTATGATTTGTAATTAATGATATTTAAGTAATGTAATTGTTTTAAGATTTAGTGGTTGAACTGGATTGGAAACTTTGCTACAAATTTGTAAATGCAAATATGCAATAATTTTAATTTATCTATAGTTTCAGTTTCATCTTATATTATACAATTCTAAAGTGAAAAGACGAAGCAGGACTTTTATATATTGATATAGCATTCTTTCTAGATAAACTCTACTAGGTAGTTCATTCTGTCCGTTCTTTGTAACTGAATGAACATCTTGTATGTCTTATTTTCTATGTATCGGCCATTGAATCTAAAACAATTAAGGAAGTGTATCTCTATGCTTTTATTATGAAAAGACTTTCTAATTTTTTTTCACTTAATTTTATTCACCTGGTAACAAAACTTATCTTTTTATAATGTATTCTCTTTAAAAGTATTGCATTCAGTTAGTGAACTCTGATTATATGTTTGAAAATGTTAAATAAATTGAAGAATGTGATTTAATGGTATGTCCAAGGGAAGTATCAAGAAAGTTCAGAACTTTAAAATTTTGGGGAGGGCGGCTTTATTTTTTTAGGGAAAACTAATTATTGTTTTGAAGTATATCTGAGAACATAAAAATATTTTTAGAATAAATCTATTATGCTTGGATAATCTGCTTAGTATTAAACTTCTGGTTGTTATACAATTTTTTTTTCCTCTTGTATAAAGTTTAGAGGCTATTCTAATACACTTTTTTTTTTTGGTTGAATTGTCGAATTGGCCACTTATCCTGCCAAGCGTTTTTTCTCCAAATCGATAAATGCTACAAATCTGGTAACCCTCGTGGTTTTGCATCAGTGAGGAAGAAATCGGATTGCAGCGTAAAAACGCGCTAAGTTGGCGATTTTTCAAAATTTGGCGGACCAGTGGGCGATTTAACAATTTCGCCTTTTTTTATGTAGACTATATAATATAAACAATTACATGTAAATCAATGCAAATTTAATGGTATTTCTTGGAATATATAGACATTAAAATTAATATGCTTGGAATTACTTCATTTTTTAGATAGTAGTGTCTGGTTTTTCTTTCCCCTCACCTTTTTGTATTATTTTGGCTCTTGGATGTACACATGTGACATAATGTGGAAGCTATGTATTGACTTGGATATCTTAATGCTACTGTAGCTTTAAATTGAAAGGTCTTTTTATAATGTTATGCTATTCTAGTATAACATTAATATGAATCAAAAATTCCCATTGCCATTTAATAAAAACTAGACTTATTTTGATTAATGTTATACTAGAACAAGCGAGTGTTGTTTTTAAGCTAGACTAATTATTAGAAATTCATTATTTCAATTATATTTACAAAATATTTTGTGAATTTACTTATCTTTTAAAAATCAAATATTACAATTCTTGTATTTTTCTCTTATTTTGTAGAGATGTTTTTTCCTTTCCTTAATTTCTACATCTGAAATGTTTTTTTATTGTAAACAAACTCATTTTAGGCAAATTTACAGTAAATATTTTATTAATATTTTCTGTTCAAATACTTGCCATAAAATCCAGTGTATAACTTACTTTTTTAACACAAAAATGGGATCATAATTTTAGGGGGCGCATTATATGCCAGGTATAAAAATGCAAGCTTTTAAAATGAAGAGAAAAAAAAAGAAGAGACTAGCATAGGAAAAAGTTATTTCTACATGGATCAGAATACTGTTTATTTAAAAGAAATGACTTGCCTAATGAACCGAGAGTTAGTTTTAGAAGGGGGGTATAATTTAAAAAAAAATACCTTGAATAAATTACTTCAGAACATAAGTGCATTGTTTACTAATGTGCACATTATATGGCAAATATACATAGAAATTAAAAAATGCAGCTTAAATGTATAGGTGCGCATTATAGGTCGGATTTTATGATAATATAGATTAAATTGTAGTTAGAGGCAGCCCGTTTACTAAAGTTGACTGTATAAGACTGTAAATGTTGGAAGTTTCTTTTATGTCCACTTACTTGAAAAGTCATTGTATATCTATGAGAAATGTTGCACAAGTTGCTTTATATTTTTACTGATTTTTTTTTCTTGGTAAAATTCAGGAAATTTTATTTTTAACAGATTTTTATTACCCTTAAATTTTTATTAATGTTAAGATTTTCTTCTATTTGTGAATACTGATTCTCAATTGGAAGAAAGTAATGCTCTTTCTATTGATATAGTTTTAAATTTTACGCATACTGTTTATTTGTAGATTTAATGGATTGCAAACTTTCTTAATAGAAACAAGACATTTCCGGCCATTTCATGTGGGCGTTGTTGGTGCCGTTACAGCAGTAATTGCTATTATATTGTTTGTTGTAGCTGTTGTATTATTTGGAGCAACCGGTGGTTCTATACCTTTTGATGTAAGTTATGATGAAATATTATATGAAAAATTTTATATTTCTCTTGAGTTCATTATAAGATGAAAGTTAATGTGTATGGTTTGTTTATGCACAAGTAATGGTACTTGTGTATAGTTTGTCCATTTGTCCTAAGTCTCCAAATGCTTTGACATACAGCCATTAATGGAAAATGTATTCCTGTGCATACTTGAACATGATAGCCTTGCATATTAGTTGTGTTATTTTTCTTGTATTTTTAGCAAAATATGCTTAAATTTTGGACCTACCTACTGAGGAGAAATATAACACAGGGAAGTATTTTCAAAGTTGCAGTATCATTCCATCTGGGAAATAGTGTGTTAATGGCACAATGTCTATTAAAAAACAGATAATCCCCTGAAGATGTATTTATAGTTGAAATATTTTGCCTATTATATTGGTTTAATAAAAAAAGCAATTTTAATAAAATTTTTGTTATTTATATAAATAAAATTTAGGGAATATTTAAATTCTCTTGATCACAATTTATAGGTTGTCAGGTTAATGTTGGTATTCAAGTAATTTAAATATACAGGGCAAGTCAAATAGAATATAGTGATTACAAATGGTTATAACTATTTAATGGAAAAATAATTTAGCAATAAGATTTACAAGAATGTAGACTGAACTTCAAAATTTTGTATACATACATCATAGATGTTCTATACAATTTCCCGTGGTCACACAGACATCTAGGTGGTCACATAGAACATCTGTGACATAAGCGTACAAAATTTTCAAGTTCCATCTACATTCTGAGTTAATCTTGTTGATAAATTCTTTTCCATTAAATAGTTATTGCAGATTGCAATCGCCATGTTCATTTTGACTTGCCCTGTACAATAAAGAACACCAGGGAGAAAGTAGTACCTTTTCTGTTGTAATTTCTTATTGGTATAAATTTTTTATTTTCCATCTAGTTCTGTTAAACATAACTTTTATAAGAATTCAGTTTAAAATTTTTTCTTTATTATACAGAAAATGAAAATATTTCATGGGTTTATTTGAATGGTATTCAAACGGAGATAAAAGTAAGACATGTTAATCTTTTGTGTTAGTGTTAAAAGTTTTTTCCTGGAGTGTTAGAATTTTGATTCTTCTAATGTATGAGTATTTATTGGAGCTAATGCTTTTTGAATTTAGCACCAAAGTCCTCATTTGGCAAATTAAGTTGCTCAAGTTTCATTCTTGTTTCATATTTTTAATTGCAAGGTTTATTACAATTTACCTGTTGTATTGCTTTAGTGGGATGTTAAATCTTGAGTGTTCAATTACATTAATTGGATTAAATCTTTGATATTCTTAAAATATTACACACATTTATATATGTGAAAGAAGTCTTTCTACTTCGAAGAAGTTTGTACCTTTTTTATAATTAACATTTGTCTTTCAAGAAGATGCAAGCAATATACACAAATGTTTTCTTTCTGCTTGTCTACCTATTGAGTTTCAATGAATTTGGAATTTTGGGGGATTTGGTCTCGGTATCCCAGCGGCAGAAATGGGAACTTCTCGGAGAAGTAATCTTGCTAGGAGAGGCTTGGGGTCAATTTTTCTTTTTTTAGATTCTGCACATTTATATTGTACCTTTCAATCCACAGAATGGTGTAATCTTTTTGGGTGTTACCAAGAAAATTCCTTTTCCAAGTTTCAGAACGCTCTTGGGAATAAAGTTTGATAATAGGCCTCTGTTGCTCCATAACCCTTGTCGTCAATCAACCTAAATAAAGATTGATTGTACTTTGTTATAAATGAGATTCCACAGCTCCCCCTCCCAAAACAATATGCCCAATCAATTGAATGTATTATTTAAATGATTTTTTCTCATCAACTTCGAGGGCCGTGGTAGCCTAGTGGTCAAGGTAACTGACTTGTGGCCGTTGTGTCATGAGTTCAAGCCTAGTCCCACTGAAGATCCACCATGCAGAGTCGGCCAATGTTCCTTAAATACGCAGAGGGGAAGAACATCCTCCTGTTAGTGTGAGAGGGGGATGTCAGTTTTGGTGTCATCCATATCTGTTGACCATGGTTCAAAATTACGAGGTTCATTTCCAAAAGCACAAGTAGCTGAATAGTGAGATGTTAATATTCACTTGCTACCTCACTCGTGCTACATTGTCATCTCATTCTAAAAATAGGGGCAGTGAAAAATGAATCTTGCCAATCACATGTACATCGAGATCTTAAAAATACGAAGAAATATTTTGGAAGGAACCTCTAATTGCTTATTAAGACTTGATAGTCGATGTTCCTTGCTCAAACATTCTCATTGGATTTCAGTTCATGACTCTTTTAATGTGTATAAATCTGTGGCAAGACTTCTAAGATTACTGAAAAGTTATGACTGTGTCAAATATTCCATCTTTGTTTAGGATTGCTTTAAGAGTTATCTTTTAAATGTAAATTTTGACAAGTTTCAAATTTTTGCTTGCTTGCTGTTACTTTCACCTAAAACAATGGGTGTTTGTATGACAGTCGAGATTTGCTTTCTGCTAGAATTAACATGCTAAAAAATTTATTCAAGTAAAGATAATTTACTTGTAATAAAAGGAAAGATTTGTTTCATGTACCATTTTTATAGATTCTAGCATTGTTATTTATGTATGAAATGGTTCAAAAATTTTTTTAGCAAGTTCTCTTTTCATTATATTTATTTATATCTGATGGATGCCATATAGGCTTTTGTATTTTTGCAACAGCAGTAAAAGAAATACCTGCAATTATCTTTTTTCTCTTGGACTATTTTTTAAATGGATCCTAAATTGGTTAAATTTTATCAATTAATCTCCAAGCCAATTTTTCATTTAGTAAAACAATTGCTGATTAATTTGTATGATTTTAATGAAATTCTACCTAAATGCAATCAAGGCAAGAAGTATAAAGCTCTTTTTTTTCTTCTGTTTAATTTGAGAGATTTAGATGAATTCTCTTTCAGCTTTGCCCTCTGTCTTAAAGGAAAGGCTATGAATTTTAATCATTTGACAGTTTGTGCTTTCCTGGGTAACGCAAATTTTACTTTTGATCTTCTATTCTCTGAAAACTTTTCCTTAAAGGCTAGTTTGTATTAGGCTGCTCACAGAGAAATGACCTATACTGCCTCTTCCTTGACATGATAAAGTTTTTCAACATGGCCTGAAGTGAAGTCTTTCTCTCATCAAGTTTAGTGCCTATGAATGCTGAAAATTTTTTTCTGGATGTACCTTTTTAAATATTGAATGAAAATGTGTTAAAAGTATTGGTATGACAGTTATTTAAACTAAATCTTGCTGTAAAAACAATTTTTTCTTAGTGTATTGATTTTTTTTCTTTGTATGCAGTATGGGGTAGTGATTGATGCCGGTTCTACTCATACACAAGTGTTTCTATATTTCTGGTCAGGCAGTAAACACCACAACACTGGTGTAGTCAAGCAGAAGAGTACTTGTGAACATGAAGGTAATGTGAAAGTCATAAGTTTTAGTTGTTTGAAAACTTTTTCTTTAAAAATTGTTGATGTACATATTGAAGATTATAATATGAACTACAGTCTACTCTCGATAATTCGAAGTTGAAGAGACCAATAAAAAGACTTTGAGTTATCAAGAGTTTGAATTATCAAGAGGGTAGGAAAAACTCTCAAAATACATGAAGAGAAATTTTTTCTAACACATTTAAATTTTAAACTATGTAATAAAGCAATAATTTTGTACATGTGTATAACATTATTTTAAAGTATTATGAATTATTGAGGATAGACTCGTAATATGTGACATCTGTGAACATTTTTTTGTTGGACTGTTTCTCCAAATTTTCTTGGTTTCTCTATGTATTGTGTAAGCATTGGGTAATTTCCTTTTGAAAAGAATCTGGATTCTATTCCTAGTGTAATTTATAAAGAACTTGTGTGATGCAGCAAGATATTGCTGTTTGAGAATATATTCGTGGCTGCCGTAGCTGTGTGAATTTTCATTAGCCACAAATTTGATTATCATAGTTTCTATTTCTATGGTGTCATTGAAGACCCTCCCCCTAGAGGGACTGATGCAGGTTTATGTGTGGCTTAAAGTTCTTGCACTGGTATGGTGCAGAAGTAGGAAATTTAGTTTGTAGAAGAGCTAACTCTTAATTGCCATCTTCGTCACATGTCTATGGTTCAAAATTCTATGGTATGTTGCCTGTGTAGCCCTTCTGTTGCTTCGAAATGCCAATATGCAGTCTAGAATATATATATAATTAAAGTTTTAGCACAATATTTTCTCCCATTGAGTTAATAGAAATTTAAAATAATCAAAACAAACATTTAACACTTGGTAGTGTTATTAATGCAAAGAATACAATAATTTAGAGATGTTATTTTTTTTTTGTATCCAAGTGGTGACATAGTCTTATAAATTGATTATTTTAATGTCACTCTGAATCTTCGTATTTTTACTTTTTGTGTTATCTAGTGGGTATAGCCAATAGACTTGATCCTGAAAATATTCTTTCTTGTGTAAATAATGTTACCAGCTTGATTCCCCAAGGATTGCCTTCACCAAGACTTTATTTAGGAGCTACAGGAGGAATGCGACTATTAAAGTAAGTATTAAATTGTTTTTGCTTGAGCAATATCTAGTTTTGAGTAATAGTTTTTCGTTAAGTTTTTCTTATTTTCATGATGTAATGAAATAGTGGAGTTCTTAATTTTTTTAAAACCAGACTAATGTAGTAGTTACATTCAAATTTAGTTTATCGAATTGTAGCTGTGTGTAGGACTCCCATATTAATAACACTAAAGTTAAATTTCTCGATATGCTACACATTTGTTTGCTGAAATTTTATGCAGTTTCAACAAAAATATTTTAAGACAATGAGAGATCGGCTTGTTTTTGTTTGTCTCTGACATGAATTTTTATTTACATGAACTCTGATATTATTTACATTCAGGAGAGTAGTGTTTATCAAACATGGAAATATATATATATATATAATCTTGATTTTTAACTTAAATCTTTTTTCGGAATTATTAAAATGGGCTTTGAATGAAATGACTCTTTTATTTGAGGAATTGCATGAATTTCCTAGTTTTTCCAGTTGTCACACTTGAATTTTGACCAACCTTAATGACCAATTAGAAATTTCTGTGATAAAATAAGGAATGATGTTTGTTTCAGGATATTTCTTATGTTAAATTTGAAACACTGTTTCTATTTAAAAATGAATTTTTCATATGTATTGTTTTAGTGAAAAGACAAAAAAAAAAATCACAACACACAATGTATGCTGATTGAAATCCTTATTAAATGATATGTATTGGCATTTTTGTTTAAGAGTTAAGTAGTTAAGTTTTTGTAAGGGAGATAAAATGATAGCTTGACAATATTGCTCTTGTAAAAATACACATCTTGGATAAAAAAAAAATAACCCTTAATTTCCTAAATTATATCTTATAATTTTCAATGGACATTTTTAGTCTATTTGAGTGAATACTGGTAGCTTGGATCTTTTTACAATAGTCAAGGTATTTACTGTTTAGAAATTAATTTAGCAAAAGTTGTAGGAACATTTTCAGAAATTTATTTCTTTATTACATTATTTGGAATCTATTGTAATAAAGTTTAAAGTCTCGTTAAAAAAACCCCTTTCAATAAATATCCATGAATTAAGATTTTTGAAATCCTTTCAATTATTTACTTTAATAAGGAAACCTAATTCTAATGCGTTGCAATTTAGGCAAGATAACTATTATCTTAAGTTTCAAAGCACATATTTTGCAAATACGAATTATTGATATAGAACAAATTTGTATCATTATTACATTCGAATGTGTGCTTTTAGATGTCTTGTGTCGACTACCTCGATTTGTGACTATTCAGTTATCTTAAGTAATCTTTGCATCATTTAAGCCTCGAGCATTTTTTTCATTTAAATTCAGTTTTTAAATGCAGTATTACATCTGTCCTCTTTATCTATAGAATAGTGGTTTTACAATATACACAGTGAAGGAAAAAAACTAAGAATGCTTTGTTAAATTTCTCTAGAACAGCGGTTCTTAAACTTCCGATCGCCGTTGGGCCCCCTTCACTTGTCAGCATGACATTGTGGACCTCCAAGATTTTGAACATCCCTCCCTGACTTCTAACACATGACTAAATGATTTAAAGGTCTATTGAGAGCAATCTAGTCTAGGATAGCACATCTTTCAATTTTTCCACAAGGCCTTCCAGTCTATAAAAGAAATAAACACAAGACCTTCATGGACCCTTAGACAGGTGCAGGGGATCCATGAACCACAGTTCAAGAACCGGAACTCTAGAACATTAAAAATTATTAGAATATCCCTAGAAAGACTTTATTCCTTTACAGTTATTTCTTAGGAGTGGAAGGCATTTTTTTCTTACACCCATTACATTTCTTTGTTTGTGTTATAACATAATATATATCTATAAGTATTGTAATAATCATTAACCTGTATATTAATTTCATATTTATAGTTTTAAAAAATAAATTTTTAATTTAATTCAAATAATTCTCTTTGATATATCAATTGCATTATAAATGAATTCGTCATTTACATTATATACATTTGTTAAATAGAATGTAAATCTTTTATGCACACACATTTATATAAATTCTGAAAAGGTTTTTTTGTTGTTGTTAATTCATTTTATTTCAGTATTTTCTTCTTTTTGAAAAACTTGTAACTTTTACAGTTTATTCTATAATTTCTTGCATTATTAAATTTTTAAAAAAAATTTGATATCTAATTTTACGAAGCTAAAGAATTTTAAACCGTTTCATATTTTCAGTGCATCTAATCCAAAAGATGCTAGCCTTATTTTAATGACTTTGAAATATGCTTTGAGTACCAGTCATGTTCAAGTAAAAACGATAGATATTATTAAAGGAGATGATGAAGCTATGTTTTCCTGGATCTCTACAAATTTTCTTAAACATATTTTAAATGAAGAGAAGGTATGTATTGGTTTTGTAATATTTATTTCGCTTCAGAAGTTATCATTGTACTATCCAAAATTTAATCAAGATTATTTTTCATTTTTTTAAATATATTTATGCATTTTTTAGATTTCAGTTTGTATTTTATTCCATCTAAATGTGCATAGTTTTGTGAATTACTTGTATTGGTTTTCAATACAATTGATAATTGCATAATTTATGCATAACTTTTTGATATATTTGTTGGGGGAAAATCATTCTTATGTTGTGCTTTTTTAAGTTTGGCAGAACAATGGTTTTGCTAGCTTTGGTATTACCCCTAAGCAAAATCCAAGTGTTTGGGAAATTTAAAATTTCATATACATAATAAACAAAGCACTATTTTTTCTTAAAGAAAAAAAATCATTATGAGAATATCTATAAATATGAGCGTGGTAATAAAACTGGCTATTTAAAATTATATCCATTGAAACTCTTGGCATGATAAAGAACCTCATAAAATTAAACAATTTTTTTTCTCACTATACTAAAAGACTATTTTTAACACAGTTCTTTCAATTGTAATTCTTGTGCATTAATAAAGTTAATAGCCAAAGCGTAGTAATTTTTTTATTAAAATATTCATTTAAAAATTACAATATCGGATACTCTGACAAATGTCATAACAAAGTCATTTCTGTCTTTAGAAATGCAAATTTTTTTATGTAGTGAAATTAATACCTTTAAAAACATTTAGGTGAAATAAAGTTGTTTTCTTATAAATTTTAAATACAATTTAATTTCTTGAGGTTTTTTATTAAATATGAATATAATTGTTGAAAACACAATGTATACTCTTTACAGTTCATATTAGTACAATGGCCCTTTGTCATCAAAGCTATGAATTTATCAAAATCCTTTGTCCAAAATTTTGACCTTATTAATTTCAATAAAAGAAACGGCCAATTGGACATCGGCAACTTCGAAAATACGAGTTGTCTCATGCAAGATCTTGAATAATTGATCAGTTTTAACTTCAAAGGAAAGCTTCTCAGATATGTGTTCAAAAACTATTTTCAGTAAAGTGTGAAAAATATTAATGGAAATCGGTAGTTTTTTTAGAGAACATTAATAAATCCTCGTTTCACCACAAAGTATCGCACGAGGGCTTACAGAAGTAAGCATGAAGCACACATCACAATGGAAGAAGGAATTTAAAGTCATTAAGGATTATACTACTAACATCCATGCCTTCGCCGGATTTGAATCCAGGCCCTATGGCACCGCGGTCAGCATCACTAACCACTATACCGGATGGGTGGCATTCTATAGTTTCGTTCTACACTCGCTTCCAAAAGTTAAGCATGAAGGTGTAAAATCCAAAATAATCAACAAATATTGCTTTGACACAAAATTTGGCAGTAAAGTGGCATATATATTTATACGTAAAACAAAATCAATAACTATATACAGAAATAAAAACAATATTAAATTTTTGTTGGTTATCAGATAATGTCATACTGGAGACTTAACAGAATTATGTATAAAGTGAAAATAAACAGCATAAAATGAAAAGGACATTAATAGGGTCTGTGATCCCCCTCATCTGTATGCAAAGTTTACAATTTCTGACCATGCTTTCAATTAGGTGGTCAACCACCGCAGAATTAAGCAATCACCATTCTTCTTGTTGAGCAGTTTCCAGCTCAATAAGATTGGCTGGAGTTGGAAAACGGGAAGATACAGCACGGCAGAGAGCATCCCAAAGATTTTCAATGGGATTAAGGTCTGGCAAATATGCTGGTCACGCCATACGCACAATCCCTTCACTCTCCAGGTAGTCATCGACGATGTTAGCTGTATGGGGACGTGCATTATCGTCCATTAAAACAAAAGTAGGACCAACTGCTGCAGCGTACAATCTCGCAATGGGTTCTAGTACTTCATCTCTATACCGGACAGCCATCACAGAACCCTGTTTAAAGATGTGCAGGTCGGTGAGGTATCCTAATGAGATCCCTACCCACACCATAATGCTTCCGATTCGGAATGCATGATGTTCGGTGATGGTTCCTTGTTTACGCCATATCCTTATACGCTTGTCATCTGGCTCCAGAGCAAATTTTGACTCGTCGGTAAACATGACGTTGCTACAGTCAGACACAGTGCAATTGCCATGTTCCTGGCACCACTTTAATCGTGCCACTCTTGATTGGACGGATAGAGGAACACAAACTCGAGGTACTCGGGCATACAGTCCATTTATATGTAATCTTCGGCATACAGTAGCTGCAGATACAGCCTTACCAATGGACGCTGTAACCATAGATGTCACACGTGTGGCGATTCCGCTTGGCTACAATAGCAATATATCGATCTTCTGTGGGGTTGTAACCCTTGGGCGACCATCTACGGGCCTTCGGATAACTGTCTGTGTGGTTTGGAATTGTTTCCATAAACGTGAAATTGCAGAATGATTTACGCTGAAGAAAAGAGCAACATCTGTAATCGAGTGTCCTGCTTCAATGCGCCCCACAGCAAGCCAGCGCTCAGAATCTTCCATTTGTTTTCTTGAAGTCATAGAAATACGTATGTCTTGAAAACAAATTGTACGAAAGTTTTAAACACCTATCGGCACTTTCAAATAAACTTTTTAACCCTTCATAAAGCTGGCTTCTTATGACTGCCCTTTTTGCATATTTCTTGATATGAAAGCATGATTGGCTGTTACCTAACATATTTGCATACTTCCATCTACCTCTGCAATTCTGATTGGGTTCCGGAAAATAGCATTTTCCTCTCCGTGCTTAACTTTTGGAAGTGAGTGTATAATAAGCAAACACTTCATACTGCTCGGTTATTTACCTTTTCAAACTCGCGTGCTCCTTTCAAATGTTTTCTCTTTCTTAATCTAGAAATTTTTTATGAATAACTCTTCTAAAGATAGTCCTTTTTTAACTATGCAGATGTTAATTTTGAAATTCATATTAAAATTTCCCCTTTTGTAGCCAGTGAAAGATTGTTTGAATAACTTCAAACATGGATCTTAATTCTTGGATGGCTTTGGAGTTTGTATTGAGCTCTTATGAATCCAAGATTTCAAGCATCATTCCATCAATGTTATTTTAGTCAACTTTATTCAGTTTATCTTTAGCATTTATTTACGGCCTTTTCTTCCAATTAATAAGCTATGATCATTAAAAATTGAAAACAAATTATCTCTCTATTATTGATGACACACATTTGATAAAATAACTTATAAATTTGGTTATGTAATTTTATAACAATTTTAAATGTCATAAGAATTATTTTGTTTTGTTCATATATATGGGAAATTTTGTTTTTACTTTTCCTATAATCGTGAAATGAATATTAATGTTGTAATTGGTTCTGTTATTAATTTTCAAATCATTTAACATTTTTGTAGAAAACTCTTAATTTTTTTAGAAGCTTAATTTTTAAAAAAATTATAAATTCATTTCTTGATAATTTTTATGAATTAAAAACCCTAAATTTCATCCCTTTATTGAAACAAAGGCCTGTTCATATTTTTAAAGCCTTAGCTTGCATAACTTCCTATGTGTATATGCTCTTATAAATATTTCATTAAGTATTTTATTTTACTCGATTTATTACTAAAAGGATTTAAAAATCACTTTAAGAAGGAACTTAAAATTTGTATTTATATATGGAGAAATTGTAGAAAAAAATAAATATCTGTTGATAAATCAATACAAGACCAATATATGGGAGAACAAATGGGCACAATATGCTCCTTAAATTTGGAAACTGGACACTTTTCCAGCACAGCAGCTGACTGACACTGTAAATCAGAGAAAAACCTCTAATAAAGTGTATGATCATCTCTAACAGCTACACATCGGTGTTTCACACCGTTCACCAGAGTCCTTGTAAACCCTTTGGGCAACGGCACCCACTCTTGCACTAAGGTACTCTTGAGATCATCGTTGGTCGTTGTAGCTGGTCTTCAAGCTGAAATTGTGTGTCCAAGGACGTCCTGTTTGTGTTCGATGGGATCAAGGTCAGGGGACATCGCAGGCCACTCCAATTGTGGAATATCCTTCGATTGGAGGAGTTCGCCCACCAACTGAGCCTTGTTTGGGTATGTGTTATTGTTCATCAAAATGAAATTTGGCCATAATTTCTGCGGGAAAAGTCCAATATAAGGTGCAAGGATCTTGTCCCTGTACCGCTGACTTGTCAGGGTACCTCTATCAAACACATGAAGGTCTGTATACCAGTCTGCCCAGACCACGTCGACCTTAGTGGTCCTTTTCGGCAATGTTAGAGGGCTAATATTGACTCTTGAGTTCTCTCCAGATGAGAAAGTCTAGTCTCTGTCCAGGCTGAGTCGTGGCTTATTACTGTAGTGAACCCTCCCCCCCCCCAATCATCTCTCAAAGACTGGCGTTTTTGGAGACATGCTAGACTATCTATTTTGTGGTTCAAAGTCAAAGGGAGGCAGACTACAGGGTGCCTGGCATACCGGTCGCCTCCATTCAAGTTTCTGGGAGACTGTTATCTCTGAAAAGGATGCTCTTGCATTATTCAGGCTGTGTTACAATTTTGTTGCTATCGCGAACCTATCCCTTCCAGCCAAAAGTCTTGAGCTGGCGTTGCTGCCCATTTGTGGTTTCTTGGTTGAGTCGGTGGACCATTGTTCCTATATCTATGAGCCGTTTCCACAGAGTGAACACTACATTTTTCGAAACCCCAAGGTCCCTGCAGCAGGTAGTCTAAGATTGAACTGCCTGGAATCTTCCAACTATCCGCTATCTTCTGGCATAATCTAGACCAGGGATGGCCAACCTGCGTCACACCTGCCACATTGTGTCACGCGGCAGTTCTAACTGTAGCATGCAAAGACTTATTGAAAAATTACAAAAACTTTATGAATATTACTGAATTAACTGAATTGCAGTAGAAAATTATCATGAAGAAAATATGTAAAAAAAACCAAATTTCCAGAGTGAGATTTTAAAGGCGCTAAGCAAGATTTTTTCTTTTATTCAGTGTAGCGCCAAAAATGAGATCATGCTCCAAAACTTACAATTCCACAGCATTGAAACATTAAGAGAAAAATGTTGAATAATTTGAGACTTAAAAACAAATAAATTCTCTCTCTCGGATGGTCAAATCTGCATTCAAAGTACCCTCTCTCGGGCGCGGTTAATTTTTAACACCTCTGATTTTCATTAGAGTTTCAGCTTCCCCTTGTAATGCTGAAGTTTAGTGTTTATACCTATTGGCTGTCAGTGTAATTTCAGATAAAAAGGTTTTTCCGGAGGTGTTGGCTATTTACGATTTCTGTAACTTCAAGAAGTAATTTTGCAATTCATTAGGAGAGCAGTTGTTGATATGGTAGAAATAATTCTATCTGCACAATGTAGCCGCTTTTTATAAAGCAGAGGAATGAGAACTTGCATCCATGACTACTCGGATTGCTGGATTTGGAGCCTAGAAAATTTGTAGCGTAACATCGGCAAATTCTCTCTAGCTGTCAGACTTGGTTGTTTTTAAACTCTGTTTAGCAAGACAAGCTTTTTTTCCTTTTCTAAAATTGTTTTTAGATTTTAGTGTTAAGCATAGTTGTTTAAAAATTTTTTTATTTTCAATATGTTTATGAGTAAACTTCCGACATTGAAAAGAAATTATGAAGAGGATATTACGGCACGAGATTTTTACGTCTGGGAGGAACAAGACTTGTTTACACATATAAATGCTTCCAAGCCTGTTTGTTTAATATGTGGAATTTGTATAGCAGTTCCAAAAAAATTTAATTTGGACCGTCATTTCAAACAACTGCATAGCGATTTCAACAGCAAATATTTTGTTGGATCAAATTTGTGAACGGAATTCGTCAATAAAAAAAAAAAGAGAAATCTTTAGCTGGCCAGCAATCTTTGTCCCTGAAGAAAAAAGACTAAATTGAAACCATGGTGACGGCTTCTTATGAACTTTCTTTGTTGTTAGCGCACAAAAACTTATTCTGACGGAGAGGAGATAATAAAAAGTGGCCTTTTAATTTTCGTCCAAAATGTTTGTGATCTAAGTGTCAAAAATATGGTTGATAAAATAGAAATGCCATCCTGTGCCATATAGATAACATGAGCCAGGATGTTTGAATGCAAATTGTCTCTGGACTTCAAAATTGCAAATATTTTTCATTAACTTTGGATGAAAGCTGTGATATCACAGACAATGTGCAGTTAAGCATCTTTGTGCGTTATACGAACAATAGTTTTGTTATTGTGGAAGAACTTTTTGATTTGCACCAACTAGTTTTAACTACAGGTGAAGACATTTTTAAGGAACTTATAAATGTAATTGAAGTTAACAAAATAGAATGGACAAAATTAGGCAGTGTATGCTCAGATGGAGTGCCTCGCATGGTTGGTAGAATAAAAGGTTTTGTTGGATTGCTTGAAAATTATTTTGGTAGAAAAGCTTTTAAGAATCATTGTATTATTCATTAAGAAGCTCTTTGTACCAAGGACTTAAACTTGTATTTCATTGTTGACCCCATGCTGCGCTGTATCAACAAAATACGAGCTTGTGCTCTGAATTGAGGAAGATCCCCAATGAAATGGGGGAAAAATGGCAAGTTACTCCTTCATTGTAGTGTGCCCTGACTTTCCAAAGGAAGTTCACTTGCGAGATTTTGGAGTTTGAGGGGATGTGTTTTAGAATATCTTGAAGAATACGATGAACTGTCTAGTGAATGCTCGCTCCTCAGGAGTGCAAATTGGCTGTGAGATTTAACTTTTCTTATCGATATAATGGAACATTTAAACAATTTAAATTTAAGATTACAGGGGAAAAATTTTACTTTTTCCTACCCTAGTTGGTCATATCTTTTGTGAACAAACTTTTGCTTTTTTTTTGTTTAGATTTTGAAGAGAAATTAAGTCATTTCCCATTTGTGCAGGAATTATCTGCCAAAGTTAGTAATGTTCCGAATGACGATAGATTTAAAAAAATTAATATCCATTTTGCGAGATTCTTTCAGTGCCAGGTTTGAGGATTTTAAAGATAAAAAAAATACTTAACTTTTCACTAATCCTTTTTCGATTTCTCTTCAAGACATTAATTGTTACCTACTTCAGGTACAAATTGAAATTATGGACCTACAGCACCATATTACTCTGAAAAGCAAATATGAGGAAATTATTTTAACCCCAAATGATCCGAATTGCATCGAATTTTGGAAGTTTGTGCCATCAAGCAATCTTCCAAATTTACATGATTTAGCAGTCGGATAATGTAGGTTTGGATCAACATATGTTTGTGAAGAAATGTTTTCTGTTAGAAACGTAATTAAATCAAAATATCACTCAAAATTAACAGATATGCACCTAAAATGCCTAATTTTGTTAGCATCTTCACGTGCTAATCCAAATATAGATGCTTTAGTAAAAAAATACAAATTCAAAAGCTACATTAAGAAAGTACTGATTGCTTAGTAATCATTTAAAATTAAATGTTTCAAGTTGAGTATTTTTATTTTGTACCTAAGCTAACTTATTGATCCTTTAAAAATTTATCAACAATAAAGTATAAGTTTCTACTTTTGTTTGTTATACCGTTTTTTTTCTTTTTACATTTTCACTATATAGAACTTGCATTTAAAAATGTTTTTGTGTAAATGACCCGTAATAAACCTATAAGTAACATTTTTTCACTTTTGTATATTTATTTTGGTGGAAATGTTGGAAGTGGCACATGTAATTTTTGTCAAATTGTGGTATGCTTCCCACAAAAAGGTTGGCCACCCCTGATCTAGACCATTGATACTCAACCTGCAGGCCGCACATGGCCAGGTGGCCTTTTCTGAGTAGCCCGGTTATGGCCCATTGCACTAATTGTCAATTATTTAAGAATGATTAACTATAATTTGGTAAAAAAAGCATAAAAGTATTTCTCGTGTGTGTTTAAGAGAAGAGTTAATAAAGCATTATAAAATAAAAGCTGAAAATGATAGTTTTAGTATTTTTGATCAACTTTGTTTTTTCCATTGCATCTTTGGTGTTATTTTTTCCCCATTATACTCGTGTTGTGGCCCGGAAGAAAAGAAATTAGACTTCCCCTGATCTAGATGATGACAACTGACCATATTAATGATGGGTAAACATCTAAATTCAGAAAACAATGATTGGGTTAAGCTGTGATTTCAAAACCTCCTTACTCTGCAAGAGAAGTTCCCAAACTTTTGTCTCGTAGACTCCTTGCCATATTTTTCGGTTTGGGGTAGAACCCTTGCTTACTTAATATTGAATTCTTGCAAATTTACCAATTTGAATGTCTTTTTGACTGCTGGTATAGAGCTACTTATTTTAAACGGTTTAAATTTCTAACTGAAGTGAAGTATGGTGTTTAAAACTTAAGAAAAGCATGCTAATTAAATTAAAATTTAATACATAAAATGATTGCCACAAACAAATGCTTAAAAAGCAATAAATCTGGTGCTTCAATAACAATTTTTCAACATTTGGAATCAATTGCGTTGGGTTTAACCCTAAATCCTCAGTTAGTGTCCAGCCCTTATTTATCCCCTATCTGTTTTATTTTGGAGATTGGCAACCACACTGAAACTCCTTCTCGCTAGGAAAAGTTTTTAAAAATTTTCTCAATTTTCCATAATTTGTGATAAATAACAGGTATGTCTTTTTAAAGTCCAAAATTTTTGCTGTCGCCTTGTAACTGCTAATCAACTTCATTATATATTTAATAAATGAATCTATTAAAAGATAAATCTGGTTTCCGCTTGACTAAATTATTTTAAAGTTGAAATCTTGATTTAATGAGAACCACCATCATAGACCCCCTCCCTATTTACACCTCATGGGCCCCCTGAATTATTTTTTGCTGATGTGGACCCCTTGCAGGTTGTCATAGATACCATGGGGTTTATATAGATCACTTTTGGAATCGCTGCTCTACAAGCTTCAGCAAGCAAGGTACCTCTACACAAAATCGACCACAGCGCCACTGCCTTACGACATCACAAGTTGTTCGCGAAGAACTGTTATCTGTTGCCTTATTTATGTAAAATGTTAATAATTTTTTTAAAAAATCGTTCCTCCCTTCAATTGTTTTTGTCACTGTAGTTGAAGGGTGGAGTTAAGAATAAGTGTATAAATTTTTAATCTTTCCTTGTTATATATGAACAAAATATGCACATTTACATATGAAATAATTAAAGTATACTTCTCTTTTTAAGAGGTGGGCAATCATTATGGAAAAGCTCCTTGGGATCTTTCATAATGCTTGCGATTTAAATCGATATTATTTTTTTAATGTTCATCATTGAAAGAGCTTTTATTAGTCTTTAAAGTTTCTAATATTATTCCTTGACTACTTTGTGGATTTATGGCATATATATTTTGACTGAAATATAGACATTTGAATGAAAGAATATTAATTTAAAAATGTGAATAAAAAAATTTTATCATTAATTTAGGATTGAAATTCAACCAAAAAAAGTAATAAAGGTATGATGTAAATGCCTTTCATCGCCAATAGTTATACGGGGATGGTACTTTAAAAAATATATATATAGTGTGAGAGAGAATAATTAATTTCTTGGTAAACTGTTAGTGTTGTATACTTTGAAAATGTTTGAAGCTTTTAAAATTTAGCAATGCTCATGTATATTTATAAACGAGGAGTAATTAAAATTGAGGTTTTTATTTGCAGAATGATTTAAATGTGTGGGATTTCTTTTTAAATCTTGTTGGTTTTCTTTTAATGGTAAAAAAATGTACAGGATATTATGAAATGAAATTTTCTTATTGAGCTCTCAATGAGATTTAATGAACAGTTGTTGAGTTGTATGTCAGTTGGTGCAATTCTTATTGTCTCCCTAGTAAAGCTGTTGTGGCAGAACCTTTATTACCTTTATTACCAATAAAATTTTATATTTTTGCAATATATTTAAACTTTGACTGTTGTGTTTTAGGTACAAAATACTGTTGGAGCTCTAGATTTAGGTGGTGCATCAACTCAATATGCATTTGCGGCAAAAAATGCCTCTCTTAATTTGTCAAATGTCAAAGATCTAGAACTTTTTGGTCACAAATATTCAGTGGTTTCGGAGAGTTTCTTGTGTTTTGGTTATTATGAAGCATTGGACCGTAGTGAAACAATTATGATAATGGTAAACATTTTTCATATTTTTACAAATAATTAATTAATAATAAAATTAACTGTTGTATTATATCAAGTTATTTTTTGTGAAATGTGTTAAGAGCAAATTTTAAATTATTATGAATGAAATAAAATCATTGTTGTCATTGTGGGAAAAGGGAATGCAATTTAGGAATGAGTTTTAAAAATATCAATACTTGAATTTCTAAAAAGCAAATATGAAAATCTCATTTTTATAAACCTTTTTTAACTAAAGATGTTTTTAAACTTGCAAACAACTATATTCAATTCTTTATTCATATTACAAGGATAATTTACAACTATAACCATCTGACTTCTGCTTGAACTATACACTTGAATGTATTTTATCTTAAAGTATGTAATTGCACACTTTATAGTATAATGCTTATAGGATTATATAGAATAAAATGTGGAACATAATCAAAAACATGCTAAAATGATTTTATGTATTGTAAAAAAAAGTTTGATTTCATGATTTTTTGATGGAAAAACTTTTTTAAAAAATTTATAATCTTAAAGTAATGTAATTATATAAAAATGCTCAATTCTAGTGAGATATGTATTTTCAACTTCTTTATAATTATCAAATTGTAAAGCCTTTAAAGTTTGTTTTCAACTGGCAAATGGGCCAAGAACAGTTCAGAATTTTCTTTTTCTAGAATAATGAGAGTGAAACTTTGTTTGACCCATGTCTTCCTGTGGGATTTAACAGAGAACTGGACATCAAATCGTTATCTGAAAAACCTTGTTTGATGAATAAAGATTTCACTCAGTGGATGAAAAATCATACAAATATAGTAAGTGCTGTTTTTGTAATCTCTATTACTTTAGTTATCTAATAAAAAGTTTAAATGCATTTCATATGTGAATGGTATCTGTGTGGAGTTAAATTTTATGGGTTGTATTGGCTTCTAAATCCTTTTTTCATCTAATATTAAAGCTTGCAACACTTCTGTAATTGAATTAAAGTTTTGCATATTTAAATTCTTTGATAACCAAAGGAGACTAGTTGGTGACCAGTGTCCCTTATTTTATGGTCTACTATACAGATAATTTTATTTAAAAAAAAACATTATTTGCATTTAATAGATTAAATGTAAGCTTTAAATTATGCATGTAATGCAGATGGGACATTTTTAGATCGAGGTATTGGATCTAATGCTGTTGCTTTAAAATACAGACGGACCCTGATTAACAAACTTTTCTTTGTCCGATTAAAATGAAGACCCCCTTCCCGAATTTACTAAATAATAAATCCCAGAATAACTAATTATTTCAGCAGCTGGAAATTTTTATTATCTTACGTTAGAAAAAAAATTAGATTTTTTTTTATGACACACTTTTTGTCTGGAACAAACTTTTCTTGTGAGCAGTAAATTTCTATGGGAAAGGGTGAAGACTATTATTAGATTTTACAGGTGTAGATGAGTTATGAATGTAACCTATCGTGCAAGTCTTGATTAGGACAGGAAACTTATGTATCATCCCAATCTACAACACAAGGAATACTTAAAGATTTTAATGATTGATACATTTGTGAACTGCTTACCTCTGCAACTGAAGTCAAGGAAACTGCTGATTTATCAAAGCCAATGAATAGCATTTCTGATGGAGAAATTGATTTTGAAACTCCAACCCAAACTGCTGCACTTCCTGATGTTTCACATTGTCTGGAAACTGTGAAAACATGCCTCTTTCTTATGCAGCAAGACGTAAATGATAGAGTATCTTCTCTGCCGAAAGTTTAATAAACTCTTTAGAGTCAGGAATAAAGATTTTTAAACTCCTATTAGTCGGTATCTTAAAAATTTCCAATTAACTGGTGTCTAATAATTCAAACGATATTTGTGGCTGTCGAATAAAAAGTGTGTAATTTCTAACTGTGGATATTTTTTGCATAGTTGCTTATGAAATTTTCAAAAAGGCAAGTGAAAAAAAACTTGTTTTGTTTGTTGCATGTTACGAATAAACGAACAAAATGTTCGGTCCCGCTGAAATCGTTAAATCGGTTTTCGTACGTGACTGTATTGTTTTAATGGTTACACATATATTCTTTGTATGCAGATTAGTGACTTAAGCAAAAGAATTTATTGTCTTTATTAATCATTCATTGTGCATAATTGATACATTGTTGCTTATTGTTATTTCTATTTAGGAATTTTATTCATAAATTCTTATACTGATTTATAGAATAAACTTAATGTTACTGGAGCAGGTAATTATACATTGTGTAAGAAGAGTGTGGATTACATCCTGGATGAAAGTGCGTGTAAAGATTTGGGCTTTGATCAGTGTCTGAAAGCTCCAAATTTAGGCTCTTTGAATATTAAATTTATGGTAAGATATTATTTAACATTATCTCTTATAAACGAATACTTTTCTCATTAAAAAGCAGAGTACTTCAAATTACTGTAATTTTAATTTTAGGCATTTTCTGGCTTTTATTATGTTGTCAATTTTTTGAATGCTACTGGATCACTCGATAAACTTATTACTGCTACAAAGGAATGGTGTAATTTGACTTGGGATGAGGTATTTATATTTCCGGTTTTTAATTTAGTAGCATTATTTTTTTAATTCTATTTACACGAATTTTTAGTTGTATAAAAGTTTAAATTATTTGACATCCTTTAATGTTTTATTTTATTTCATTTTGTCATGGATTCTTTTAGTTATTAACATTCATAAGCGAGCCAGAATGAGGGAAGAATTTTACAACTCAATTTAAATTTTATGTGGAGACCCATAAAAGTTTGAAAAACCCAAACCTTCTTGGTTTTTAGTAGATTAGATTGCATATTAAATTCTGTGATCCCTAAATTGATTGAATAATTAGCAAATTAAAAAAAAAGTTACAAGTGAAATCGCTCTTTAGCTTGGAAAATTTTGTTAAATATATGGCTAATTGAAATAATTTTTTATCTTATGTTTTGTAATTAAGATAATCCAATTGTAGTCTGATGCTCATCTAACCAAGGCTAGAGTCCATGAGAGCATGATAAAATTATCAAATTCATGGACCATATTGGTATAAGGATTGTATCAATGATTTGAATAGCTTGTATCAAAATTTATGAAGGAGGTTTTTGAACTCCACACTATGATTGCTAGTCTAAATTATATTTAAAGAAATTCAGTACTGTCTCTTATGATCCACATCTGGTGATCAATTCGTAAAATTTCCTCCGAAATGATCAATTATAGAACTGTACTAGGGGAGATGTTAATGAAATTCTCAATAACTATTGAACTAGTCTAGCTCTTAAATATACTTGATTTAAGAAAAGAATTAGTCTACAGTTTTTTTTTTTTACTTCAACTCTCTTGATTGTAGGTTTAGATTGAACAAAGTACAATTCTAAATTACTCAAATTGAATGTTTTTTTCTGTTTAAGCAAGAATTAATAACTTTATTTTGGTCATTTCATGAATGATTTATTGGTTAGTTTTTCAAGTACATTTGTTAAGTGTTCAGATATGCTCCATAAAAAGCAAACTTATTCATTAAAATTAAAATAAATTTGATGTACAAGTAGTTGTACAAATTTTTGAGATTGTATGTGTGTTTCCTGGCCGATTGGTTGTAGGTTTGAGTATATTTTGTGAATTAGTCTTGTGGGGGATTTGCTGGTTGCATATAAACCTTTGGATACATATTTATTTGACATTTTTTTTTGCACTTGGAGATTATTTACAAGGGGTGATAAGAAAAGTTGCAAGTCTAATATTTATTAACAATAGACAGAAAATACAAAAGGGGAACTAAGAGGCATACATGCCCATCACTTTCCAACATAATTACAAAGTCTATTTAGGCATTTATCAGAACTTGGAATCAACTTGTTTAACCTGTCTTGGTGGAAATCGGGTCCTTGCACATTGAGCCAGGTCTCGGCGGATGTTTTCATGGCACTGTCTAAAGAAAGCCGCCAGCCAGATTCGTGCTCCTTCAACTTCGGAAACAGGAAATAATCACTGAGTGCCAAATCTAGGTTTTGTAGGGGGTTGACTGTCGTCGAAGAATTTGGCCGACCTCTTGCCACATTGATTTCAGACATCCTGTCTGTCTGAATGAAAGGAGCGACACCATTTTGCTACATGTTGTCTGCTCATTGCTTCACCATAAACTTCACCGATTTTATTGTGAGTGTCGGATGTGGACTCATTCTTTGCCCATAAAAATCGAATCGTGGCTCGCACTTCCAAACGAGACCAACTTTCTAAGTATCTTGCCATTTTAAACGTCCTGAACTGTCTGGAAACTACCCGTACTCCAGTTGTTTGGCAAGTAGCACCATTTGTCTCCACTCTGGGGAAACAAAATTTCTCCACAATATGTAGTTTTCAAATGCTGCTGCTTGAACCTTTTCTGATCTTGCTCGCCCGCAAAATTACGAGGGATGAACAGTTGATTTTATGCAAGAATTTATTTCCTATTATTCATTATATATATTTCTACATAATATTGAAATAACTTTAGGCAGTTATGTTGCAAAATACTTTTAAAACAAATAAACACAGGTAAAAATAAATAGCAAATTAATTTTGATGCATGTGATGCTTCTCAAAATAGGTTGGTAATTGCAGTGGTACTTTGCATTCTTTGCACTGCCTGGTAGTATCCTTCCTAATTTGGTGTACCGAAATTTGGTTTGGTGAATTATCGAAAACCTATTGCGTAGCATAGTTTTTGTAAAAACCCAAGTACTTGTAATTTGCCTTTTTGACCAATACATTCCAACTTTACTTGAGGCGTCAAGATACAAAGCAACATATGCTTTTATTTAATCTGAATTTTGGAAAAATCACCTTTCATTTATCCCCCCCCCCAAACCTTCTATTATTTGGCTGGCATACCTGTTTGTCTCTCTACAATGATATCTAAAAATCTTCATATAAAGCTTTGTGCCTGTCAAGGCTAGGTGATAATCCCAAAGTATTGATTCCAGGTACTTAAGAAAACCTTTTTACATTGGGTGCATTTATTTTCTTCCCAAATCCATTCATCTAATTTTTCATGAGAGGATTTATTGTCGCTGCTTGGCAGAGGTGGATTAAGCTAGCTGGAGGCCCCTGGCGGTAAAAGGCTTGAGGTCTATGCGCGGAAAAGTCAAAAACTGAAATGTTGAAAAGATTTGCTGACCTTAAATTCTCAGTAAAATGTATAGCTAAAAAGTAAAACAAATTAACTAAAATATTTTATTTTTGTGTAAGAAAAAATTAAAAAACCTTACTTGTATAAAAGCTTACAATTTTACTGTATAACTTTACGTCTTGATTTCTCTGTGGCAAATTCATCTATTTTTGCAGTATCTATTTCGTCCAAGACATCTTGATCTATATATATATTATGGTCATGTTGTTCAGTTTGTCTTTTTCCATACTGCATAATTTTTAATGCGTTTTAAAACTGAAAAGATCTTTTGCTGGATGCATTTGATATCGATATAGGTAAAAATATTTTCAAAAGTATCTATGTTAGGGAAAGTAGAGACCATTTCTTTTGCAACTCGATAAATTTCTAGGGGAGATTTCATTGTTTCTTGGGTTTTCTTTTTAAAAATAACAAACTGATGCAATTCATTGTCAAAACTTAATGACTAGATATCGTTTTGCATTAAAAATGTACAATTTCATAAGAACTAAATTATTTGTATTTTTCGGTTTAAAATTTTAGTTTCTTGAATATTTGCTTAAAATTTCTTCGAATTAAACTGCAGTTAATTTATTAACACTTGGCTTTTATAATTTTGAAATATGCATTTTAATTAACTTTATTAGTAGCATACTGAACGTTATGTAATATTTTAAAGAAATTGCACAATTTTTGTGTATACTATCATACATATAGTTAATTATTAGATTGCATTGAATATTCCTTAAAACTGCCGGGGCAAAAGATCTTGCCTTCTTGATTATCATGCAAATCACTCTTAATGGCAATAACATGCAAAAAGAAAGAACTTGTGCTAGTTGTTCAAATTTAATCGTGCAAAATAATGGCTTTCTTAACAGTCCTGGAATAGATTAGAAAACTTGTGTTTATTTCACATGTTGCCTCAATAAAAAGAAAAAAGGTGTATATTTAAGTAAATTTAACATTTTTTTTCTTTGTAAATCCTTTTAACAGTTTGAAGCAATATAAATCAAATATTTAGAAATTATTGACTGGCTCATTTATTACTAAACAAAATTATCGAAATATTTTACGATTACAAACAAAATCATCATAATAAATATAGCTACTTTATTTCAATTTCGAGCTATTGTTAGGATCTTTTTATGTATGGTAAATAATTAATGAATGTACTCAAATTCTCATTAATGTTTTATATTTTAAGTGAACTATCAGATTTTATGAGTGACTAAATTATTTTTATACAACAGGCAAATAATTTTTCATTTGAATAACAATGCCAATTGAAAATGTTTAAGATTATGGTACATTCAAGCTACTTAAACACACACTTAAATATGTTAATCAACATGAAAATATTCTGAGAAACTGATAAGTTATTTTTATATGTAAAACTAAAAATGAATAAATGGATAAGATAATAAAAACGCTAATGCAACAATTTTTTTTCCCACTTTATCTTGCACATTGATTAAAATTACTGGGCATTAATCTTAAATCTAAAAGAGAATTTGAAATTAAAAATAAGTTATCTTTTTTGTTTAAGCACGGTTTTCTGATTTTGTCTTGTCTGTTTAAACATAGGAAGCTAAAAGAAATTAGTTCGGAAGTCAAATTGATGCAAAATTCCCTCGGTTTTCTTCGGAAAAAGGGTCTTTTTCTCGGGATCATTCTGCCTTATTCTTTTCATTCGTCCTTAAGCATGTCATGAGACCTGACCGTGCTTTTCATCACTTTTGTTGAGGCTAATTTGTACCAAAATCTATCTCTTGCAATAGTACCCGAACTCAAGTATACAAAGTAGTTAAAGTTGCAGGAAATTGGTTGAAGGAGAGGGTCTGATTCCGAAATTCTTCCTTGATGCCCCTCCACCTTCCCCCGAGGGACCAGCGTTGGGAAACGCGGTTTCAAATGCTCATGAATACTTGTTGAAAAAATAAATAACTATAGACTTGGAAAATGACAGACTTCTGGCACTTATGATCCTATCTTTTCTTGGAACGGAAAGCAGTTATTGAACCCTTGCTGACCATGAGTGTACATTCGGTCTTTTGGTTGCTACAGAAATAAAAGGGATTGACGGTATAAATAAAATCTAATATTCTCTTTCACTGGATCACCTCTGAACAAACTTCCAATTAAGGGCATAGCCTTTGTGCAACGTTTTAGTCAATCGATCAACAGACGAAGGGGTTTTGTCATTTACAAGAAAATAACATTCCGAATGGATTTTTTCCATCCTAAGTGTGTTTGTGTGTTATCTGTATTTTACTTCAAATGATATTTCTGAGGATCTGCTTTGAATGAGGATTTTTTTTCCTTTTAGAGCCCATGCCATTCCTTGTCTTCTCATTATTTTGAGTAATTTTGCCAGCTTTTAAACTTTTCTAATTGTGGGTCCTGAGATGTAGAATTCATACGGAAAATTTTTATCATTTGAAGCCAGTGACTTACTTTTTTATATATTCTATTTTATAAACATAAAACAATTCTGTTAATGACCAATGATAACATTTTACAACTTTTTTCTTGCGCATGTCTGGGGCCCCTGTAGCTAAGGGGTAGGCGTATCATTAATATGGTACTATTTACGCCCCTGATAAGAAATGTTGAGGAATGTTTATCAGAATTAGGGATTGCAGCCCCGGGATCCTGGTGGTTTTTTCAAATCCCAGGATTAAAATATCTAATACCAGGATTTAATTTTTGTCCGAATTATATTTTGAATTTTTTTCGAAGTATTGTGAATCTGGTATTACATTTAATGTATCTTATTTTTTTTTTTTTGTACTGTATACAGTTAATGTTAGTTTTCTTATGTATTGAAGGGTTCAAGGAGGGTGTATATATTAAACAGTGAAATTGCATGATTCCTCTTATTTTCTTTAACTTTCTCCCCATCGCGAGAGGGGTCAGAAAATGGACATTTCTCATACCCTCAGGATTTCTGGTGTCGGCTAACTTGGACAGAGGCATTTAGAATTTTGGAAGATATCTAGAAGGGTTTTCAGCCTCGGGATCCTGGAATTCTGAAACCCATGGATCCCGGTGTTTTTTCCAATCCCGGGATTAAAATAATTAATTCTGGGATTTAATTTTTGTCTGAATTGTATTTAAAAATTTTTCTAAGAATTAAATTTTTGAAAAATTTATAATCTGTTTATGAAATATGTACGTAGAATTTTTTTTTTGCGCACTTATAAGTGCTATATGTAAAAAATATATATTCACAGTATGGGAGAATGTCGCAAAGATCCAAGTGGTTCCCTACAATGCTTACACAATAATATAAGCTACATCACAAGAATAGATTTTGTCACAGCTCCCTCAATTAAATTCCGTTAATTAATAGTGGACTTGCTTGGAAGACTTAAGACTTCAAATTCCATTGCATTACTAACAGCTCATGCAACTGGATTTTCAATTTCAAATGAGGAAACACTTGAAATTGATTCACATTCTGATTCAATAACTGGATCAATTTATATACAAAAACCATTAAATGTAGCAGAACTAAATAAAGTTATCAAAGAGGTATATGCACCAATGCAGTCTATTAGATTTGAGACACTGTCATCAAAAAATTCAAAAGAAATGTCTTTTTTAAAAATGGAGGGAGACGTGGCGACTACCTGAAAAGAACATACTCCTATTTAATGACTATAATACCTACTAGTAAAGAATTCGAACGTGCATTTTCTACAACAGGACAATTTGTAACAAGAATAAGAAGCCGTTCTAACAATGAAACACTTGAGGAGCTGTGTTTTTTTAAGCTTATTTACAGAAATGCAAGAAATGAAGAAATGCTTTTTTAAAATTTAATTATGTACTATTTTTTTTGTTTTTTTGATGAATTAATTTTTGTTTCATTAAAATAATATTAAATCAATTTTTAATTATATTTTCAATTTTATTATGAAATTTCAACTATGCTAATATGTAAGTATTTTTAATAAATAGATCAATCCTGATCCTGGGATTGAAAATATGACGTGGGATTGCAAACCCTAATCTGAAACTCATTCTTATTGTATGCTTGGTTCACATGATTTTCAGAATTAGTTTGCAGATTGTTGATTTTCAGAGATCCACAATGTTTACGACAAAATGCACAGTTTGTACGATGAATATTGTCAAGTTATGTGCTAGAGCATATTTCAGTTTTTGATCAGGCTAGGGCCCCAGTGCACAGCTTCCACCGCACCGCCTAGATGCCTGGCTTTGACCATAGTTCCCTTTCTCTACATCAGGAAAACTGAAGTTAGAAGTACTAAAAGGAAAACATTATTAAACTAGAAACACTAAAGTTTTTCTGAAAAATCGAACATATGAAAGCAAATGGTGAAAAAAATGATCCTATGAAACCAGAATAAAAAAAAAAAGTTTGAAGAAAAAAAGCGCATTACCTTAAATTTTAACTTTACAAAATCAAACTTTAAGATGACCAATGATAAGAAATGCCAACAAAACTCGGACCTTATGGAAGTATTTAATTATCAACGTAATCGATTATTTCGATAGCTAAAGATGCTCTACCATTTTTTTTTCTTTCGAAAAATTACTTTCCTGTATTTCACTATTTGATTCGTTTATCAATTTAGAGAAATCTCGCTTAAGTATTTCACTATTTTTATCACGCTGACTGAAATAAAACATCCCAAACATACAAAATACTTTGATCTCTTTTCCCCACATTCTCGGAATATAAACACAAATCAAGTTAACATTATATCACAAACCTTCAAATGCCAAATTATCTCGAAAGAAATAAAACGCTTGCAGTTTTTTTATAGTAATTAATATCTCAAATCAAATTTAAAAAAAAAAAAATAATTGGAACCAAAAATATATATTGAAGGGCAAAGAGTTCTGGTAAACATTTTTCGAAAAAAAGAATGGACATCAACCGCGCTATCTCATATAATATACGAGGGAAACACTAGTTGCTATACGATTCAAATCATGGGTAATAATCGGGGTTGCAATATCGGTACAAGATTTTTTTTTGTTGAACTTAAACCTGAAGTCCATCAACTTTGGGCTCCGGCTGGTGCTCAGGGCCCCTGGTCGCCGCTTAATCAGTCTTTGCTGCTAGGGTAAGAGTTTTTCTCGGTAAGGTTGTACGTCTTGGAATAATTTTGTTATCACTTTCTAGTTCGCTATATTCGTTTTCTTTTTGAAATTCCCCTTTATTGCTAAAAGGATAATTATAAAATACTTCATCGCATTCAAGGTCACTACTTTCATTAAAAGTGTAGCATCACTTTTATAAAATATGTTCTCTATTTCTGTAATTAAGGGGTCGTGCTTTCCAAACAAGGTTCACCAAACTACTGAAATTATTTATTCTGTTGCAACAGATACGAATTACTTTGAAATAAACCAGAATGAACTAGTTAAATCTCATCTCTGTTTAAATGCCATATCAGTTCGTCATACGGGGTTTTGCCCAAACAAATGTATGGCGTACTGATGGTTCAAATGCTGTCAAAGGGTTAAATCCAGGCGAGCCATGGTGGGAAAAATTATTAAAGTGGATTACTCCTCTCACAAATGTCTTTTTATTCTGGGTCAAAATTATTTGATAACTTGGTGTATGACTCTAATTTAACATCAAACCAGATTTTTTTTATTCATTGTGTTTTTTATAGTTGGGGTTTCTCGTTTAGTTCTAGATTGGGAGATCCAATGATATGTTTCCTCGGACTTTTTGAGAAAATCATGTTTTGCATAAGTGTATATATTTTATGTGGGGAAAATGTCATGTCCAGTTTCATTCACAAATAAGGTAGTAATTGAGCTTTTTTTTCTCTAGTTTTAATAAACATTTTGTAAGGATATTTAATATTAAGATTATACTTTAGAGATTTAAATTTTTTTTGTATACACCACATTGAATTTTTCTACATATTGAATTTTCTTGCATATTTTGTGTGTGTAAAGACAGTTTTTCTTCCATTTTTAATTGTGGATTTTTCTGCATCTTTCTGAAAGTAAAACTGCAGTAATTTGTTTTTCTTTAATGTGGTTAATATGTGTGTGGAATAGTCAACTGTAACTATTTCAAACCAAGACCCTTTAAACATTTTATGAATTTCATATTAAATTTTATTGTAGATAAAGCAAAGTCAACCTGAATCTCAGCTTCAATATGTCTCAAGATATTGTTTTGCTGCTACTTACATAATTGAACTCCTTACGTCCAAGTATGGGTTTGATTCTACTTCATGGAAGAATCTTGAATTTTCTAATCAGGTGAATATTGTGATAAGTCATGATTATATGGAATTTAGGTATTTTTATGCTGTACTGGACTTGACACGTTATAATTACTATGCATTAAGGATTGCCATGATAATTATATACTGATATATTACTTTTACTAATTATTTAAAGCTCAGTATCATTTGTTGGATTGTTTCTACTTTTCATAACAATCAAATAGAGAATTTTTTCATTTTATGTATTATCTACATTCAACCTGTTTGTAATTAGATTTCTATTCCTTTTGAACATGCTCGGTTCTTTATTGAAAGGATTGTGATTGCCCTTTGTCTTTTAAACCTTTCATCATCTTACTGTATTATCCATTAAATAATACGAATTCAGTATTAAGGATTTCATTGAAAACTTATTTTCATCTTTATATTTAATTAATTTTAATTGAGAAAAACTCTCCTTTTAATTTCAGAACTTTATTTTTGGCAACTTGCTTCTCATCGTGTGATAATTTTCAATCGATTGAAATCCCTTATATGGATAAATACGGAATTAATACTTTCAAATTTGAATTGGAAGGATTTTATAATGCATTACTGAGAAATGAACAGCAATTGAAATATAATTAAATTAAGGAAACAAAATCTGCTCTGTGTTTGGTTAAAGTTAGCCAAGTTAGCTTAAATATTGATTGAGTTGCAAAGTATTTACAATAAAAGAAATGACAAGAGTTTTATTAGAAAAGTTAATATTTGTATCCAAATATTTAACTCGTTAAAATTGCGAATTTTCTCGTTTAATAGATTTATGATTTCTAGACTTTTTAAAACATTTTAAAATTAAAACGTAGTATCTTTATTTCATGGTTGTTCATTCTAGTTTATAAACATAAATGCTCAATTTCTCTTTTGTGAACTTGTCAAATGTCTCGTTATATTATACTAGTGCAGGGGTTTGGTCAGACCATGGTTCTATGAATGGATGGTTCTGGCTATTATTAAAAATATAATTGTCTACTAAAATATTCCTTTTTTCTTTTATAATTATCTTTTGTAAAAATTTACTTGTATTTGTATATACATTTTAACACCTGAATGGCTTGAGACAATTACTTCTGTATTAAATTGTTTCTCATTAACAAAGTTGAGAATCAATGAAAATATTGGGATTGTTTCTGAAATAGAAATCAAATTTATTGTTAAAAATGTACAACCATGAGAAAACGGTTGCAGCTATGTTTTCCCTAAAATGACTTGCAGCAATGTTTACTTATTTTCATACATGAGGTCAAAAACATTGATGAACAAGAGATACATTTAACTGACAGAAAACATGGGTTTAAGAAAGGAGTGACAAATTATTTATTAAGACTATAATTTATTATTCAAATTCCGGACATTCCGATTGTTACATTTGTCATGAAAAACTTGCTAATAAGAAGTCAAATTTATAGATATTTATCTAGAAAAGATGGAACGTTTGTGAGCAGATTTCCAGCAAGTAATGCAAAGAGAGCTGTTACAGGACCCCTGCCTCAAGATCGAAGCACTGTTGCATGTTGAACATTCAGGCCCACAGTTCAAATACAGGTAGTCGTGAGCTTTGCAGTCTCTTTGGAAATCGCGATAAGAGGGGAAAAACTATTCACAGATGGTATTTGCATCAAAAATTGCCTTGTAAAAACATTTGAAGAGCTCTTTAACAGTAAAGCAGCAATTATGGGAAAAACAAATCTGCAAAGCCAAACTGTCCAATGTTTTAAACATGGATGTTTTATGCAGATTTGAATATAACTGATAATTCATGTTGTGACATATCTAGCGAATGATGTATAGTGCTGCTACTAAAAAATCAATGACTTGTGGAAAAGTATCATATCCTTTGAGTTAAGGAAACAAGCACAGGAAGATAATGTGAATTCTATGGAAACTTGTACGAAAGACTTAAAATTCCATTTCTATGTATGGTGCTAGAAGTATAACAGGAGTAAGTAAAGCTTTTTCACTGCTTAATACTTCAAGATGCAAAAAGCACCTTGGTTATTGAAATGGAATTTCTTTATCTAGGTAACTAGTAGCACATCTTGCCGAAACAACTTTATCCTCACCAGTTTAAAGTACTCTTCGTGGAAAGGTGCACATGCATTGTGGGAATTGAAAGATGCATGTACATTATTGAGGGAAAAAGTAGAATGTCTGAAAATAAATTATAAGCTCTCTCCCAAATTATCTAGGAAGGTAAATTACTTCAAGCATTTAAAGCAATATCATGATTAAACGAGTAATCGTTTGGATGCAAATCATCTCAGCATGGTATTAAGTTCACAATTTTAGTGAATGTTCAAGAATTCAAAGGAAATAAAGCTACATTGGCCTTCATTGGACGTCCTGTGAAAATTAAACTAACAAGAACCTTTTGGCACATTCGACATGGATGTCGTTTCATTTCAAAAGTAGTTAATAGATTTAAAAAGTAAGAAACTGGAGCAACAAATTCGGATCTGATCATTTACTTAAAGGAACTCTAAAGAGAAATCCAGTTTACAGTTGTCCACTTGCACAGAGAAATTAAAAAACCTGCCTAAAACAGTATTTCATTCATGTAGTAATTTTTCCGAGGCATGAGGTCTAGCATTAGCTATTCTCGCAATGTTAGGCTCTAAATATTCATGCGAATTAATATTCCTTCACGAATGAAGTAAAAAAATTAAGCTTTGAAGCAACTTTTAACAAATAAGTTATAATATACAATTATGCTTAAAATTGAAAACGAGTTGTCTGCCAGAATTAACAAGGCGTTTAAAAGCGATGCAAGGTCACTATTCGAAGTTTTAAATAAAATATAGCGCTCTTATCGTGTACATTGTTTTAAAAATCCATATATTTAATTATGCATACATGGTGTACTCTGAATTTTGATCAGATGATCTAATATGTGGTTACTTGAAAATGACTTAAGAACAATCAACATCAGATTTATATTAAAATGACATAGCTTGCACATTTTTCTATTAACTTTAATTATTCTTGCATATTGAAGTTGAGAAATTTATTGACTTTTAATTCTTTATATAAGAATAAAGCACTTCCGTTATTATTGGTACATAAATATTTTTCACAAAGCTTGTAAGTTGAAGATTAAACATAGCAATATTGTCATTAGTTCTTGCATTAAGTCACAATAATAAATATTTGATTGCTTTCAAGTTTTGAATAAACAAAAAGTTTTGCAGTATGTAAAACTTTTATTTAAGTATTATTAATTAGAACACGACAGCCTTGATCACATGACTACCAAGGAAGGATTGCGTAAGGGCTCTTTGATACTATAGTTATGTTTCACTGTAGACACGCATGGCTTTTCTCTTTTGAAAGCCTGCCAACTCCTGTACTAGGGGAATATTAAATTGTTGTACACCCTAACCCTTTAAACTATTGTTAAATGTATTAATCTGGATAGTCCGATGTTTAATAATTATAGAAAGTTATGTATAAATTGTGATTGAGATTGTATAAACAATATATTAATTGAAATCTGAATTTTAGATTGAAGGAGCAGATGTTGGTTGGTCTTTGGGATTCATGATAGATGCTACCAATGGTATACCTGAAGAATTCCCTTCTCCACCTGTGATATCATTGGGCATTTTTGTTCCTCTTTTAATTGTCAGTATTTCTATGGCTTTTGTTTCAATTTTAGTTCTTCGAAATCATGTTAAACGCATTTTTCATCATAATCATGAAAGATTATTGAATGTTTGAAGACTAAAATTTGTGTTAACTTATTGTAACTAAAAATTTAGTTTTTCATAACTGTATTAATATTAAATGTTTTTTTATCATTAACCTGTGTCGAATAATTTATTGCTCATTTGTTTTACAAGGACTATTAAGATTTGATGTAATCTATGTATTTTTTTGTCATTTGTTGTCAGTTTTTAAGACTTATTAAAACAGATTCCTCTTTGATAATCTTGTTTATTTGTGATGGTTTTTGTCATTTTATTTTGAATTATTTGCATTCCTCTTTTGATTTGTCACTTTACTATTTTTAAATTAAAATTGTATCAATATTAAATTTTTTAATTCATGTTTTATATTTCAAGTTGATAATTCAAAATGTAAAGTTATTATTTTTGTATTGTTTTGCGGTTTGAATCAAATTTGTTTGGAGCTGTAGAAAAATAGTTTAATATTAAGAATATTTTGATGTTTTTGTCATGAATCGTACAATTAAAGAATCGGAATAGTTTTGAATTTTTAGAGAAGTTTGAGTAGCTCTTGAAATAGCAATTTTGTTTTAAAATGACTCTTTAACAGATATTCAGATTTCATATTTGTTTTGAATGTTATGTTGAAGAATCTTTTCATTCCATTTTAGTATTTTTTTTTACAGTAAGAAGTGCTGTACTATTCTCTTGCCTCTTAAATTAAAAAAAAAGTTCTTTTAAATGAATTCCCTAAAATTTAAATTGGGCAGGTAATTGAGAAATTTGAACAGAGATTCTGCAATTCAAGCCTATTATTATGACTGTATCTTGAAGTCTAAATTTTCTGCATTCAGAAACAAACGAGAACAACAAATTAAGGTGGGGAGGGGGTATTGTAAAATGTGATGTACAGTTTATAGAACTTATTTGAAATATTCTAGTTATTTTAATAAGAGTAAAGGGAATGAAGGTGTATTTAGGAAATATCTTCAAAGCGTTTAATTAAAATTATGTGAAAAAACTCTTAGAACACTATGGAAGAATTAATAACTTATTTAAGAATTGATACTACTGTGTATTCTTGTAAGTTATACCCATTTATTAAAAAAATTTGTCTTTACTTTTCCAAACAAGAACTAAATTCCTTTTTCAGATTGTTTTTAATTCAGTGATACAACTACTATACCATGAAAGTGGCTGTCAAAAATTGTTTCAATCTGTTACTTTTCTATTGTGAAATGAAAATAAGAGATCCATGCTTTTTAAAGGTCTTTACCTGTCTAAGATTCGATGTAATTTTGAGTTTAATATCCAGCATACACTAAAGATGAGTACTATAATATTGCATGTGAAGAGTATTTGTTTTAAGCACTCTATTTTTTAATATTGCTTATTTGTGTTGAATGCTGGAAAATTATTTGAGATTCAAGCTCAAACTTATTTCCTTTAGTTAGACTTCTATTTTTATGCAATAGGATTATCAATCTTTACCTTGGGTTTTCAGCTGCAAGAATGGTTCTTTGACATGTGCCCGCGGTAGTCAAGTGGTTAAGGTGATCACGGCTCAAGTGTCATGAATTCGAGCTCAGTACCACTAAAGACCCGCCGTGTAGGGGAGCGATGCACGTAAAATCTGTCGAGAGCTCTAACGTCCTCCAGTTGGTGTAGTGTGGTAGCTAGGAGATGGGGTGCCAGCTCAAAGTCGTCCGCGTCACTTGACCGTGGTTCAAAATTGCACAGTCTGTTGTAAAAAGCCATTGTGTAGCTGAACAATGCGACGTTAATATTCGCTCACTTGACTTGCAAGTTGTGAATGTCGCTGGTAAAAGTTTAAGAATTTAGCAGGGGTTTGTGCTACCGTGAAACAATACATGTATGTAATAACCTAAATCGATATCTACTCATAATTCGAATATCCTTTGTTTATAACATAATTCATAAATCCTATTGCCCTATTTCGAAACCTGTCTCAATTTATCTTTTTTTCTAAAGCATTAAACATTATATTGGTATATTTATTACCGATTCTTTAGGCCTTTTAATTTTGAGATTTATTGGCGATTCCAAGAAATAAAAGATCTATAATTGTTCTCATGCGCCTTCTAACCGGGGTTTAATATTCCCTAAACGTTGTCATTTCTATGAATAACTAATTATTCCTTTTGCCTAAACACATTACTGCATTTTTATGCGTTTTTCTCTGTCCTTTCTTGTATATAAAAACTTGATATTTGAATAATTTTGTATTTTGACAGTGTTTAAGGAGCATGCACAAATAAATGTGATCATGAACAAGCATTTTTAATTTTTTGGCCACAACCCACATAATCGTCTCTAATGTTGATTTTTCGTAGGCAAATATTTCGTTAACAATTTATTTAATGTATACTCTCTTATGCTTTTTTCCTCCAGCAACCCTAAAATTTGATATTTTGTATGTAAATTCCTTTGCATCAAGTATACCAATGATTAAATAATCGAAGACAATATTCTTTTCGGTCGTAATGGATGTTTCTTTTGCACAACTAGCATTGTATAAAATGGGCAACTGTGAATGGCTCGTCTTTTCTCTTTGTCAGTGTGGTGCATGGCATGGTTTCTGGATTTCAAGATAGGAAATTCAAATCACCCTCTCCAGAAGCAGTCGAATTGAGCATGGGTGACATGTCATCAATAGGTCGTGCCTAAAAAGCATTATTTATTTGTTTTGTACAGAGGCTTGTGCAGTGATGGGGCAATGGTTGTTGCTAGGGTGACTCTACATGACCAAGGTGCATGATTGCGAAGAAAGATAGAATACATGTGCAACAAGACTGAACTACCCCAATGGTATAATTGTCCACATTCCAACAAACTACAGCCTCTTTTAGGCCACTTATAATATTCATTTTTCGGCATTTGTTATGGGCGGATTACGCTTAAGAGTCTTTAATCCCACAACACCAAGTGGTAAACAGCAAAGTTATAGCTGATCATGTGTCTCAGCAGTTACTGCATGATATTTTCAGTGGTGAATCCTGCTTTAATCTTGGAATAGAACACCACTTGGATCCTTATGTAGAAAGAACAGAAGCCAGTGGTCGGTCCCAATCGGCTTTCTTTTTTATGTAGGTATACATTACTCCTGGTTTAATTGTGTGGAGTATTTCTAGCAATAGTAGGCTGCCTCTAGTCAGACTGCTGAAAGTTTCAATAACTGAATATTGCCCGATAACATTTTGTAACTTGGTTACATTACCCTTTATTATACACTAATTGGGTCTATTTTCCAACTAGGAGTTAGACCCCGGAGGGTCCACATATATTTGAACTGCCTGCTCACCGTTGGTGCTCTTTCTTGGCTAACAAGGACTAGCATGCGTCTCCTTTCCTAGCCCTTGATGTGTCTTACGGCTTTCAATTTTTTTTTTATCATTTAGCTGTCTGTTTCAGCTTTTTGTGCTGATAACGTAGTAAAAGAAAAATGCGATCTTTCTTCTAATAAGTTTTATTACAAGTTCGGTTTTTAATGTAATGTGAAGATATGAAATAAAATTGCGTCATGCGATAAGAAAAATTAAATCATGCGGCTTTGCCGGTTCAACAGTTAATCAACTTATTTGCATAAATTAATATATTTATCAAATAAATACCGGAATAATTAACAATAGTTAATTAACTATTGCTGTTTGTTTACTGCTACGATGCATAGTATAAATAGATTTTACAAGATAAATATACCCTGCAGACAATTAAAATTACAACACCTAGAAGGAATGATCTGACAAACGTCAAAATCGCATTGAAAGGAAGAGGCTGGTAATACTATACTATCACTTAGTCCGCTGTAGGTTCTTAGTTCAATTCTGAAGATTTCTCTCTCATTCACACCAGGAACAATAAAGTCAGTCCATTTTTAGTGGCTAAAGATTTTTAGTTTTAACAGCCACACAACACACACACACAATTAACACGATATTTAAAATTCACTAATACTAAACATTACACTGTTTCACGCCATTTTTTTGTTTGTCAATGCTACAGGTCGTAGCCGCCATTAGCTTCTTCTGCCATTGTTGTCCATTTCTCTCTATTCCGATGGCAGCGCCACCTATAGTTTTATTTTTAGTCCGGCGAATCTTGCACGCTCCACCAACGGAAGCACATGCGTCATACTTAGTGACCAGGTGCCGAAAGGAAGAGGTTAGTCACGCAATCACGAAGTCCTACTGTTGAAACAAATACCTAACATTCGTTGAGGAGAGTGCACTATGTAATTAAAAAAAAAAACGCATGAGGCATGACTTAAATATGATAATTAATACAAATATATTAAAAAAGCAATAAAATAAGGTTATACAATCATGAATATATATATGACTATTATTCTGAAATAAGTACTGCAAACACTCAGGCTAATCAGCAAAAGGCAAGCGAGAGTGGGCGTCAGAATTGTCATGGGTTTTTCCTCTTACGGTATATAATACGCACCTCATGACGTGCAAGGCTAGGGCCTAACGAGCTAATTTTGCACCATGTGGTAGTCCTTCAGTCAAAAATGAAAGTGGGTTGTGATCAGACACAACCTGTATCTGAGATCCGAAGATGAAACAGTCAAACTTTTTCAATGCACTTAGCACGGCAAAGGCTTTTCGCTTTATCGTGCACCAGTTCATTTGATATTTGGTTAATTTCTTACTGTTGAATGAAATTGGGTATTCCATTTTCATCGTTCTGTGGAAGACACATGCGCCGACTATAGTAGCAGAAGCATCTGTATACAGCTGAAATGGGCGGTTCAACACAGGGGTATAAAGAGTTTCGATTAAGCTTTTCTTTAAACATTGAAAAGCTTCTTCAGCTGTGTCGTCCCAAGGAATTTTATTTGGAATATTGTTTTGAATTAAATTTTTCTAGGGCAAAAAAATAGAAAAGTTCTTAATGTAATCACGATAACAGCTTGATAAGCCAATCAGTCCTCGTAACTGTTTTTTTGGTCGTTGGTCTCAATAACTTTGACATAGTTTCCACCTTTTGAGGATCTGGAGCATGTTTTCCAGAACCCACCCCACATGACCTAGAAATTTAACTTGACTCTTTCCGAAATCACACTTCTCTAAATTGACAGTTAGTCCAACTTCTTTCAAAGTTTTAAAAACATTTTTCAAATGTTGCATGTGATCTGACCATGTTTCTGAAAATACTGCCACATCGTCTATGTAGGATCTACAATACTTTTGATGAGGACTCAACACTTGATCCATAGATTTTTGAAATGTACTTCCCGTATTCTTCATTCCAAAAGGTAGAACTTTCCACTGATAATGTCCGGAATGAGTAACGAATGCAGTAAAATGTTTTGAGTTTTCTTCCACAGGGATTTGCCAGTATCCCTTTGTGAGGTCTAAGGCCGATATTCCCCTCAGGGGGCTCACCTTCTTTAGGTGAGTACGGGTGTCACAATCCCGAGGTGCCCTAGTGATCTTTTCCTTTTCCTATGGGGTGTACTGTCTTTGGTAAACACGGGCTTCACGAACCGGGGTACTCTAGTGATCCTTCTCTATTTTCGACCCTCTTTCTTGTCATTCAATTCATTCTTTCTTTCTCTTCCCGTCTAGACCACAGATATTAAAACAAATGTTTGGCGCAGTATAGCCGAAATCGGCTCTTGCGCCAATAAACCCCAAAATCACTCACTCACTCGGCATTGGTTAAAATGATAATAAGTCATAGTTAAATCTAATACAAGCACAGAAAAGGAAATGGATATATCTTCTTTTTTTTTAAACCACTAAGTATTATGTAACTGAGAAAGAAAAAAAATATTTTTCAACATATAATGTACATTTCACACCAAACAATTTATACACTTTAATTTAATTTCTACTTAATTCAGAAAATAGATAATAACATTTAATTGAATTCACACAGTAAAATATTTTAATACCATAAAATCATCCATCAATTCGAGGTATGAATTATAAACACTTGTTTTCTTTTCTAGTTATTGATACCTAAACTCAACAAAATTTTATACTTTCACAACAAAAAAACGAACTGATGTTCAATTAAAAATATAGTTATATTCTAATATTTCATAAGGTTTCTGATTAAACACAAACAACGCCTGAACTGATGTTCAATAAAAATAGAATAAATATATATACCAATATTTCATAACGTTTCTGATGAAACCAAAACAAGAAATATCTGAACAGTTGTTCAATAGAAATAGAATAAATATATACTAATATTTCATAACGTTTCTGAGGAAACCAAAATAAAAATATCTGAACTGATATTCAATAGAAATTAAATATATACTAATATTTCATAACGTTTCTGATGAAACCCAAACAATTATCTTTTCAATCTCTTGGAACAGATGATATAATTAGAACAGGACGTTCTCAATTAAAATCAGTAAAGAAAGGATGTTTTTTGTTGCAAAAAACCAAAATATTTCTAACCCTAAGAATTCGGATGAATCAGCATAAATAAGTTAGACTGTAACTTATTTTATTTATACTACCATAACATATCTATTCCAAACAGACTACAGCTATTAATAATGCACTCTCTTTACATTATAAACAACCAATAATTTTAATTTGAGAGTGTGAACTCCCTCCTACCTGGATTTTGACGAATCTTCATGCTACACGACTGCGCCAATAGCTATTACTATAACTTCTTAGTCCGCTGTAGGTTCTTAGTTCAATTCTGAAGATTTCATTCACACCAGAAACAATAAAGTCAGTCCATCTTTAGTAACTAAAAATTTTATTTAGCCACACAACACACACAATTAACACAATAGTTAAAATTCACTAATACTAAACATTACACTGTTGTTTCACGCCATTTTTGAAGTGAAAACTTCTTTAGCGGCGTTGGGCACTTTTTGGTAGGGGAAAATCTTGTGGGTTCGCGTTACCGACATGCTCTGACTAGCGCATGCGCAGTGCGCTGTTCGCCTTAGAAACTTTTTGGATGGGTGAAATCTCGTGCGTTCGCGTGACCGACTTGCTTATAGCAGCATTTATGTAGCTATACAGCTGACGTATAGTGCTGTGTATATCTTATAAGTGAAATTGAATGGATTTGGTGAGAAGTTCAATGTGTATATACTGTGCATTTTTGAAATAGTGTTTTTGTTTTATTATTATTTGAATCGTTTAATTAAAGAATCATTGAGCGGTACAATAGTGAGTACTAAATAAATATAATAATTTTTTTAAGATAAAAAATAAATAACAAAATTATTTCAAAAACTCGTATTTATTTTGCGTTTGAAACTTTTATATTATTTAAAATTATTTTAAATCTTCGTATTTATTCTGGCGTTTGAAAATTTTGCATTATTTATTTTCTAATATTTAACCTCTGGAATGCATCACGCAATCCGGATTAGTATTTCACAGTGGCTTAGACGTTTTCTTACTACTGTGGTAAAACTGATTTCTAGTTATTCAATCATATTTTTATCGTGAAATTTGATATTAAAATTTTTATAAAATCTAATAACAATTCAAGATTAATGTGTTGAAGTTTAAAATATGGTTATTAATGCAAATAAACATCATAATAGATCAAGTCATCGAGAGGATCTAACGTTAGAATTGAAAAGGTTACAAAACAATACACTACAAACGGTAACTAAAACTTTTCTAGAATTCATCTCCAACAAGAAAGGATTATCGATATTATCATTCAATTGTCAAAGTTTGCATGCGCATGCAGCTGACCGAAAAAATGGTGCTATCGTAAGAAAGTCAAATGTTCTGCTTTTCTCAGAAATTCGTATGAAAAACGAAGAACCACTTGATATTTTGAATTTCTTCCGAATAAGTTATTAAAGACCCGAAGTTCCAGCAGCAGGCTTGGCTATTTATCACAATTCTCAAGATACGTCATACTTCACATATGGACATACATACTAAATTCACTAGAAGCATTGGTGTTAATGTTTCTGATATAGGCGCAATATGTGTTGCTCGTTGCGATTCCGAGAATGGGCAATACATATTAATGGCTGCTGTTTATATTTCGCCTGGAAAATCTATGAGACAGATTCAACAATTTTTATTCGAAAATTTGATGATTTATACAAAAGAAGGTTCTGAAATATTCGAAAAAGGATTTGGCTAAAAATATATGATAATGTCCCGATGATTTTAAGTGGAGACTTCAATATTAACTTTGCAGATGATAAAAATCTACCACTAATTGATTTTCTAAATGAAACACTTAATTTAAATATGTCTAATGCTCGAAAAATATAGTACTACAAAATATAAAACGATGATCGATGCGGTTTTTACGCGATACATAGATAAATTTGAATCAAACTTTTTCCTTTCTTACTTTAGTTACCATAAGCCTTTTGTATCATTTTACAAGATTTTATTTAACTTGCAATGTATGTATGTAATTTGTTCGGGGAATCTTGCAACGCAATTTTAAAGCTGATATCTTCAACTCATTGAGCTGAAATTTTGTATACACGTTTAATTTGGATGACAATACATGTTTTGACCATTTATATTCCGATATTGCAATTAGTTAAAAAGATATTAATTAAAAACCATAATTGTTTTACTCCTATGCGCTATTTATTTCGCTATGCTCGGCGACGCAAAATGAAGAAGGAAGAGGGGATTTTTTTGGGGAGTTTTGACGTTTTTAAAACAGCAATCTAATTTTTTAAAAAAAACTCAGACAAAAAATAATTACAGAATCGGAAAGATTATTTATTTCGCCACGATACGGTACAATTTTTTTTTACAAAATAATAATATTTGTATTTTTTACAAGTTTTTTTAAAAAATGTGTTAAAATTGATGCGTTTTTATGAAAACGATTTCTAAATCGTTGCGTATAAATTTATTTTTTTGTTATTAAAACGATATTCTATACTAAATAAGTTCATGCCTTTTTCTTTTAGAATATGTCATTTAAAAAATAAAATGTCAAAAACTTTTTTTTAATGATTTTTTTAAAAAATACTCAAAATTTTAATTAAATATTTAATAACTTCGCCATTTATTAAAATAATCGCATGAAACTTTTTTTCCGTGTGTAGAAAATTATCCGTAATTAAGGTGAAGATTGGAAAAAGTGTTCAAACATTACGGATTTTAAAAAAGTTTTTGTGTTTTTCCTCTAATACACTTTTTACGTGAATAAAAACATACAGAATTTCTTTTAAAATTTTTTATTTAAAAATTACCGTGTTTTGCAATCAATATGTGAAACTTGAAAATCAGAACTTAAAAATTAAGCCCTCAAAAAAAAAAAATCAAAAACTTTAATAAAAAATGCGATTTTACGGCTTGGCGTCGAAAACCGGTTTGGCGCCCAATGATTATCTGTTTCATCTTGCATTTGAAGTCTGCAAATAGGGATATACTAGAAAAGATGGTGCCTATAAATAATCAAAATCATCGCGAATTTGGCGAGTAAAAAAAAATGCGAATGAAAAATTTATTTTTGTTTCATTTTCTCTGTATAAGTTTTAATTCAAAAAATTCATTTTAAACATTCGTTTATAAAACAAAAATTTCTATAATATTTGTGAAAAACTTAATCGGTTTTATTCCGTTATCATTATTTTAAATGTAGTGCTTTAAATTAATATATTTTAAGTAATAAGTATTGTTTTCTGTGAATCATTAATTGAAATTTTTCAATCGTGAGGTATGGATTTCTCAAAATTCTGACGAGTAAATCGTCTGAACTAAAAAAGTTCATATACTTCGCTCTTTTAAAATCAGTGATTTAGTAAATTAAGTACACAAAACCTTTTTCTTTTTTACTCTTTTTCAAAAAATGCTCGCCATTTTAATTCAACATTTAATAAACACGTAAAATTTTGTAATTTTAAAAATTTCTACTTTAAATCACAGATTTCATTTTTTATTAAAAAAAATTTAATCCTCTTTGATTTTAAACACATATGCTAATATCAACAATTTAATAAATGATCGGATGTTTTCTATCTTTTCATGAAATAATGCATAAAATTGATTTTGGTTTATATTATAAATGAAAAAAATGCATGTAAATATTCATGTATGCTATCTTTACATGGAATAATGCATAAATAGATTGTTTGTGTATTTATTTTAATGCTTTTTAATTTGATGTGTGAATATCTCTACCTTCGATTTTAAAGGTCCTTTCACACTGTTTGCCGAGGACTTCCTGGTTTAATTGTCATATCGCATGGTTAAGTGCTGAAAAGACTAGGGTTCAGTCCCCCCTCAAAAGGAAATTTTTCTGATTTTTTAAAAAAATACTCAGAATTTTATTTGCACATTTAATAACATCCAAAGAAATTTTTTTAATAGGTAAGATTAAAAAAATTGGAAGATTAATAATTTATTGGGGCGCAATAAATTTTCATTTATTGCGCCCCAATACGTTTTTTTGTTGTTTTTTTTTTTTACAAAACAATGATACTTTGCCTATTTTATGATTTCTTCTAAAATAAATGAATATCGATGCGTTTACATGAAAATTATTTTCAAAAAAATCATACTTCGATCTTTTAGAATCAGTGATTTAAAAAATAAAATACCGAAAACTTTCTTTTTTACGAATTACCCCCCCCCCTTTTTTTTTGCAAAACAATGATACTTTACATATTTTATGATTCTTTTCTAAAACCAGCGTTGAATGAGATGAACAGGCTTAGAAACCTATCCAGCGATAACTAAAAAGTAAATAAATTAAAAGTAAAAAAAACTTTTTAAAAAACAAGCTTTTATTTAAACGCGCTAAAAAGAATAAAATAAACTTTTCCTTTAAAACTTTTTTTATTATCAACTTATAACGTCATTACACAATTTATATGATATAAAAGCTTGTCGCGAGATTTACCTGTGTAGATAAACAAGTAAATTAAATAACTTGATCTGATTGATTTTAATTTGAAAAAATTTCAAACTAAGTAAATATGAGTACTTTAATCTCGCGATGAGCTTTTATATCATATAAATTGCGTAATGACGTTATCAGTTGATAATAAAAAAGTTTTAAAGGAAAAGTTTTTTTTTTTTAGCGCGTTTAAGTAAAAGCTTGTTTTTTAGAAAGTTTTTTTTTTTTTTTACTTTTAATTTATTTTAGAACAAAATGAAATAATTGAAAGTACAAAAAGTCTAAGTATTGTTGAAATTAATGATGATAATGATGCAAACAATTAAAATAATATTAAAAATCAACTGCATTGAAATTTAAGTAAATACAAATACTATCCATAAATAATATATGATCGTATATTAATTGTTATTTCCATTGAATTGTATTTATATTTTGTCATGATCTTGTACAGCCCGTAATATATTTGAATAATAAAAAAAACATATATAAAAACACACACACACACACGCACGCGCGCGTATAATTGTTACTCGGAGTGTCAATAGATGTGGAAACCAGATTGAAGTTGATAATTTTAATTCAAACATTATGAAATTTTAAATTTTAATACTAAAAGTTCTAAGTTTTCACTTCTATCGGCAGTCTCTATGACTGCCCTTTTTTTTGTCCATGCTACAGGTCGTAGCCGCCATTCGCTTCTTCCGCCATTGTTGTCCAGTTCTCTCTCTCTCTCTCTATTCTGATGGCAGCGCCACGTATATAGTTTTATTTTTAGTCCGGCGAATCTTACACTGGGATTTGCAAGCAATTAGTATTTCAGCGCATTTAGAAGACGCAGAGGGAGAAACGCGCGTGACATCTAAAACAGTGCACAAAATAAAGTTGTGTAATGAATTTCTCATACGGAAAGCGTTTTGTAAGGTCATTGCTTGCTTAGAATACGTGTTATGCCTCAAATGAGAAGAAATGCTTACCGGCAAGTAGGAATTCGATAGTGGCAGGATGGATTATCGATCGGTGATATTGCCTCTATCAATGGTTGAAATCTACTGTCATGTGAATATGGAGCCAAGGGTTTGTTGAGTGTCATACTGAACGGCATGCAGGATCTCCACACCCTCCCATGACTAACATCCCTGAGGCCATATTGTGAGGTCGGCCCCTGCAAAGCCGTACAACCATATCACAGATCTTAAGTAGGGAAATGCGCATGTTTGTAGCAGCAAGAACTGTCAACCCGGTGATCATTAGTGCAGCTTCCATTGACAATGCAGCATAGGGAAACGGTGACTCTGGTGCCCCGAATGATAAAGGGGCATAAAAGAGTGACACAATATCATCTTTTCAGAATTCCCGATTCTGCGTGCAGTATTCTGATGGCCGAATATATATCTGGTGGCTCAGAGGAGACCGCTCATCGCCTGCTAGCGTTCGATATCGGCATGGGGGCCCTGTACCTGGTTGTGTTGGTTTGGGCAGCTATTGGGTGCACGACACGCACATCTAATTCGGATAGACGGTAATTTGGGCCCAGATCGGTACATTTCTGACATTTTGAGTCTAGTGGTTGTGTTTGGCAGGCTTCGAAGGTAGGGTACATTGTTCTCGATACGTAGGGTATTCGATTGTTGCCCTGGCCCAAACGGTCTCCAGATCTGTCATCAATTGAAAGCATTTGTTCAGGGTTTGTAGAAAGACTGACCCATCACTCCTCCAGATAATATGGTTGATGAAGTATGGTACAGTCTTAAAGTAGCATGGAATAGCTGTCTGTTTCTGTCATCCAAGCCCAGTTCGATTCCATGCCTAAGAGGGTAAGGGCCGTTTTAGCTGTCAGGGGTGGCAACTATTTCTGCTAATTTCTCACCCCTGTGAGCCCCAGACTGCTTGCTAATTTAATCATTTTGTCTCCATGCCATACTGTTTATGTACAGTGAATATATTTTTTGTATTTGCTTTTCTTTAAAGTGTTGCAATTTTAATGGCCAATGTGCATCGCAATTTTGCCGAACATTGGCCTGCCTCTCACAAATGAGAATACTTCATATAGAGAAAAACATAAATAAGATAATTTACAAAAATATATGCTAGGTGTCTCATGAAAGTTAGACAACTTTTTAGAGGTGATGGCTCACATTTAATAAAACTATCAAATAATATATAGTCGGAATTAAAACGCAAAGGGGCTAAATGGCCGTGCTACTGTGTGATGTAATGAACGACTATGTTACAAAAGCGTTGTAATGAGATGTAATTATGTGTTCAAAGCTGTGACCGATTGTGGCTATATGTGTGTGTGATACATTGTAGAAGAAAGGATTGTTGAGCTTTGTGAAGAACACCAAGCATTGTAAATTCTTTATAAAACTATGTTCAGCTTGACATAAAGAGAAGGGGAATATTTGTATCAAGCCATGTCAAAACTTATTAAACCCTATTCAAGACGAATTGATTTTCAATTATAAATTTGTTTCAATATTTAAATGTAACAAACATTATACAATTTGACAAAAGTTGTGCATTTATTAAAGCAATTTTTGGCACGGGCATGATAAACCAAATCTGAAAAGTTTAATTTTATATGCGCATATTTTAAACTGCATTAGTTTTCTATGGCAAAATTTCTTGGAAAATGATTCTTAATTTCTTGTGTTTAGCTCTAGAATATTCAGTTGGGGACTTTGGAAAATTTTTTGCAGCTTGATTGTCACGTTATAATGTACACTTTTAAATTCATCTATTACTCATTTCACCGAAAGTAATTCTTTAGGATCTTTATTTAATATGTATTCAGTTTCCATAGTCATTGAAATTCAATCATCTTTATTACACTCATGTCCATAAATTAAGGATAATGAAGTTCAGGCAAAGAAAGAGACAGAAGCAAAACAAGTTCGACTTATTTGTAAAGTCTATTTATTAAACAAAAGGTAAAGAGCAAAAAAGATGCTATATGTTTGACATAATTAATAAAAATTGAGATTTTTACTCCCTGGAGCAAATTTAAAAAAAGAACCTATTTTCAAAAAACAGTATAACATGGTTAGTATGATGACTAATACGGAGTAGGTCTCCCGGACGATGCAATACAGGCCTTACAACGCCTACGCATGCTGAATATCAAATTATCAATCTGATCTTGGGGAATATTACACCACTCATCAAGCAATGCCCTCCGAAGTTCCGGTAGACAGGTGGGAGTGGGTTGATGGGCTGCAATTCGTCGGCCAAGCATATCCCACACATGCTCTATTGGATTCAAGTCCGGTGAGTATGCTGGCCAATCCATGCGGGTGATATCCTCCGATTGAAGGCATTCGTCTACAATGTTTGCACGGTGAGGACGGGCGTTGTCATCCATAAACAGAAATTCAGCACCCATGGCGCTCTGAAACATACGTACATGTTGCTCCAGAATGACATCCCGATAGATGTGGCCTGTCATCGTTACACTCTGAACATGCAGGTCAGTTCTGGAACCAAGAATAATTCCTCCCCAAATGAGCCATCTTGCACCACTGTAACGGTGTCGTTTAATGGTGTTCTCTTGGTGGTAACGGGTACCTGGCGCTCTCCATATGAAAGTCTGGCGAGAATCAGACTGCAAACTAAACCTGGACTCGTCGGAAAACATCACACAAGACCACTGTTGCGGTGTCCACAATGCATGCTCTCTACTCCAGGTTAATCGCAGGTGACAGTGAGTTGTGGTAAGGGGAACACATCTGACAGGCCTACGAGCATATAGACCAATGTGCCCTAAGCGTCTGTACGCGGTCTGCCTTGAAACTGTCGTACCGGTAGCTGAAGAGAGCTGACGAGACAGGTCTGATGCTGGCTCCGTCTGTTTCTTTTGGCAGTAACTGCCAAATACCGGTCCTCATTCGGCGTTGTAACTCGGGGGCGACCTGTGCTGTATCATCTACTCACATTACCATCATCTTGGAATCGTTGCCAAAGCCTGGAGATGACACTCTGGGCGATTCCAAGTTCCTCATACTTCCAGCTGGGTACGTCCACATTCCATTCGTCCGATAATTCTACCACGTAAAAAATCATCCAAATGCTTCCTTTGTGCTATAACTATGCGGGTATTGCACTGAAAGGCTTTTAAAGCGCTTGTGAACAATTTTACTTCTTTGCCATCATTCCTTATATACCCCTCTCTTACACTCTCGTCATTGCGACGTACTATCCGCGCCATCTGGTGGTTTTCTGTAATTTGCATATTCTTCTTCAAGATGTGTGTGATAATTCTACAGGTGAAATTTTTATTTTAGAGTTCAATTTCTGTGTGATTCTGAATTATCCTTAATTTATGGACATGAGTGTAGAAGCAAAACTTGCATCACTGTAATAAGTAACATTAAAAATTTGAGGCAAACCTAGTTTACATAATTTATTGAACATATACCAATATAATTAAAAAGTATCCCAGTGTTGCAAAACTGTATTAGATTGGAACTGTTATAAAGATAATTATTGCATAAATTTCGGGTCTAGTTCGGCAGCTTTTGAAGAACCTAATGTTTCTCTATCGCAGCTTTGACATTCGGGAAACTTCAGTTGAATTTGGATATTTCAGTTTTGATAGAATATTTCCTACTACTATTGGAAGAGCTATACAGGATTTTTGAGTCTTAAAATTTTTTTTCGTACTTTATAAATGTTATTTCCTTTTTTACTCAAGATCAACACCTAATAGTTTTCTAGTTTAAAAAAAACAAACTTTGAGGGAGGTGTTCATTGAAGTGAGATTGATTACATCTGTTATTTCATCATCGGTTTTTACAAATAACACAATATCATCGGTATACACTGGTGTGCAAAAATTAAGGACGAGACGGTTTTTTCAATATAACTTTGTACAAAAGCATTCCAAATCAACACATTTAATACCGTAAGATCCCCAATACGTAAGGACATGAGTAATGTAAGCAACACTTACTAAAAGAGAAATCAGAGGGATAAAAAGAAGCTTTATTGAAAAATAGCATGGAGCGCAATGCGACTGAAGGCCGAAACATCCCTGTGATGGGTGTCCAGCAAGAAATATCCGGTCTTTAGTAGGGGATATGATCTCCCCTGACTGCTAGGCAGGTTTCACAGCGTCTGCCCATGCTGAGAATGAGGGTGTCAATGAGTTGTTGAGGCATTGCTGCCCATTCGTCTTGCAGCGCCAATCGAAGCTCCGGAATCGTTACTGGTGGTAAGGTACGAGCTGCCAAGCGTCTGCCTAGAAAATCCCATACATGCTCGATGGGATTGAGATCCGGAGATCGTGCCGGCCAATCCATACGTTCAATATCCTCACTCTCTAAGAGCTGTTCGGCAGCTACTGTGCGATGACATGGTGCATTGTCGTCCATGAAAAGGAACTGCGGGCCCATAGCGCCTCTAAAAAGACGCACATATGGAAGAAGAATCTCGTTACAATAACGGGTCCCGTTGACTGAACCTGCGTCGAAGATGTGAAGGTCTGTACGACTACCAAGCATGATGCCTCCCCAAACGAGAACACCGCCACCCCATACCTGTCCCTTTCAATGATGTTCGAGGGATGATTGCGGCTTCCCCGCTCTCTCCAGATGAGTATGCGATGAGAATCGCTACTCAGACTGAATCTGCTCTCATCTGTAAAGAGTACTCGTCCCATTCATTGTCTCTCCAATTCCGGTATTCCCGGCACCACAGAGAACGCCTTCTCCGATGGGCAGGTGTTAGAGGTACACACCGTCCAGGGCGTCGTGCAAACAGACCACCACCGTGCAGTCTTCTGGCCACGGTAAAACGCGATATCGGTCGTCCAGTCGCCTGTGTCGTGTGTCTAGCGATTTCTCCCGCTGTCTGCCGCCTGTTTCTTCTAGCCTGTAAGGCAATATACCGGTCATCTGCGGGTGTTCGTGGTTCGTTCAGTAGTGGTTCCTCGTGGACGACCACTACTGAACCCCCGGACAGCTGTTCCTGTAGTTTGAAATTGTCTCCAAAGTCGTGAAATGATGCTATGAGCAATTCCGAACTCTGCAGCCACACTTGTCACACTGCAACCTTCCTCCAACTTCCCAATGATTCGACCTCGGGTAAAAGCATCCAGATGTCGTCTAACAGATTGATTATTCGCCATTTCTCGCTGAGGCAGCAACTCGGTGTGGTTTTAACTGCTATACGGTGTGCAATCTCTTTGCCAGAAATACTAATCTTACACCGACAATATGCTTTACTACTCAGACACTCCCCCATTACGTCTACCTGCATATCTGCGCATTTGCTACCGTACATCACCTCACTTCATCTCCTGATTGGTCTTTCTGTCCGCTCTGCCTCTTCGTTCAGCTGATATGCTAATTTTTCGACTTCGTCCTTAACTTTTGCACACCAGTGTATATAGTAAAGCAACACTATTGTTAAACGCATATGCACAATTTGTGCACACATTGTAATCTTTAAAAATTAAGTTCTTCACACAAGAACAGTATAAACTTCATACAATAATTCTGTCCGATTGATGCCCATAGCTTTATTCAGTTTACAGACATGGTCAAAAAAAAAAATTGTTTATATCCAAAACTCCCCTATGTTTGTGACAAAAATATATATTTTTTAATATTGCATACAAATTAGCACTCTTAATATCTGATGGTACTTCCAATGTAATAGGTATACAAGAATTGAAAATCACATTTTAATAATAGAAAAATCCGATAGGGCTAAATGTTTCCTCATAAATACCTTTTATCTGACGATATCCTTATGCAACTGTTTTGGCTTTGTATCTGACTGCTGTACCTTTTTCATCATATTTTGAAATGTAAACCCTCTTGTGACTTATTGTTACATTTACTCTTGTGGTTTAGGTAAAATATCCCATATACACGCATTATGTCTAGTCATTAATTTGAAGCCATTGGTCTTCTTGTGAAATTTGTCATGCATTATCAAAAGTGTGAATTTTTACATTTTTCTAGGTATAATTTCGACAAATTTTATTCTGGTAATTTCTGGTGAGATATATCGCAAATTTCCCCTCTCTAACACAGCTTTGGGCACAATAATTAAATTGATTTTAATAAATAGTCAATTATCTTCATTTTGCTAGGTTTTTTTTTGTATTTGAGCAGGGATGGTCAACCCGCGCCACTCATACCACAGTGTGGAATTGTAACAGTGGCACGTGAAGACTTATTGGAAAAATTGGAAAAAATAACCTTTTTTGCAATTTTCTTAAAATGCAATTGTCTCAGACAAAAAAAAAAAACCCTTCAATATATTTTAAATACACTTAGTTAAGTGAATTACTTTAGAAAATTGTTATGTACAGAATACTCTTCATTGTTGTGTGCGCTGGCTTTCCAAACTCAGTGCACTCTCGAGATTTTGGAGTTTGAAAAGGCGTGTTTTTTGAAATATCTGGAAGAAAGTAATGAAACGTCTAGCGAGTGTTAGCTACGCACGAATGAAGATTAGATGTGGAATTTATTATGAGACACTTAATAATTTGAGACGACAAAAAAAAAATATTTTTCCTACTTTACTTAAGAAATGTGTTATTTACGTAAAAATCCCATTGTAAGCCTAGAAGTAACATTTTTTCTTCTTTTCATATTTTTAACACCGTTTTATAAGCTTCACTTGTATGTAACGGAATCTTTGTGAACTCAATTTTTTTTCTTTTTTAAAAGGACAGATTAACTCAAAATTTTGCTCACTTGCCCAGGACCGATGACAGTGCAATAGTTTAATAATTTTGTTCCATTGTCCTGATCAGGATTAACGATTTCCCATTTTCAGATCCCATCCCGCATCTGGCATAATTTCAGATCCCATTTTCAGATTTGGTGACTCATTCCAGATTTAGCGTCTTAATGATTAAGTTGCAACTTAGTTCGGTTAACCACAAAAGGGCGTTTTTTAGTTTTTATAAACTATAATTTGTTGTTGAAAAGTAGCTTGCATAGTTTCTTTAATCAAATAGTGGCACTCTTACCAAAAAGGAGAGTGTACGTATGAGTACCACAACGTTTTAGTTAAGAAATAACGAGATATCCGGATAAAATTCTGCATATTAATTTATCCTAATGCAAATTACTGCTTTTAATGTTGTTTCGTTTCGTTTTAGAAAGCCGTATATTGGAGTAACTTAGAGTATTGAGAAAATTTTGTCTTGTGATGGATCTCTGCAATCAACATGTTTTTGAGGTTCAAATGTTTAGTCGATTGATTTGCTGTTAATTAAAGAATAGCCACTCAAAAAGATTTATAATTAACTATAGCACCACTCTGTTTAAACATTAATAATTTAAGTTCATTGCCGTTTTTAAAAAATTCAAAAATACAAATGATACTATTGTGATATATTTCATCTACTTCTCAATGTGTTTCGTTTTTATTACTTTATGTCTGGTAATTCTCTCTATTTCAATGACAGTAACAGTAGACATCTGCGGCACACTTTTCCCCTCCATATGAATAGAGAAAAGTGTTTAAAAAATGCTCATACATTCAGCCCTCACCAATTAAATGTCCAAAAATCGATTATAATTATGATTGAATGTTAGCTGTGTGTGTGAATTGTCCTTCTTATATATTAAGATAGCAAAAAGGACAGTCTGATATTTTTTAGGAAGTATTATTTATTTATTTATCAAAGAATAAATGATTGCGAGTGCTCATACGAGGTGCGACACACACACACACACACACACACACACACACACACACACACAACACACACACACACACACACACACACACACACACACACACACACGACTGGTCCAATAAATCAGTACTTATGAATCAGTTCTCCGTTACAGTATCGTCTTCAAAGTAGTTCCCATCTGCATTCGGTGCTTCCATTGCTGGTAACAGATCTGGAACAAAATGTTTGGAAGTCGCTTTAGGAGATTTTCCGTTTTTGCCTGAACCTCTTCAACTGAGATAAAATGGGTTCCCTTTCAGTAAGATTTAACTGTAGGAAATAAAAGTCTCAGGGGCCAATTCAGGTGATTAAATATAGGATTCCCCTTCACAGTAATGTTTATGCTGGTTGGAAACTGCTTGACAGATCGGGCCAGGTGAACGGAAGCATTGTCTTGGTGCAACAGCCATCCATCACTCCCGAATTCTGGTCTTTTCTTCACGAAGTCTTTTTAGTACTTCAATGTAGTAGTGTTGATTAACAGTCTGACCACTGATGCGAGTGGGAACCCTCTCATATCACGAATTTTGGCTATGTTTTGGTCTGTAATCGCTGACTTTGGGCGCCCAGCAGGTTCATCTTCCACACTGACCCTTCCCCATGAAAACCTCGTATACCATTCAAACACATATGCACTAGACAAAGTTTAATCTCCATAAGCCTCGGTTAATATTTGAAATGTTTTTGTGGCTGATTTCTTAAGTCTCGCAAGAAACTGGACGTTGACTCTAAATTTTCCCTGCAGAATAGAGTTGCACCTGTTCACTTAATGACGCAGTACTCCCAACTGGTGTGATCGATTAAGGCGAAACTGGCCACATGGGTAGAAGAGGTGATTGGGATGTCACCAAATTAGTTGTTGCCAACTCCACTTTTTTTCAAGCTACAGTCTCATTTTTTGTCACACCTAGATTATCGTAATTTGGACAAAGGCATATTTTTTGAAACACTTATGAAATATTCTTATGTATCTGGAAATTATTTCCAATACTACATCTATGATAATAAATTTGTTTTATTTGATTAAATAGTTTCTATCTCTTCTTCATGAATTTGAAAAGAAAACTGGAAAAAAAATAGATTTGTATTTTTGGAAAAATGTATACTTTCAAAACATTTTTGTGCATTTTTTTAAACACAGAAACGAACTAGGAAAAAAATGGTTCACTTCAGGCATGTTATTTTTCAAAAATATTTTTACTACACCGATATAAATTAGAATGTTTCTCTTTTTCACCGGAGAATATTAATTTTATGTAGCTAATTTCAATATAAAGTAACCGATGCTATTTTTTGCATTCAGGAAGATTTTATTTGCGATAATATTTCTACTCGTGATTTTGATTTTCGAGGGAATATGAGAAAGGAAAAAAATGAAATTACTTATAGTTAAGAATTTAGATCGCACTGGAGTTCTTTACGTCTCAATTTTCTTCCTATATTTGAAGTAAAATTTTATGTATAAGCAAGATTAACATTTCTATCTTATTCAGAGAGAGGTTTATATAAAATTAAATCTTAGATGAAAAGTGGTAATAAAGAAATCAAAAGGAGCGTTTCGGTAAACTTCAATACATAACTGATTAAATTATTCTAAAATTCGTGGGCTACTTTTTTCTATCTATGCATTTTTTTAAAAAAAAATCTAATTGGATATTATTACAGGTATTCTCTACAAATTTTGACTCCAAGGAAAATTTTTAAAGCGGAATTATATCGAAGAAAAAACGTAATTACTTCAAACAGTAAACAGCAAAAACCCAAATGAATTTTCTTAAACTGGATTTTTTTTTTGAAAATACCCAATTTTTAATTTTTAAACTTGTCTGATAATCAATCATTTATATACTTCATAAATGACAACGTTTCTTCTTTGCTTCATTCTTTTCTTCTTTTTTTTAAAATTCGCATTTTAAAAAATATTTCAAGGAAAACATTCGAAGTTTCTATAGTATTTATATTTTCTTGGTGGTTTTAACTAAGTGATGAATATATTTTAACCTTTCGTTTATTTTTGTTTAAAAGTATCATTAGTAGAATTTCAAAATGTTTCATATGAAGAGATTAGTGTCACAAATGTGACATTTGTTTTCAAAATTTTTGTACGTGCCAAAGTTTGTCCGTGATTATTTTCTTAATTTTAAAGCGAGATGAAATTTTAGTTCACTTTTTCTTATTATAATGCAGTTGGTACTCGGTTAAGATAGCTTATAAAAAATAAATTGATGAATTTAAAACGGATGCAAAACTCATTTGTGTTTCTTCTGAAGTTGAAAGGAATTAACTGAATTTAAGACTTAAAGCGTTAAATATGTATTATATTTTTATTCTACTTTCCGTTCTTTTCTTTTTCCAAATAATGTATTGCTTAAGGTTCATTTTAAGGATTCTTCTCGTCACGTATAAATAATAATTTTTAAAAAACTGATGTGGGTGAACAGTTTTATAAATTTATAAGGCAGTTTTTTTCTAATATTTTGAAAGAACTGATTTTCGTGAACAACTTAAATTAATTGAAGGCTTGAACATAATCACAAAAAGTCATAATCTAAATATCATTGTCGAACAATAAGAATAGCAAACTTTCTGTGATCAAAATGTAACCATGTGTTACATAACAGAAGAAAATTGTAAAATTTTTGGAGGGTATAAAGATTTGACACACACACACACACACACACACACACACACACACACACACACACACACACACACACACACACACACACACACACACACACACACGCGCGCGCACACACGCACATACACACACATACACACACACACATACACACACACACGTTCGGTATTTTTTTTTCTAAAAATTCATTTATTTTCGGGATATTTGTATTTTTGAAATGTATCACAAATTATTTTCTAAATAACAATTACTGCTTTTTAGTTACCTTGAACATTAGTTTTTTTCTGTTTATAAAGAAATTGATTTTGGGGATTATTATATTTTAATGAAAGGAATGGTTTCACAAAAAATGATTATTGAAAAAAAACTTTTAATTTTAATTTGCGAGGTATAACAAATGATGGGTACTCTTAATAATATGTTTAACATATACACGTTTAATATATATATATTTGTCTCTACGTAAAGTTCTGTATCGAAACCAACAATAAAGTAAACTTATCCTCGCTTTATGAATGTTTTTGGTTAATTGAAACAATATTTTAAATTTTTCAATTAGATTGTAAATTAAGCGAGTATTTTTTTTACTGTGTTTGATAAAAAAAAAAAGGTTTTTCTCACAATAACCGAATGAAAAAAGCATCCTATTCTGTTATCTATCAAGCATCAATCGTAGACTATGACCTTCTGGATTTTCATTTAGGAGGCACGACAATGAATAATACCTCACGGTCACTCCATTAATTTATATATAATAAATCAGATACTAAAGTGCAAGTTTTTGAACTGACCTACAAACACGATATTTTAGTTGATTTTTGTTAGACGGTAGGAGAAGAAAATTTAAGTTATTACTTTCTTGCCATGTATTTCTCCATTTAATCCTCAAAAGTGTGATTAATGTGTGATTATTTTGAAACATTTTTTTTTTTTGCGTGGGAGTGAGAAATGTAATAGAGATATTTCTTGCATACTTTTTTTCTATAGGTCTCATCTGTTGTTGCTTGAAAATTACATTATCATGTTTTTATATCGAAAGAAATGTGCCATTATCTTTTGCATGTTCTTACTGCATGTAATTTAATCCGTCACGAAACATTAGAGCTAATTTCTTTTGGCCCGTGTAATCAATTTTTCTTTTTAGATAGGTCTAGGAAAACTTATAACTTAATTTTTTATTTGAAAAAATATAAGTAAGTAATTTTTAAACCTGCGCCATAGTTTTTTGAAGTAAAAAGGTGTTTTCTCAAATAATTTTTTTTGAGAAAGTTTGTATGGAATTTTTATGAGAATTCTTAAGTCACGTGAAAAATTTCAAATTACAGAAAAAACCACTGAACGGCAATTTTTAACGCATGGATAAGAATACGATATCTCTAAAAATACAGATTATTGAATGATTAACTGATTTATATAAAATACTTTTATGCGTAGGAAATTTGAGAGTTTAAAGAATACACATGTAACAAAGTTGAACAATTCTATTAGTAAAGCTACTTGTGTGTTAAAATTTTGTATAAGCTTTCTGAAAGTTTTTATCTGTATGAGTGAATACTAGTTTTGATTAGGAGATGTTCAGACTAAGTAACATGATTTACTGTAGAACACGTTTTTGTGCGGTGGATAGGGACCGCATAAAAATAACCACACGAAAAATATTCGAAAATTTCATAAATTCTTACATATAACACAAATTCCCAGAGAAATACTACAGAAATTTTTTTTATGCGGTGGAGAGGGACCGCATAAAAAAAGTCGCACTTAGAAAATACGCCAATCATTTGCGAAATTTATGAGAAAGTACTTCCCTGACAAAGTAAATAATCAAATTACACATGAAAACATTTTAAAAACATTGAGCATTCTATACATGGAGAAGTTTTCAAAATGCACATATGCTCACTGCATACACATCATAATTAAAAGCGCTCATCTTCTTGGTATGAATTAGTTCAAAATCGCTTTCGGCACTAAAAGATAAAATTTCAATTTTTTTTGGCACTATAAAGTAAAAGATGAGTTTTTGAGACGAAGGTCGGGTGGTCAGTTGCTTGTAAATGTCACGATAACTAGATATACATGATCGAAGCTCTTTTTGAAATTTCATACTCCTTTCGGAATTGATATCAATTTTAAGAAAATACTTTCCCAATTTGTTGGAAAGCTGTATCCCTGCATATACTTTATCCATTATCAAAGAATCAGGTTCTTGTCTGTCTATATAATCTATTAAATTATTGATAATGCCAGAGCCATTTAAAAAATTTCGCCTTCAATCAAGCACGGGCTGTTGGCGCGTTGAGAGAAAGTAACTGAACATGCATTGTCGGGAAACTGTTTATAACAAATGAAGAGAGCGTCTTGAAGTGTATTTATGTACATTACAGTGGCGTAACGTGCAACCTCGGGACTCTAGAGGGCCCAACGCAGGATTGACGCCTTGTACTTATTTACCTAATTTATACAATATTAAAGGCAAAACCTGACTTTTCAGGGGGGCCCTAACATTTTCTGTTACGCCACTAGTACATTGATAGAAAGCATTGGCAGTGGCGCTAAAGCTGTTGAAATTCATACACCGCATAAAAAAAAAAGATCGCACTAAAAAAATCTCACAAAAATAAAATCGCATAAAGAAGGACCGCACAAAAACAGGTTCTACTGTATTTTTGTGAATAAATTTATAAAACAATATTCATTCCTAAATTAGGCTAAATAATCAACTTTTAAGATTGCTGTCTTCTTAGGAGTAGCAGCATCTTGAATATGTGCCCAATGAAGTCGACACTAATTTTAGTATTTAATTATATACCTCGAAACCATTTATATACTTAGCGTAAATCCTGTTTAAATTAAAAATGTGAAAGAATTTAAATCACTTCTTAAATTATGCTTCTTAACTATTGAATCACTGAAGGCCGTCTTCGCGGTTAATGTTAATGAATATTGCCCGAATTCGGAATATTTTTTCAGATATAAAAGTACTCCAACATTTATATTATATTTTGGCTTCACTATCCTGTAGAAAATCCCATATTTTATCATCCTACTCATTTTTATCCTAGCTGTCACATTTTTTCTTAAAATGTTTTTTCGCATTTTTTCTGCCATGTCGTAATGCTAAATGAGCTATCTCTTTACATGTTAAAAGGAAAAATTAATTGTTTATGAACATTCATGAAAATAGAGGCATTTTTCTGTAGGAAAATGTGTTTCGCGTGTGTAGTTCAAGCTCTCGTACATTTGGAGAAAACAGCTTTTAATTCTTTGAGAGTAAAAATTTGGGCGATAGCAGAAATTATAAAAAAAAGTTACATTTTATTTTCTCTCCCCGCCATATATTTATATTTTATGCCTCTTAATGATAATGTTAAAAAATTTTTTTAATAGAAGTTCTAATTGAAAAGCCTCCAGCATAAATTATTAAAATTAGTTCAATAAAGGCGAATCTTATCTATGGTAAAAATTATTATGTGTGAATATCTTGAAAATGCGATATTTTTATAGTTTTCAACATGTGTACAATTCAATCTATAAGATTCCTATTAAAAGTCCCTGCCTTGATAATAATAACCTTGATAATAATGATATCTTGATAATAATAATAGCTATTGCTTTGTGGCTGTCTTCGGCGAAAGTGCGAGAGCATAAACTAAACGCGAAACACATTTTCTGATAGAAAAATGCCTCAATTTACTTGAAAATTTGCAACATTATAAATCCCACATCTGTGAATAATGTAGTGTTTTTAAAATTTCAAATATTCCAAATAAATATTTTGTTTTTCATTTTAATGCATAAAGGGCTAACTCACTTTACATTACGGTGTAGAAAGAAAAACGTGAAACACATTTTATACCAGAAAAAATGGATCAACTCTGTTAAAAGTGTAGAATATGATAAAATATCCTACTCTATAAAGGGCAGTGAAGCCTGAACATAATATTAACTTTTCATTTCTTTAATATTTGGACAAATATTCTAAATTCGGGTTTCTCTCTCTTTAACCGTAAACCAAAGACAGCCTTAAGCACGGCGTACAGTTATAGCAAAGTGGCTATGTGTGCTACAGGATGAGATCAGTTACAGCGCCACCTGCTGGCAAATATCAAAGTTAGTTTTACTATCTCAAAAGTTGTAAGGGAGAAAAAGTTAATTGCATAATTGTAAAGCGTCCTCGATTAAGTGAGTGAATATTAACGTCGCATTGTTCAGCTATATACTCGAGGCCTTTTATGGAAAAGATGGAGTTTTCTTTCATTGTGTCCAATTATTAATGAATTTAAAGATACAGTAGAACGTCGTTTATCCGATTCAATTGGGACCGGGCACCGTTCGGATACGCGATTGTTCGGATAATCGAAAACCATGTATACACTATGCAAATACTGAAAATCATCGCATGCGGGAAACGTGCTTGAAGAAAAAGCAAAATGTCGCAATTGTACCTTGATTGGGGAAAATAATCACTCATTTTTCGCTGTACCATTGTAAGGCCTTCGTTTTTTCAATGCAAGGTCTGTGATTCTCTTCAGCACTCTGATTGTTGTTCGTACCACTCCATAGCTGTCTCTAACGCAGAAACGCGTCAGCATTTGCTACCTTCGGTGTGTGTGTGTGTGTTGTCCTCGTCTTCATCCATTTCATCGTCGACAGGGTCGGATTCTTCTTGCAAGAAATTCACAATCTCGTTATCGCTTAGCATTTGAAATTCACAGTCTTCTGCATCGTATGCCATCCAGGTTTCTACATCAACAAAACTCAACAAAAGAGCACGTATACGCACTCTCACTTGGAAACAAACTGACCTAATATTCCGCGCAGATGTTTACCAAATCACACAACTGAAATTCTCCAAATATCCCTCACCTTGGGTTTTCCCGTCACTCTGGCCTCACACGAAGCAACTGTTGAGCATTGCACAGTTCGAAAAAGTATCCGGACTTTGGTTCGGATGTTTGACGCTCCGTATAATAAACGTTCGGATAAACAACGTTCTACTGTGTGTATAGAGTTTTAATTACAAAATATATTTAGCATGTTTTGAGAAAATCTTAAAATGTTTAGGTTAAGAAATAATATTTCTTAATTTTTTATTTCGTTATTTTACTTCGTTGGCGCTTTTAAATTGTAACTGCATGATGAAGTTTCCAATGAAAATTTGAATTCTTTTCTTTTAGTTGGGAATTTTATCTCTGAAGGAGGTTTAGATATATATAATCTTCATATTGATCTAAATCCTGTGTTGCGAAGAAACCTATCGCATATCGTATGTTCTTAAGTTATTTTAAAGGAAAAAAATTGTTACTTAAGCATCGTGTTAATAACCTCAATGTGTTTCTATCATGTCGTATATGATAAGAGCTCATTAAACTACGAAATCTACTTTGTATGTAGCTTCTAATGTAATTTATATTTAACTTTTAAATGCAAGTCATATATTCAGGTAGGTTCAAAATGTATTTCAGGATTTTTATCTAGTTTTTTCTTTCGTATAATGTGCTTCTATTATATGGTTCTCCAGTTTCTTAATGGTGTTTGATATACGCTCTAAAGTCATTTATTACTTCTGAGAAGGAATATTTTATGTAGGTTTTAATTAACGTAGATATACTCCAAAGTTTTAGAACTGAACGTACTTGCAAGGAGTAAAATTCGGAAATAATTGTTTAATAACTTGTGGAGTGTAGATAATTGCAGTAATTAGTACATTAATTTTGGTAATAACGGCATTAATTGTAATTTCTAAGGTGATAAAATTATGCAAAAAAACGTTTTATAATAATTTGAATGAACTTCTGAGAGATTCAACGTTAATAGTAATCAGTTTACTGCAACTAAACTATATATATAAAAGCGCTACTCTAAATACTTATTGCAATGATCTTTCTGCTTAAGAAGAACATGAAATAATTTAAAATCAGGGAATATCTTCAAGTAGATATATTTCTTAAATATGACAAAAGTCTGAATGATCTCTTTTAACGTTTATAAATAAATACTCAATTTAAAAAAGCTTCTTGCCACGCTCAAATCGTAAGATGCTGTTGAGAATTCAATTACTGTAAACTTTTCAAAGGTAAAGCGCCATTAGAACAAGCTCTAGATATATATTTGAAATTCTGTAAACTTCGAGAAACTTATGTGGAATATTATACCCCTTTATTCCGTATTTAGTGTGATTATAGGATCTCCGGAGTAAGGAAGTAATAAAAGTAGTAAAATGTATGTTCTCTTCAAGTACAGTAGTGGTTCTTTCACACACACTGATGTCATTATAATTTCAACTTCATGAAGGAGGGATGCTACAGATGTCGAATTCTCATGAAGGGAAGAAAAGGCTGGAATATATGCAAATGATTAGTATGTATTTATGTGCAATCAAACAGCACATGGGAGAAACAGCATCTCAAACTCTGTGTAAAGGGAAAGTAATGCAGTGGGTTTCTCATTCGGAAATCACACTTGAGTGTTGGTTATTTGGGAGAAGATCGTGTTTTGCCTTGTATAAGAAGTATAAACGACTACCAGCATTTGACGGAATTCGATTGCGGCAAGATCGTGGCCTATTGAGAGTAAAACTCGTTTATTTTACACTGTAGTTAATGTAAGGAATTTTTAAATAAAGCAGAAAAGTACAAAACTCTAGAAACTTTGTAAAAGAGCAAATAAATCACAATTATGTAAATTGTATCACACACACGCACGCACACTCAACCCACAGGCCTTTTATAGGACTTATTAACATTTATTGCGACGAGAGGATTCCTACTAAATAGTTAAAAGAAAAGAAAACATCAGATACATTTAGAGATTGTTTAGTATTGAATTTAAAAAAAACACACTTATTGTTGAAATTTCAGTGTGCGATAAAGGGAAAACAGAAAAAAACTTGGAACGGACTGACTCGAAGGTACTTGTGGTGAGCAATGTACATTGTATAATTCACTTCTCTGTACTCATCTTTCGCGTCAGACTGACCACTTGACTGAAACATCTGAACTTGTACCCCAGCGCCTAAGATCACGTAAACTGAGATAGGCCCAGTACGCCGTGGCCCTCATGGGCTGTTGCGTCACTGAGCTCAGTTCAGTGCTCATTTGTCAATTATCCCCGCTTTGGGTTGTTCACATTGAGAAAATTATTTTATTTTGATTCTAAAATCATCCAATCAAAATTAAGTCTTTTCCCATTTCTTTCGAAAAAATTTAACCTCTTTGTCACAATATTTAATTTTGAAATTATATATATAATTATTTTTCACTTATAATCTCCATACCACAGAACATCTTTTCCCGTATAGGTAAGTTTCGAATAGCAATAATTTTTTTCCTCTCTCCATATAACTGAAATGCATCCTACTATGCATATATTTATTATTGTTTTGACTAAACTTAAAAGTCACCTCTCTAAATTAGTTCTAAGATATCTGATTAGAATATTGTATAGTTTATGTAAATAGGTTTTTTTAAGAAAGAAAATCTGATTTAAAATGCGGTATGTATTACAATATTTTAAGTCAGTTTTGCGAAATTATCCGATTCTTTTTGTAAATGACGTTCAGACGTTTAAATGAAGATAAATGATTCTATAGAAGGTAATAATTCTAATGCATAATCCCCTTAAAGGTTTTTTTTTTTATAATAAATTATTGGTGTTAGCACACACAGTGGCTTATATCTGTTATGTAAGAAGTTTTTTGAAGTTATTTTAAATATTAATACTATTTTTGTGCTTCATTTTTTATAAACTTGTAGATTTTTCAAAAGTGTCTGTGTTCAGTATATGTGGAATAAAATTTAAAGTTTTTCGAATAGTAAAAAAATGAAGTTAATAAAAGGAAGTTTGAAGAAATTACATATATGTAAAAGAGATTGAAAAGAATTGTTTAACGCTTTTTCATTAACGATGCTAAAATCAGTAAAATGTGAATATCGTTTAAAGAAAGACTCGAAAATAAGTACTCTGTAGTGAAAACTTTATTTGAAAAATAACGGCAATGTATCTGATTTTTTTTAATGAAAAATTACCGATTAAACCCAAGCATGTGCTACACACAAAATATCTAAGGTGTGTGTATCAGTTATTTTTATACTTATTTATTTAAAACTTATCTACCACAGCGAGATTAATTGAAATAAAGGGCCTCGAAAAATTTCGCCTGGTATTTCTTGTAAACTTTTATTTTTGATAAAATTGGGAATGAAAAATAACTTATTGTAAATAATGTGTGTGTGTGTGTGTGCTTTTTATTTACCATACTTTAATGGGAATAACTTCTTATTTTTTGAAGATGCAAAATAATTTTTTTGGTACAGGCTCTTTTAGTGTGTCTGTTAATAAAGTGGCAAAATGTATTCTAATATATATTCAAATGATACCAGAATTCAAAATAACAGATGAAGCTTAGAAATTTTTATTACCTATATATAAGATTTATTTTTCAGTATTTCTTTCAATTTTGTTTCCAGATTTTCAGTTCTTATTTTATTTAAATGTGTGGAGTAACGAATTTTAATGGGTCTTGAGTTATTTTTTCTGTTATGAGTTCTCTTATAAAATACGATTATTGAAGCTATGTGAAAAAAACAATTTTTTGTCCATATAATAATTTTAAACCGATATAAATCTATGTGTAAGGCTTCTGAAACATAATTACTTAAAATATCTTATCCTGAGTATTATTTCTATTACTTTTGTTTCTCTACTATATACTACTAAATATCTAGAGTTAAATTTCTTTTTTATTTGAAAGAATAATTAAGTAAAACCCTCTTTTAAAGTAATCTTATAACTTGAAGGCCAAGTTTGGATACATTTTTAAATGTCCATGCATGTGTATAGTTAAAGCCGTTTTCTAAGTCTTATTCTGATCAATGGGAAGCATGAAAGATGTTTCATCAAAATCATACTATTTGAATTAACTTTTTCAGATCAAGGTTGCATTTTCTTTTTTTGCCAATAACAAATACTATTTGATATTAATAACTGTTGAGTATATATAGGTTTGAACGATTCGGTTGGTGCAATGAAGGGAAAGTAAATATCATAAACTTGGTAGAAATTTACTTTTTAAGTAATTAATTTGTTAAGGAGCATGTAAAAAAAATCAGACGTATTTTTGAGTTAACACTTTTACATTTTAAAGCATGATTTAGTTTTACGTCCATAGAATTGGAAGAATGGAATTCTCTGCAGCAAGTGTTGAATGAAATTTTGAATGCTTAAGTTTTCGTAAATTTATATGAGAAAAGGGATTCAGTAAACGGAATAGAATAATAAGCATTGTTAATTCACTTATTAGCAGAATTCCTTTCATAAACTATTTTCTTATAAGGATGCTTAGTTAAAACAAGGAAATAAGGCTCTTAACAGAATAAGGAATCTGATGTCATTTGTAATTTAAGTTACTTTTATGTATTTAAAAATCAAAAATTAAAAAAAAATGATAACCTATGAAACAATGTGTAAAATTCAGCTTAATAAAGCCGTGTGTAGTATCTCTCTAAAATAAGTTTTTCGATAAAAGAGTTTATCTCCAAATCATTCGGAATTATTTTCTTGAACTTCAATTTAAAAGTTTTCAAATTAATTACAATTATAATTAGAGCCTTACAATTTAGAAAAACAAAATAGAAGAAAGAAGTTGTTTTGTGTCTATTTGCATTTTTATTATTGCCTTAATTTTTACTTTGAAAAAGGTAGAGGAGTTTGTAACGTCAACGTTAAGTATTAGTCAAAATGTGAAAATTTTTCTAGAATTGCGGCACATTAGGTCTTGGCACGTGGACGGCCGATACCCTAGGATCAGTCTGCTTTGTTCGTAGCGTTTTCAACAACCCCACTAAATAACATTTTGCTTCTGATTTGGAAACAAATTATTGCTTTGAATTTCAACATCGTACAAATCTGTACAATATTTTACCTCAGAAGCACAAATGCTCAAATTTGCCTGACATTGAAGTTATATTTTAGGAAACAGGCCTTTTTGATATTCAATGTTAAAAACTACAATCAACATATATTTGGAATTAGAAACGACAACAACTAGTTCGAAAAAAGTCTCGTCTGGCTTTCCCCTCATATTTACAATATTGGGGCTCTTCTTATATTTATTACGTTGAAATTTCTACCAGAAGAAGAATGATAATAGCCTATTTAAAAGCTAACAATTTTTAAAAACTAAATGAATCTTAAAATACAGTTGTTCAAACGTGGAATGAAAAACTTTTCTTTTTAACTTTGTAAATCATCATTCTTTTTCTCCAAAGTAAAAGTCACCAACTTCGTCAAAATGTTGCGAAAATACACAATTACGAACCTATTTCGGGCCAAAAATATGTTTGAAGATTTTTATAATACGATTGATTCAGAACTGAGATACATATAACAGATTTAAGCTTCTGTATTTTTAATTGCTTGCTTGTTTGATTGTTTACTAACGTCACATTTAAAAGCGATGCGGAGGTTTTATATAGGTAATGAGCCTCATAATTTTGAACCACGAACGAGAATCGAGGATGATATCTATATTTTTAGTCGTAATTAAAACACTAATTCACCAAGTATTTTGAATGTGATGTTGTATTCGTTAGAAAATTAATTTCTAATATTTACTTAGATAAAAAAAAACAATCACCACATGGAAATTATGGTATAAAAGACAGTACAAGTGGTTGAAATTATATTTACAGGGTGACAGTTATTGAACTATATGAAATAAAACGTTAATTAGTCACTCAACTACAGCGAGCACACACTTTATTCAACATGTAAACGTCACTACAGGTATTCGGTCTTGACATGTTTAATATGCCTGCCATTATTGGCAATGATGTGGTGCAGAGGAATAGCGAAATTCTGCATGATCCGCTGAAGTGTCGGAACATCGAAGCTATCGATGACCTCCTGAATAGCTGTTTTCAGATTTGCAATGGTTTTTGGGGTTATTGCTGTACACCTTGTCTTTAATATAACCCAAAAACGGAGTTGCTTGTGTTCAGATTCGGAGAATATGGCGGTCAATCGAGACTATGCCAGTGGCCTCAGAGCCAGAATACGGTCCCCGAAGTGCTTCTCCAGGACATCAAACACTCTCCTGCTTTGATGGGGTCGAGTTCCATCTTGCATGAACCACATCTTTTCGAAATCAGGGCCATTTTGGATAATAGGGATGAAATCATTTTCCAAAACCTTCACATACCGTTCAGTATTCACCGTACCGTCAACAAATATCGCACCGATTATTCCGTGACTGCACATTGCACACCACACAGTCTCCCGTTGAGCGTAGAGAGACTTCTTGATCACAAAATGCGAATTTTCAGTCCCCCAAATGCGTCAATTTTTCTTATTGACGAACCCTTCCAATTGAAAGTAGATTTCGTCGCTAAGTTAAAACATATTCACATCAAAGTCCCGTTCATCATTTATGTGGGCAATAATGTTGACGAAACACAAAAGCTGTTCCATGGCCTTGGGAGTTAATGGCTGATGGGTTTGAATTTTATATGGAAAGAGATGCAGGCCTTCAACAACAATTTGTCGCAGCGTCTCCTGGTTGACTCCCACCTATTGTGCAGCTGGTCTAGTCGATTTCCCGGAGCTGGTTTGAAACACAGCGCGTGTCTTCTCGATGTTTTCAGGTGTTTTCACTCTTTTTTGATGACCGACATTGCCAACACTGTCATCACGAACACTATACCCGTTCTTTCAAACTTGCGAATCAAATTCTTGATTGTTAGTACTCTTGGACTGGTTGTTTTCAGCTTGAACTCAATCGCAAACCTCCTTTGAGCCGCAGTCGGGCTGTTATTGCTCGTATAGTAGGATTTCACAAGCGCTATACGCTCAAGCACGCTGTACCGTGACATTTTAACTTACAAATGACCGACAAAAAGTGCATGCGCATGCTAATTCCTATCATACCTTGTGATCAACCATGCAGTTTAAACGTCCTAACGCCAACCGTTCAGAAGTTATGACGATTTTATTTCATATAGTTCAATAGTTGTCACTCAGTATTTAAAAATAGATAAAAAAAAAGTCCTTCTAGAGAGAAAATCCAATATCTTTTTTTTTACTAACTCTCTAAAAATTGAATAATATATCAGTCTTTGAAGATACGTTTAAAAATATCTTCTTTTTACTGTTATTTTTGTTCTTGTTTTACCTACGTGAGAAGAATTTGAAACGAAATATTCTTAGTTATCAAATTTAATTATTTAGCGTAGTTATATTATTGCAAAAGTAAATGAACCCCCAACAATAAGACACAAAAATTAGTGCGTTTATGAAATATGAAAAAAAAAGTTTGTTCAGAGGTTGAATTACTATTCATTACTTAAATATGATAACTCAAAAATTTATGCACATTCAGTACTTTTATGTACAATAGTTGCACTATTTATTTAAATCAGTAGGTTAGTTAAATTCAAAACTCAAATGAACTGCATATTGCAAAAGTGAACTTGTTTGTTGATATGTATCTTTAATTTGCAAACTTATATCACGCGAAAGTATTCTTAAAACTAAAAATATTGAGGATTAATAAAGCCCGGGAACTATATCATTAGATAAGTGTTGCAATGGAAGTAAAAGGTGGAGAGGATGGTATAGTTTTTTGTTTTGTATTTTTTTTATAAATATAAAGGAAACACACAAGAAAAATCCACATAAATCATAAGAACTCAATACATTTTTATGAAAACTTTATTTTCCAACATGACTGCCACCTTACATAAAAATGCTATAGTACATAAGGCACAAGAAGAGGGCGATTTTTTTTCTCTCTTTTTGGTTTCGTATAATAAAGTAGTTCACAAAGTAAAACAAAAAAGTCTACGTATTTTTCACACAAAATTAATAAAAAAAATATTTTTGTATATATTTTAACATTCTCACTTACTATAAATTTCTTATTTATATTCAATTCGAAAACATATTTCAGTTTTATTGCATGAAAATTTATTACCACGATAAAATATAGTTTACGAATAACATCGTTATTTGATTATGAACATGTTAATTTTATAATAAATTACAGAATTCGATTTTCAGGTAATAATGTTTGCAATTATTGTATTTCTTTTGACGGAGTATTGCACAATCTCCCTTCTTGCTTAAAAAAAAGGATAAAACGAAACATTGAGTAAGCTTAGTTACTTTAAAAATAAGTTTAAGACAACATAACAATTCGTTATAGGAGACCAACGAGATATATTCATAATACAATTACAGTCTCTTAGAGTCAATACATTAGTGATTTTCACGTCACCAAAAAACAAAGGAAAAACTTAAATTAGGAAGTCTTTCAGTAACCTTTCAATTTATTGCACATGGTTTTATGTTAAGTAATAAAACAAGAGTTTTAGTTAATAATAATGCATGATAAGACATTTCAGTTAAAAAATATTTATTTTAAGCTACAACATTTAGCGAAAATATATATATATAAGTGTTATATCTTTCTCACTAAAAAATTCAGCATTATTTTGCACTCGATATTTGCAGTGAAAGTCTAAAAGTAGCACATTTACTAAAGAAATTGGCACTTTTGAAAAGTTATTGGTTTGGCAAGTTATCAATATTTATGATCGCTAAAATCACAAGTCCTTCACAGTACTGATGCATTTTAATCAGTATTTTGATCTTTTTTCAAAACCTAAATAATGCGATTCTTGAAGAAAGAAAAAAAAAGCTTAAAATATATTATAGCTTAAATTAAATGCAAATGCCATTAAATCTAAGATTTTCAATACATGCTCTTATATTTGTTTTTTTTAATCTAAAATCTTAATATGAAATATGCTTTCAATCATTAAGTTGGAAAAAAAAAGATGATTTTAAAAATGAAATAAATTATCAAAATGTTCTTTATCGCTGGAATCGAATAAATCGCATTAAATAATATTAAAAATAAATTACATAAGAGTAATGATAATATTTTTTAAACCAACGATAACGTCTTGACTTTATATAAAAAAGATATTTAATTAAAATTAAATCATAGATCTCTAAAACTCCTTCCGAAGTAATTTTTTTTTTGAATTTTAAAAGTGGATATAGAGTTTTAGATGAATATATATATAATTCATGCCATATATAAAATAAATGTGAAAAATATTATTCGGATAAAGCATTGTTGGTTCATGAGTCAATATCACCCTCAAAATGATTAAATTGGCGATAAATTTTTAGTAGAGAAATTCGTTATGAGAGACACATGGATGAAATTTATATTGGAACTATCACAATAAAGCTTATATGGCAACTAATAGGATTGAAACTTGTTTAGTTCCATTTAAATGAAAAATTTAAATGAATTAAGTTAAAATAAATTGAATGTTTGTTCGTAACACATACAGATTATTGATGTTTTCAAATATAAAAAAAAATATGAAAATGATAAAAGCACATGATTAATAAAAATACAAAATGCATTCACAAAACTTTGTTGCAAAAGAAGCAAAAGCAAGTATAAATACGACGCAAAGCACAAATTCTAAAAAAGTCAAAGAGCAATAGCATCACAGTTCTATTCTTATGAAAGTTCATAGACGTTAATGCACAGCACTTATAAGTAAAACACTTGATTTGAAAGAATATGACACCCAAATTTTAAGCTGAAATTGATTTTATTATTTCTGTACGTTAAGCACACGCATTTATATTTAATGACTAAATTAAATCACAAATACAGTTTACTCTTTACTAATAAATCGTAATGTACCTTTTAGGTACGTGATATATACTCGTATAAACCTAAGATGGTATTAAGTCCATATCTTATATACACTTTGTAAATGTTTCCAGATACGTAATCAGCAGTTTATATTTAACAAAAAATATATCTTTGTTTAAACATTAATTTAAACTTTTGAATTTTGATAAATAAAGAATAGTTCCCGGTTTCATACACAGTTTGCAACTACAATTTGAAATCTGATGTTTCTATTCGAAAATTTTAAAAACTAATTGCTGGAACAAGCTCTCGGCCTTTTAAATTGATTCCTAATCATTATTTAAAATGTATTTTAGTTTTGAAAAATAAATCCCAACACAATGATTATATAATTTAACTGACATTAATGAGTAAAACAAGTTTAGTAGGAATTTCAAGGTTACAGGCGTTTCTTTGATTACAGAACACTGCTATTACTTTAAATGAATATCTTTGTTATTAAAGAAAGTTATATAACTAGCACCCTTTAATAGTTTCTGAAATTACGTAAAGCACTAGAAGTGACTATCTGATTTCGACATACGTTTAATTTTAAAATATAATAATTTTATTTCAATTAAGATTCCACTACATTACTAGACATAACTAACGCTTAAAACCTCTCTACGCAGGTTTATAGAAAAATTTCAAAGATTCTAAATAAATATAAATATAAATGATAAATAAGAGAATACTTCGCACAAAAGTGAAACTCTTAGATTCGTTAATATAACGCACCCATTTTCTTTTTGATAAAGTTCAATACCTTGTTGTATTTAAATTTATAATAGAAATGATCTAAAATTGGGCTGTATACCTCTAAGCCACAGAGCCGACATAACAGCTAAGTTAAATATTAGAAATTTATACTTAAGTATAATCATTTTTTATTTTAAAATCCCAGGAGACAGAATATATATACATATAAACACCACTATGATTTTTATGAACTTTTCAAACACGTGATAATTTAAAAAGAATTTTAAGATTTTGACGCAGGATATATAGTGCGCATTATATTTAGAGGATATATTGTGCAAGATTTTGGACATTTTGGAATAATTTAGCTTAATGAGTTTTATTTTTCGAAAACAAGGTATGTTATATATAAAAATTAGATGATTAGTATTTCTGATGATTCCGAGTACCTACTGTGGAGTATGTTTTGAAATATTCATTAAAAAAAATTGAAAAAAAATGATGAATAATTTGGGAAATTGAGGTATTTTCATGTGATTCAGCTTATATCTAAAGCCATAGGATTGTTCTGTTATATTTTTTAACTGAAACATTGAAATGTTCTGCTATTTTAGATACATGGAGACAAAAATACTTATTTGTAACTACGGACTACTCAGCTTCTTGAAGAGTGAAATAAAAATAATGAAATGGATTGATATTTTTGGGACAATTTATCGATATTTCACTTTCAAGGTAATATATATATATATATATATATATATATATATGCTTTTTAAAAATAAATCAATATTATTGAAATTTGTAAAATATAAAATAATTTCAGTTTGTTAAAATTTGGGTGAAATCATAGTATATAAACATTTACTGTGATTTGTATTCATTCATTTAGCCCTTAGATAATAAACAAAATATTAACAAGTCTATTTCTTAGAATTCCAAAAAAACTTTGAAAGTAAAAAAAATATATAGTAAACATAAGACAAATATAAATGCGATTGAAGAAAGCTGTAGCAGCATAACTGTTCGGCAACATTAAATGAATCCAGCTTTATAGTATGGTCCTTGTTTTATCTGTTACATTGAAACTTGAGAACATTTTTTGTCTTGGGAGACGAAATAATCTCATTTCATAAAACAGGATGGAAATCAAAGCTATTTTAGCTTTATAGTTCTTTATTTCATAAAGTTTTTTTTTTGTGACACAGTACAGCTTTTCAAAGTAAGACGTATATATAAAAATAGGAGTTCATAAATATATCTTTATATATCTATATAAAATCTGTATAAATTTTATCAAAAATTTCGACATTTCATTATTATTTTCCATCTATATATCCACACATATCTAATTAAAAATATGATTGTGCATTTTCTATAGTCTTGTTTGTTTGGTTTAGCTATAGCAGCATTACGTATATATATATAGACATACATACATACATATGCATATACATATATAAATGTAAGGTGAGATTGATAAAAATAAGTAAATTCCATTGATGCAAATATATGGAATTCCTATTCCTTACGTCAACAGAACTTTCACAAATTGTTCGGATTTTTTTTGTTGCTATGTACAATTATTCCCTTTGGCCATAGTAATCATACTGAAAGAATATATTTAAAAATTTCATCAAAATATATGGTTTTCCAACCGATTTCCGTGCATTGCATCTAGAACGAAACAAACAAAATGATAAAAAAATAATAAAATCTTAAAACGTTCACCATAAACGCGATATATATACTTTTAAAGAGTCATGTAAAAATAGCACAAACTTTTAACAAAATAACTTGCATCAAAATTGTTCCTTTTTTTCCAAGACATACACAAGAGTAAAAATACGAAGATAAAACGATACATTGGGATGATACTTTGATAAGTTGAACCTCACAAGATGAGAAGGAACCTTTTGTTTTGTTTTGTGTTTTGGATCGATAGATGTTTCAGTGAATACTGTAACTACGCTTCGACTAATGTAACGTCACACAGCTCTTCGTCCACTTTTGTTACTTCGATGAGGCAGACATCTTCATTGCTGTAGTGCTTCACGATGTCATCATCAACTTGAATTATTATCCTGCAAAAATAATAAAGTTTTTATTTAACTTATATAAATAAAATATCCTATTATTACAAATATACATTAAAGTAAATGTGTGTTTCTTAAGCATGATCAGTATTAGCATATATGTTTCAAAATTAAGACAAGCAAAAAAAAAATAATAATAATAATAACAATAATTTTTAGTGAGAAATGACTGAATACGTTTTTCTCGTGGCAGATATAAAATAAGGGTAGTTTTGATAATAATATGAAAAAGGCACCGACATTTGTTGTACTGGTTTTCCCTTCTGGTAACAATAGAAAAACCAGCCTGTCCTGGCGAGTAATAACAAGTTGTTTCAACTTGAGTTTAAATGTTTTTGTTTGTTTGTTGTTTAGTGAGCATGCACACCTTTAGAACAATAGTAAAAGAGAAAATAAAAGGCAGATATTCCTTATATTACTGTGCAATTCATAGTATCAAAACCTAACATTGCTTTATTATTGTCATAAACTTTGATAGTGTCGTTCACTGTATTTCACTGAAACTATAACTAATTGGTGAATAAAACATTAGAAATAAATTACAGTTAAAAAAAAACTAAAAAACACTCTTTTATATTTAATCGAACTAAGTTATAACTTAATCTTTTAGTCTCCAAATCTGGAATTAAAGTCGCCAATTCTGCAAATGGGATCTGAAATTAGTCGCCAGATGAGGGAATGGATCTGAAAATGGGAAATCGTTAATCCTGATGATCTTGATCCAATGGAACAAAATTATTAAATTATTGTATTGTCATCAGTCCTGGACGAGTGAGCAAAATTTCGAATTAATCTGACCTTTTAAAGTGGGTAAAATTTGAGTTCAAAGATTCCATTACACACAAGTGAAGCTTATAAAAAAAGGGTATTAAAAATACTTCTATTGAAAATTTTTTTTTCAGGGAAGGATGATGGGAACATTTTTCTGGGAACAGTTTCACGTGCTTCTGTAAGGAAAATCGAATACTGCTGTAACAGTATGAGTATAATTGTGAAACAAATGTGTTCAAACGATGAACATTTTGACTAACGCAATGAAAAGGATAGTTGTAGAATATGAAGTAGAAAAAGAAAATGAGGAATGTTGCGGTTTGCTCGCAATTACATTTTATGCTATTAGTAAATGCTATCAAGGAAATCATAAAAATATGGAACAATCGGGAATTGTGAGACATAAAGAAGGGCAATGAAACACTAAAATAAAGGAGAAGAGATATTCAATTTGTATTTCGTATGATAACTATAGGTATTGACCCAGTTTTAAGATGTACTGCACAAAACTACAAAATATCAGTCTCACCCCAAATTCGCTTCACAGAGACTTATATCATCTATTACAGTTCTAGAAAAAGAAAATGATTCCTCTATATAAGTGGAATGTCAGGCTTTTCACAGATTCGTATACTTCATTCAAAAAACATCTTATTTCCAAGGCTTTTTGAACACAATCTGTAACATCTCAAACGATGTCGCTTTTTTTGTTGATGATGTTAATCACACTTTGACTTAGGATATGAATAACTGTATGATACAAATGGATCCTAGTGCTCCAATATTTCTTTGAGAGTCTGGCATGAGTAAGCCTGAAGCAGTAAGCTCTATGTATCATTTTGTACATACATTTTAAACCCGTCAATTTTATATTTCTTTGCAGTTACTATATTTTGGGCAATGTGATTTGCGAATTCAATGGGATAATTGGATATTCTAATACGTAGAAATTCTCCCGCGATTAAATAATACACACATAATTATTTCATTTCTGCCTTCTTATTCAAGGTGATTTAGCAGTTATTATGAGAATAAACCAAACACAAATGAGATTTAAGCATGAAAAATCAGGAAGCTGTATCTTTTTGTATTTAAGTATTAAGTCTTTATTAAAAGTATTACTGAGCCTATATGTCTTGTAAGTGTGCGAAAGTGCTAGATCTCCTAAAAGGCTTACGTTCTTGAGGTAATTTAGGGGCTTAAGAAATCGAACTTTGTGTGTGTGTGAGGTAGTTCCTTTCTCTCATGGTTTGCGCTGTTTTTGATAGAAGTGATATCCCTCTCGTTGAGATTTCCTAGCAGTGCTTCACTATTTTCAATTTTTGTCTTCTTATCATTCCATTTTCCTTCTTCTCATCTTGAATTTAGATAGTTTTATTTATATACACATTGGTTCTCCACCCAAAAATTTAACACTATGTAACACAATATCATCGTGAAATTTTCACCCTGTGCGTATCCCGATGGGATATGCAAAAGATTAGCATTTAAGTAGACTCACATCATGAACATCTGTAGCTTCCCCGGCAAGCGCTTCCTAAAACGCCAATTTGAAGTATAGTTACTGGAGCTAGTTGCACGCCCTTACAATCAGAGCTTGTCTGTTACCACATTTCAACAGAACAATGCATTATCACAGATGACATGCAATGTTCGCGACTTCTTCGTCCACCAAATTGCATTGCTGCTTTGGCGAAGGTTGTTCTAGTGATCTTTCTACGTCTGGGCTGATGATTGGAGAACGATTGACGTGGGATATACTACTTTGCTACTATATAAGATCTAATTTCACAATGTGGAAAGGCAGCGTGGGTTTCCATACACCAACAAGACATTCAAAGTCTCTTTTATTCAATGTCGAGAAATGTAGTGCACTTATTACCACAACCACGGTGGCAACACTCAATTCTGATTTCATCGTCTTCCTCAGCTATCTGATGCCTGTATTTTTGTATTTATTTTTCAAATGAGAAAACTGGCTTTTCAGAATTGTTTTATTTTATTAAATTAAAAATATTTTTTACTACAGTTTTTTTTGTTAAACAATCGTATACATGTCCTCAAGATCTACGGACCTTATTAAATTTAAGATTGTGATTAAATATTTAATGACACTAGCATAACAGCTATGATGGTGGATTTTATAAATAATTCAAAACCACGGGAAAAAATGTCTTTTTTTCTTACAATATTTTTTCCTTTATTAAAACTACTTTAAACACACACACACACACACACACACACACACACACACACACACACACACACACACACACACACACACACACACACACACACACACACACACACACACAGTAAAATAGGATGCTTACCCTTTCTTAGATTTCTTGTAAATGTTTTTGATGTTGGAGGCACTTAACTTGTATTTGTTCTCAATCTGAAAAAAAAGGATATATATATATATATATTTTCTTTACGAATAAAATTGTTTAAAAATACTTCATCAAAAACAGAAAAGATAAAAAGAAAATGATAAAAAATGACTAGCAAGAAGTGTATCAAGACATTATTAACGGCACAAAAAATTTATTTAAACCTATTTTTTTTCTTTAAAAAATATATTTTTATCTATTTCATCTCTATTAACCCCTTATTTTAAAAAAAAATTTAACTACAAATTCCGCTCCAAAATTTAACAGTTAAACTTGCAGTCATATTGTTGTTATCTAAACTTAATTGCGAATGCATAAATAAAAAGAGGCTTTGCAATTGTTTCAGGGTATTTAGAAGGCAAATATTTGTCAAAAGTGGGCATGGCATGTCAGGTGATGATTTTTTAAAAGTCCATATTGACATCCTTCTAATTCAAAATATGGCATATGGTTATATCCCTAGAAAGGTCATGAACTGGAAACGAATAATCTGAAGATTTTTAGCCTACTGACTCTGCTCTTAAAACGTAGTTATTATATTATAAAGTAGCTATATATATATATAAATGTGTTTATTTCCAATTGGTATTTCTTTAAATATCTGTTCTCATGTTTTTTATAGCATACAAATATTTCATTGTTCTATTTCAAATGAGCTTTTTAAAAATCTTTTAAAGAAAAATAAACAGGGATGATAAGAAATTGATGAACTAGGAATTTTTGGAAATTTTTGTGATTCTTCGAGGGTTTAGTAAATTTCATTGATATTTCCAACTTTTCACATTTTAACAGTTTTCTGAGTATTAGATTCCAGTTTACATTTACTATGGAAGAATATTTTTGTCTCTTCTATTTTAGAAATTGTTTAGAATTATGTTAAAATCAGGACACAAACTCGAAACGCATTTTCAGAAAAAAAAAATGTTTCGATATTATTTGTAGCTTATCAATTATATGGTGTTTTTAATATTTAGAAATATTTCTCAAATATATAGTTTTTCGTTTAACTAGCTAAAAATAAAAACCCACTTACATTCCGATACAGTTAAAATATGGAACATATTTTGTACAGAAAAAAATGGAACAACACCAACCGCAGTGAATAGTATGATAAAATATTTTTATTTTTCTTTAAGTTTTAAAGAAGTTAGAATTTAATGATAATGTTGAGGTATTTTTATAAAAAAAAAAATGTTCCACTTTTGGGTCTTATTCTTTACTATCATACGAAAAAAGCCTCAACGAGTACTTTCTTTTAACCATATTAGAAAGAAAACTGTGTGTGTGTGTGTGAATGTTTCTTTTAAAAACAACTATTCGAGTTTAGGATACAATGCTGTGACGTATTTATGTGAAGTAATTTTTAATATATATACATGCGAAGAAAAAAAACATATACAAAAATTATGCACTAAAAAGTTAACTACGATGATCTAGTGATCCTTAAGAATAAGTTATTTTTAGTTTTTTAGCTTCTTATAGTTTTCATTTTAAAGTTTTAAAATCTCGAAAATAAATCAGGAACCACTGAGACTGGAGACATAAAAAGGCTAGAACTACTAGTAAAAGAGATACGTAAGGTATTGCATGTTAGCAGAAATTAGGCAATACGCATTGTTTTATGAAATTAAATGACAAGCACGTTTCTTGTACTTATATTAGAATAAAGAAATATGAATATACACGTATAATGCATTTACAAAAATTCACAATTTTAGTATTAGTAAAAAAAATTACTCTTTGATCCAATACTGTAACAGCTCTTTCAAAAATACTGATGTTTTTAACTTACCCCTCTCGCTAAACCTGCAAGCGTAGGAGGATGAATGTGCAAAGGTTGAAAGGTCTCCTCCGACTCCTGGCGGGCATACAAGAGAACTGGAAGTGAAGGGGAGGGATCTATTTGAATTATTTTGAATTGAGAGGAATTACTAATTTTATGCAGTTATTTTGCTTACCGTAACAAATACGTATATAACTTACGACTTATAGCTTATTTAATTATGGTTACCCACAGTCAAAAGCCAAATATGTAAATAAATAAATACATCCAATTTATTCATATTATTAAGATAATCCTAAGTAATTCTGAAATGATTATAAACATATATGCAGTGCTGGTTATTAAAATTGCTGTACCGTGAAGAAAAAAAGGTAGTAGCATAACTTTACTTACTGTACGTATACAGCATGATAGGAAGAAAACACGATTAAATTTGTAGACAATTTGGGGGACCAAAAGGAGTACATATAGATGCCGCCACCTGCAGTGAAAATGGCTCTATTCCAGTTAGGTCTCGAGTCGAACTGAACTTGGAGGACAGACACGGGAAAGTCATTCTGTGTTGTTTCAAGTCTACGCCACACTTCATCAATGGTAGTTGTTAAAGAGCGGGAGTGGCCCAGTTGCTTACTAACCCATCAACAGAGGCTTTTAATGGGCGAGGAATCCGGATAACATGCCGGTTAGGCCACCACCAATCGAATACCCACTATGTCTAGGTGGGTCAAAATTCGTTGGGTAACATGCAGTCTTGGGTTATCTTGATCAAAGATGGCATCTCAGAGGCCTCTAAAATAGAGCACAGTCACCACTCTATGTGTGAGAAATGTAACGCTGACTGTTCAGATTACCGATGACGCTGTGTTCGAGTCATGTACCTAAAGGTTGTCCATACCATAACACTAAGTGCCCATTCCATAACACTATGACGATATCGAATACAAGTAGGCCACATGCTGTTTTCCTCTGTACTTCCCGCACGCAAAACCGTGACTCTTCTGAAAAGACGACGTGTTGCCACTCCTGTAGCTAGCTTTGTCGTTGGACGAAAAACTGTCAACGCGCGTCTCTATGTGTCAGTATACGGGAAAACAGCAATTATGGTGGCCGTGAAGACAGTCCTTGTTGCTCAGAACGTCGAGGCATTCTCCGTGTGAATAGTCGTGCTGCAAACAAGCTTGCTTCTTGACTCAAGGCCCATGATGTTGAAGTATGATCCTGAAAGGCCGACATGGCAACAAGTCTGTCTTTTCCAGTCTTAGTCATGGAAGGTCGTTGAGGGGGTTCCTGCATGCTCACTATGATCACTCTGAACTTATCGATTCCAGATTCGCCCGATAGTCGTTGGGTTCCGAAAGATGCGAGTAGCAATATCGTGGAGTGATGAACTGCTCTCTAGATAGGCCATGATCCTGTCTCTATTGGACCCCAACGAGTGCTGGTAGCTGTTTCTCCTTCTTATATGAGGCATATCACGATTCTCTCAAAAACAACCCAAATTTAAATGGAATTTTCGAATGAGATATCTGCTGCGTCACTTTTCTTTTTTACAGATTTTGAGATGCAGCTTCTCTCTTTTGTGCCGTTCGATTGCACTTAAAAACTAATCATTTGCCTATATCTCAACATCTTTTTCCCTTCATGCGAATTTGATTCATGTATCATCCCTACTTTATGGCAATTTTAATGACCAGCAATGTACATATACATACATATATTTCAGCATATATTTATTTATACAATTATTCCAAAGGAAAGTATGATATTTACATAAGTTAATTAAATATATTTTCAATAGAAGAAAATAATTTGATCTGTGGCAAGCATAGGAAATAGAATTTTAAAAATGGTTATTAATTAATGAATGTGTAAGAAATTTTAATTGAGATATAAGAAATTTATAAAAAAATATTTTATTTTTATCTTCAATCAAGAAGTATATAACTAGAGACAAAAGTATGTGTTATTTTCCATTTCTATTATTTTACTATCAGTACTGGGTTAACGTTAGTTTAGGAAAGTAATCGATTACTTTTTTTACAATACTTGAAGAAATGAGAGATAAAATCGTGAATCTCTTATAAATAAAATATTTATAAACACACTCTAAATTACAGAGAAGAGTTTCGAAATTTTTTTTTGTAATAGTAAGTGAATTGTGATTAGACAAATGTAATCCTAACTATGAATGATTTGCTGTCTAAGAATTCTTGTGTGTTGTGTGTGTGTTTATATATAAATTTACTGAATATTTATTTTTTAAAGTTTCTGTGTCTGAGCTGATGAAGCTCATATATGAAACAGTTATCTTCACCATTGTATCATGTATTTCCCCTAATTTTTACAGAATAATCTCTTCATATGCCCAAAAATTGTAGCATATATCGACTAGAGTACTTTCATTGCATATCCCAGGTGAATTATAGCAAGAAATTCCTGTACTTCTGTATTATACCATCGACCAATTCCGTGAAATCAAAAAACGCCACCAACTGCCGCAATATGCATCTAACAATGGGAAACTGTTCACGCCCATGTTAAATCATAATAATCTTGCTCAAATATAATAAACCATTTTTTATAGGTTGTAACTTATCTCGTGCATGCTCAAAAATATATTACGATTGTTTTAATGTGTAATATTATTCATTTATTTTGTTGTGAAAAATGACTGAAATTTAAGATCTTTTTTCTACGGAAGCGAATGTAGTAGAGTGTTTCCAAAAATTCAGTTTAACTCGTAAGTACCCGACTATGAACTTTTGTAAAATGGCTTACTAAGAAATACCGTAAATCTACAAGACACCATTTAGATTCGTTCTCATGCGAATTTATGTGGCGTCGTCTATACAAAGACTCATTTGTCACAGTTCTGAATACAATTAAAAAGTTTTGGCCACCTAACTGTTGTATTTGTTATTTGATCATTCGTTTATTTCAACTATATACGTGTTTTTTTCTTTAAATAAAGTATTTAATTCTTTTAAACCTTCGTCAGTTTATATGTCGACGGGCTTATTCGGAAGGAGCATGCGCGGGAATTTTTTTCACGCAAGTGGTATGATGGGAGTATTTGGCGACAGTATTTTGATTTTGAAAAAATTACAGATGGTATGCAGTGGCGGATTAAGCGGGTGTCGGACCTGGCGGCCGCCAGGGGCCCCCAGCGCTGGTAGGGGCCCAAGCTTGATGAGTGTTAAGGCCAGTGACAAACCCAACCACGCCACCTTGCAACAAGAAATGAAAAGAAAACAAAGAGATACAATGAAAACCCCGCTAGAAATTTATCGATATGTTAAAGAAATCCCAATGTAGAAAAACTTTTGAAAATATTTTTAACAATACCGATATCGAATGCATCAGGGGAATGATCTTTTTTAGTTTTAAAACGTGTTAAAAATAATTTAAGAAGTACTATGGGAGAAAAGAGAAAGTGAACAACATGGCCATATTATATACAGAATAAAATGTTTTGGACTTTTTAGATATGGTGAAAATAATTGATGAATTTGCCAAAGAGAAATCAAACTGTATAGCAAAACTGTAAGCTCTTAAGTAAGATTTTTAATTTTTTCCCCCTTCAGTTAAGATTTTTCTTTAACCGATGAGTTTTTTTTTTTTTTTGCAGTACATTTTATTTTGAGAACTTAAAGTAATTGACTTTTTTCACTGTTTAGTTTTTTGACTCTTAAACCCATGTGCCTCAAACCTTTTACCGCCAGGGGCCTCCAACTACCTTAATCCGCCTCTGATGGTATGATACATAAGTATGTAATTTTGAGGTACCAATGAACATAATTTAAATACTTGATTCACCTTTTGAAAAATTATCTATTCAAATTTTTGCTGTCAGTTTATATTAAACTGCAGTTCTAAATATAATTTATTGTCTTCTGTATATTAACTGTTTCGCAAACTGTTGTAGTGTCTTATAAAATGTTTAATATAGTTATCTAAATATACAAATTTTTAAATATATAAAAATGACAAAATACATCTGCTGTCACTAGTGCGTTATTTTCACTTTTAAGAATTTCATTATGACAATTTTAGGGGGAAAAAAAAACTTTTCATCAACATCTATAAGTAATCCGAATCTGAGCAATCATATATTTTAAATTGGAAGGACAAGATGAGCGAAATAAAACAGCAACAGATGGCGCCACAGTTAGAAGAAATTTGTTGCATAACTCCCAGAAGACTGAACACGTTTTTTTAAGAAATTCAAATTATATTTTATATTCTTCCTCAATTGTACAAAATTTTGTTGCAAGAAATTTAACAAAAGGAGTAGCCAGAAAAAAAAAAGAGTTTAATCAGGAAAACGTAGAACTTCATTCCTTAAAAAGAAGTCAATTCACGTTTCGATTTTAATTATAAATATATTTAAATCATATTTCTCAAGTTAATTGAAAAGCTCTCAAGTTAATAATAATAGGAATAATAAGGAATATTCGAAAAAAAGAAGAAAATAATTCCACGGAATCAATTCGGCTCAAAGGTTAAGATGAGTTATTTCACACGTCAATCTTTTTTTGTAAACGCAGATAAAAAAAATCCCGTTTAATGCACTGAAAGAAATCTAAATAAACAGAAAGAAATAATCGGCGGATTTTAAACAGAACAGGTAAACTAGACGTGTCTTTCCCTACTAAAGAAAAGTTTCAAAAAATGATTTTGTTGCTTTTCTTGCATGTATCTCGTTACATTTATATATAATATATTCTTTTTCTTTTTAAACATAAATACAAGTTGAGAAATTTCAAACATTGCAATGTTTTTTATTTCTGATGACAGTAAGTCAAAAATTTATTTATAAATTACTACAGTTCATAAGAGCTATTGAGGAAAGATACAGGGTGTCTCATAAATAGTGCCCAAACTCTGCGCGGCCAGATTCTCCGTTGCTTTCAAAAGAATTCCCTTAAGAACTGTACCTGAACGATCTATAGTTTACGAGAAGAATACGGTAAATGAGGATTCCTGGTGAGGCTCCGGCGCATTTTTGTGCTCCTGCACGTGATTGGCTGGATATGGTATACCCTGATCGCTGGATTGGATGTGGTTAGTCCAGTTATATGGCCATCACGTTTGCCGGATCTCCTATCATTGGATTTTTTACCTATGGGCATTCTCAAGGAATTGGTGTATCAAGACGTAGTGACCAGACAAACGAGCTTAGTCGCTAGTCTGCATGCTGTTTGTACTTTGGTGGATACCGCACTGCCGCGACATGTGCATTCATCCATTTCACTACGGGCTCAAGCCTGCTTCGATATGCACGGTGGACACTGTGAACATCTGCCTTTATAAATGTTTGCAAATATTGCTGTTGATAAGTGTAATACGGCTGTGATGCATACATTGTTTTTCCTATTTTTCTCGTAAGTTAATGGTCCTACAGGTACAGTTCTTTAGGCATTTTTTATGTATTTCCAATGGTTTTATCTGGTTGTGTAGATTTTGGGCGCTATTTTTGGAACATCCTGTCATTCTGTTTAATAAATTTTATTTTTTAATCTTTTTTCTTTAAACGAGGCGTCTATATGCTACACACAATCTATGACATTAAACTATTGCAACGCAACATTTTATTTCGCTTTCTTCAAGTTAACTTAATTAAAGCTTATCATTAAAATATCAGTAGCTAAAATTTTTGCCTTAAAGGTCTTAACTATTAACTAAACATAAATAATGATTGTTAGATACCAACTACTTTTAAAAAGGTATTTTGGGTATTAACAAGTTAAAACCTACCTCTGTCTGCAGGAAATGTCTTCATCCGCTTTGGGGGAGGAGTGTATGTGCTGCTACTTTCTGTGGAATCAGTATCACGACGCTCAAGTCTATGGTGAAGAAAAGACATTATTGAATGTAGAACATAAAACAAAATTTACATAGGCTTGACAGATCCACGAAAAATAACACACTTTTTGTTTGTTACATTTTTGATTTATAAAATCAGCTTGTATGCACGTTTATTGGTTCATTTAATGGATTATTTGCTTATGGCTTAGGGATTATTTGTTTTTAGATTTTTGTTGATAAATTTATCGTATATTTATGCAGAAATGCATAGTTTTATATTCATATGGAAGATATTTTTGAAACTTAGGAAATATTTTTCTATATCACTACTCGGTTAAACGCAGTCTTCCAAATTCCCTTTATAATAATATTTTTTATCTTATAACCCTCCTGTCAAGTGACGAGAATGACACATTAAGTAGCACCTCACTCTGTAAACTTTCATACCACGCCAACGAGCGTGAGGACTTTCAGCCTCAAGATATTTAACGTGTATAAGCCTTTCTACATGACAGGTCTTTAGAGGCACTAGGACCCAAGCCCAAGACTCAATAGAAACAACGCTGGCTACGAGCTTGTGATCGTGATTATTCGACTACAGCAACCGTTTACTCAGGGTTAATAGTTGTACGCGATACATCCCAAAATATGAAATAGTTCATATTCTTGTGGTACTCGTATTTTGTTCAATATGAACATGTTTCAGGTTACACTGAACGCGCGCGGAAATTTCTATTGAGGTGTATTTATCTGTGAAGGTACATTTCTTAGACATATTCCAATCGAAGATCATATCGGTGTCCTATACAATCCCTTCTGTTATAAAATATAACAAATTTGATGCGGCATTTACGCATCACTGAATATTATTCCTAATAAACGAAAACACAGAACTGTGTGATAACGGCAATAATTTTAATCATATTAAAACCGTATTAAATTTTTCTTAGGAAGATTAAGAAACAATTAATATTAATATAGCGGAACAAGATGTTTCTAACTTAGTTTGCTTTTGACTCATATTATTTCTGGCTTAGAACTCGTTGGTTATCGCATATTTATTAAATAGTATTTTGTCATTTGTTTTCTCATAATCTATTATCAATGCTCAGTGATTTTTTTATTTGGGAATGTATGAAAATTGAAAAGTAGAATTCTATCAAACATTGATGTGGATTTTCAAATAATAGAACCAATTTCATAGTTTCTAGGGGAAAGTGAGAGAGAGAGGAATGGTTCTTATTCTTCCTTGACTTCTACTGCTTTCCCGACATAACTTTCGGTATGAGACTTCTGATAATTAATAATGGCTAATTAAATTCTTGAAACATCCAAAGCAATAAAATTGTCTCATGGTATACGTGTAAAAATAAGAGAATTCGTATTTATATATTGGTCAGTTTTTTATGATTGAAAATTGCAGCGTTTCTCACAAGAGGGTTTTTTTTTAATTTGAAATTTTCAACTCTGGGTATTTTTACATATGAAAAGTATTTCATTTTTAGATAAACTAATATATAGTTATCATGATTTTTTTCACATGGAAGAAAAGTGTATTATGCATGAGGGTTTTAGAAAGTAAAAATAATTTTACGGTAAATGGGTATTACATGGTTTGTATAAGCTACACATATTATGCTTATAGCAAAAACTATTTTGCCATGATCATCCTTTCATCAAGCAGTATAAAATGTTAACGCATTTTCATATTTTAAAGTAATGATAAGCTTCGAAGTCTTTATATTGCTTACGATTTTTCATCTAAGATTTCTTGAAGCAGAATATTTTTAGTGTATATTATAAGAAAAGATTATTTGTTCTCTAGCTGTAATGATTCGTCATAATATTGAAGCAGCATCATAGAATAGTATGGCTGCCTTCCTGAAGGCTTTTGGCTCTCTATGTACTTCACCAAGAATCACCAAGACATTAAAAATATCAGAACATTAAGCAACCGATCTTTTTATAGCTAAAATCTATGCATTTAAAAAATAAATTTTGGATGAAAAAATGTATAGTATCTTCAGGAAGGTAAAAAAAAATCGAATATCAATATCTGCCGATCTGTTCATTCGCTTGTTATTTATATAATCTGGTGAACAATATATATATATATATACAATGGTGCGCACAGGAATTTTTCAAGGGGGGGGCAAGGTTGAAAGTCCACCATTCTCGTATCATTCTCCAATACACCTTTTCGGGAACAAAAAAACAGTAAAAAATTAATTATTGAATAAATAATTAGCATTAATTAATAAAATTAATTATTAATAACGAATACTTAATTAAATTTTACGTACTATAGGCACAGAATTATAATCAATCGAAAAAAAAATCAAGGGCTATGGGGGTCCGGTCCCTTGTGTGCGCCACTGTATATATATATATAAATATGAAAAACGACGATGTTGTTGGAATGGATTCTTTATATGAGATTGATAAGGCAGTACGGTGATTGAATAAACTTGTTTATTATCCATCTTGAACACATAAGACATTACAGGGACGACACAATACATACGCGCACACAAACACAATGCAGCCGGCTACATGTTTACGCAGACAAAATACAGAAGCAAAAGAGGGAACGGTCCCCAGGAATCTCGGTATTTATAGGCTTCTCAAATCACATGATCTGAGAGGGTAGCTAGATGTAATTTAAAATATTCTTGTTAGGCGGTGGGTTAACTTATTACTAAAACGTTGGTCCTGAAGGGATGGACCATTGGCAATTAAAAGATAATTAAAAGGATTATATTAGTGGGAATTATTACATATATATGTAAACAGCAGAAAAAATTACTCATTATTTTTGAAGAAATATATTTCCTACTATTTAGCTACCTAACTTTATTAATTAAATCCAATGATCTTGTTATCAATTAAAACCATTGGCCTTGTTATCAATTAAATTTGACACACTAAAGGTTATAACCCAAAGTTGAAATAGGTATCCGTTATAACGTATATACTATTTTTAAATAAAGTATTTAAGGAAGAAAAAAACCATCAATTATCTATAAATAATGAAAAAAGGAACAATTGGAAACATTATTACATATACTGGCATAAATTAGAATACTGCGCATATACTGCTAAATGACATGTAAGCGGCTTTTTGATTAAATAATTTCAAAAATTAAAAAAATCATCATATAGGTAAATGAATCGATCAATCGTTTCACTTATGTCACATTTAGAATCAACTCCGATACAAGGCGAATCTTTAATGGAATCAGAACTCGATCCCACGGTTTGACTAACATCATCAATCATGTGCATAGGTAAATAAATAGCACAAGTCTGAGATCTATAACATTGATTGAAATGAGAGGCAAGGTGATCTAGGAAACAAACCGCGATAACCTAATGTTTGTGGTTATGAAATCATAGCCTCAAAGTCCTCCCGTGGCATAGTGTTGAAGGAAGCAGCTCAGGTGTCACCGTTATTTGACCGATATCATGAAATATCAAGTCAAATATGCTGCCAATAACCCTCTAAAATAGGTAATTTAAATCAAAAAGCGGCCGATCAATGAAAATTACTTATAGTATCGAAAGTATTTCGTAGAATCATGTGAAACAAAAACCTACAAAATTTTGTGTTGGGTGCCAGGCAAATTTAGCTGTAGACATTTCCTACTTTACGCTGTCAAAATGAATAAATCATTTTTGGATTTAGGGTTTCACAAACTAATGCTAACATGACTGAAAACAAAAAGTGTAACTTTTTACAATCTGAAAAAGATTTGAATGTTCTTTCAGTCACTTCATCAAACACTCATTCCATCAAATTAAGATAGTCACCTAATTAACACCTGACTTTGAAAGCATTATTTCTACCTAACATCTTCAGACATGTCCCAATTGCCCGAGCTGACAGTCGACAGCATTTATCATTTTCTCAATTTCTTTTTTTCATATAGCATAATTTACTTTCCTTGCCAACCTTACAATAGCCTCGATGTGAGAAAGGGTTACAAATACAAATAAAGAAGAATATGATGAACAGTTATAAAAGGTCGAGGCTGGAAATCGTCTGGCTTGGTGGTTTCAGAATAAAACAACTAACGATAGCAAACGTTTTCAAATACCCAGTTGGTACTGGTTTTTTATTGTTTGTGTTTTGAGATATTTCTTAAGATTAAGCACTATCATTTTAATAAATATTATAACTGAATCTAGTTATTTAATAAAACTGGCTTCTTTCACCATATGGATGAAATGGAAACAAATACCGATAAGCTACAAGGGGTGAAACACAAAATGTTTAGAATTGTGTTTTTTGTATCTGAAAATGATTTCGTTACTTTTATCAAATCTGTCAGTAGTTCATAAATATGTTTCTGTATGTGACCTTTTTTAAAACTTGTCTAACCTTTTTCTTTGCCAATAGTATTCATGAATATTTTAAACTTTAAGTTTTAACGAAATATGTGTTTTTGAACGAAAACAGGAACCTGTCCACGGCGTTATCGGGACACGTGTCCAGAAAGCTCCGAAAGCCTTTAAAATTTTTACGGATGGTTTTAGAGTGGGGCGGGGGCTAGTACCTTTAAATGTTTAATAGATAAAATTTTCAAAAAACGTGTTTTTACACATTTATATAGAATGTTAGAAAGTTTTTGAAGCAAACCGTATCGAAATCCGACAGTTATTATGTTCTGAGCAATAAAAAACATAAATTTCAGTAGAGACTTGTCTTCTACAAAGAATGTAAGCAAAAAAAAAATTTCCATTCATTTCTGTCTTTGTATTTGGCTGATTAATTACTTTTTAATTAATATCGCACTTCGAATTAAGACGAGGGCTATGGGTGACGAATCTAGTAATTTTAAACCATAGTCACCAGAGAAGGCATTCCACTCTCCTGTTCGGATTTCAGATTCCTGTCAATTCAGGTGTTGTCCTCGTCACTTGACAATGGTTCAAAATTACAAGGTCCATTGTTAAAAGCCCTCGAGTAGCTGAACATGCTACGCTAATAATCACTCATTCACTCTCCCCAAGAGACATTAAAATTTAGTCATAAGCTTCCTTATTCTTATACGCGTTCCATAAAAACTTAACTTACACTAGATGATGCAATTTTATTTATTTGTAATATTTATGCTTATTCCAATGATTGCCTGGAGTATTACTCAAATCATTATATTAGTGCAGAAAAACAAATATATATAATAAAGAAATTACTATAAACATTTTTTTTTTTTTTTGTAATCCATTGATTTGTGCTGTGAAATTGATTACATTAAAAGATAAAATCGATACATTAAAGTTAAAATAAGTTAATAATTAAATCCGTATAATTAGTTTATTTTAATTTCATGATGATTGCATCAAATTTTTATTATAAACTCAACTTGGATCCCCTCCTTTCTAAAATGATTTTGAGTCACGTTTCTGGAATCCGTACTTTGGATTCTTTTTATTTTTAATCAAAAAAGAAACCGTAATAAAATCAAGTGATTTGATTAAAATTGTTTTAGAATTCATAAAAATGTTTAAGTTTCCACATTTTTTAATTTTATAAAAATCAGTTTTATAACTCAAAATGCATCAGTATAACATGTGACAAATAACATCAAACAACACATAACATAAAATAATATATACAAAATGCAAAATGAAATGGACAAACAAATTTCTCTTACCAAGATTTTCAGTAATTATTTCATAGTCAGAGTGAATGATACTTAATAAAAATATTAAGTAAAAAGAACAACAGTCCTTACCTTAATATTCTTTGACATTCCCAAAGGACTGAATAATGACTGATTTCAAACAATAATTGCAACATACTTATTCTAAAAATGTTTATATTTCTTACCCAGATCCGTTTGGGTCCTCAGCTATAGAATTTGGACTGGTGTAGAAAGCCAAATCCATGGATGTCACCTATAAAACCAATAAATACATGAATGAAATATGTGTCATGAATTATTTGTCTACAGTTATAAATTATCAACTAAAACAAATTTGTAACTGATAACAAATTTTTAAGTCATTTGACACTTAGAACAGTCGGTTCGGTGGCTTAGAAGTAGCATGACCGCTTCGTAAGCCCGACGTTTTGAAATTAATTCACAAACATCGAAATTTGGTAGTGAGGGCCACCATTAAGTAGCTCTCCCATTGAGGGGGGGGGGACTTGCAGAGTCTGCAAAGGCTTAGTCGCCAATATACAGCCCATTTGAAAGGGAGGGGGATCCCCACTTAGGAGAAGAACATGTTCTTTCGAAAAAAATTTCCGTTAGAGGTTAACCAGTTCGATTTCTATTTAATTCTTTTAAATTCCCTTGTTACTGTAGATTGCATAAAGCAATTATTTTTGTCTTCAGACATCTTCTAACCTTACTGTGAAATAATTGGATTGAATTAAATGAGACACATAAGTTATAAGGCTTTAAAATTTTGAGCCAAATTAAGATGAAAAATATCAAAGCAATTCATCACATATCACATTATTACTTGGTTATGGTAATTTTAGTAATTAGAATCGTTAGTTTTGTCTGGGAGATATTATATATTGAAATCCTATTCAAAGTTTCGCAAGGTATTTGAATTAGTAACTGGATACCTTGTTACAATGTTACTAGTAATTTGAATCTCGGAATGAAAGAGAACCAAACTTTGATAAATAGCGTCACGACTTTTGATCGTTATCGTTTATTTTAAAATTATAATCGAGTTGAATGTTCCATATTGGTTATGAGAATGCTTTGAATTTATCTCTTTCAATGATTTATTTTTGACAAACAGTTGTTAAGTAATATTTTTACCACTGGAGAAAAACTTTTCGTGGTGATAATATCTTTGAAGTACTTAAACTTAAGGTTTTATTTCGAGAATAAATTAATCGAAATTAAGAAAAAGTATATGTATATATAAATATATATATATATATATATAAATAAGGTTGTATTATTTATACAAAATTACTAAAGGAGAGAGAGAGAGGGGTTCATCAAAAGGGAATTTGAATAATTTATAAAGAAGTTAACTTAAGCAATACGATAATGTGAGATGATGTAAGTAGGTTAATTAATCAGCTTTTATAGAAATATTGATTTAAGACAATTTTAATCATAGGACAATCTAATATATATATAGGAAAATCTTATATTTTTATTCTACAAAATTCCTTGTGTACCTTTATTTTAAATACATTTTAAATGCAAATTCGGAGAAAAATTACGTACGAATTGAAAAACACAATATTACAAAGTTTATTTGAAAAGAAACATGAATTTGAAAGTGGTAATAAAATAATAGGATCTTTTCATCAAGATTTCAAAAAAAAAAAGATATTGTTAACTATATATGTAAATTATACTCTTCTAAAATAACCCGTTTTACATCTTATGTTTTCATATTATCTTACTTCTGTGATATTTTTTCGTGAATATTTACCATTTTCAATACAGCTGAAATATTAGACATGATAGAAAAATTATCCGGGGAAAAGTCTTAAATTAACTTTTTGTTTGGAGGTAAGGCTAGAAACACAGTAGAAAATTAAGAGAATGCTAATTTTGGTTAGAATTTGCTTCGCAATACTTTCCACTTCGTTAAAGTGTTCCTCTATCCTTTTTAATGCCCTTTTTGCTTATTGGGAAATTTCTGTGAATAAATTGTATCGCTTGTACTCAAAACTTCTTATATGTGTATAAAATATATTCATGTTAATCCTAAATATAATACTACTGATTAAGGTTAATTTGAAAACAAAACACGTTAAAAAATTCTAAGTGTATGCTTATCATAATTATCTAAAACAAAACAGTTTTTCTGAAAGCAAGATAAAAATGGGAAATTGACAAAAATATTCATAAATAGGACGGGAAAAAAAAAACGAAAAAAGAAAATTTCAGAACTGCACTAGTTTTAAGACTAAAAAGTAAAAATAAAAATTTCTGACATGCTACAATTTCTGTATTCCAAATCCCAATTTTCCTTCCATGAAACCATTGAAGACTTTATTTACAGAGATGTAAATTAAAAAAGTAAATTCACGTTTCATTCCAAATAACAAATTTCACTACAGTTGAACAAGAGGGGTTGGAGCAATAAGTCACCTACTACTTTAGGTTGTGTAAGACATGTATAAATTGAAAAAAAAAAAAAACACTGACTATGTATCGGAACCACTGGCGTAACTAGTCCTGAGTGGGCCCTTTATCAAAATTGTTTGGGGGCCCTTTTTTGAAAAATAATGAAAATGATCGCAATAGTAAAATTATTTGAAAGTGAAAAAATTATTACACATGTTGGGCCCCCTGTAGCTTGGAGGCCCTGCATCAGTGATACGGCGGTAGCCCTGATCGGAACCCAAGAAAATTATTTCTTAAAGGAAGAATTTTCTTTCATTCTTGGTGAAAATAAAAAGAATTGCCATTTTTAATTGATTTAAGTAATCGTGTGTGTGTAAGGAATTCTTAAGCCAGGTTCGGGTCTGATTTTTCTAATTGCGGAATTATGTATCCGATATATTTTAGAACAATTATTTTTCTAATGCGATAAATTTCCTTAATTAATTCTGTATTAAATTTGGAATCAATTTAGATCAGATTCCAAACATTGGAATAAAATTGTACATCGCTTTTCATTAACGAGTACGGTTTATCACAAAAGCAGAAACGTGAGATTTCGTAAGATTCAGAAATCTAATACTAACGGCTGTAAAACATGTTTCAAAAAAGGTGAAAATGTAAGTTTTCAAGCAATTCGCTGATAAAAATGTCATTAAAAATCATTTTTAAAGATATCATAAAAAAAAAAAAAAAAAAACTGTATTATGAGCCAATCATAGACAGTGTAAAAATTAAAAAAAAATCTTTGGTCTTAATTCTATTTATTTCACTAAAAATCAAATGTGGGGTCTTTTTCATCCAAATCATGAAAGAAAATCCCTGATTTCTCTTTTCTGTTAATAAATGAGAGATTACTAGTAGAGTTGTGGTGGCGGGGTCCTACCTGGGACCCCGCTCACTCTGCCCGGCGCGTCTCTAAGTGTGGGAGGAAACATAGCATCACCAACAAACGCCATAATAACAAATATATTTATTCAAGTACTGACAAACACTTAAACAATCACAAGTTTAACTATAAGAAGAAACCTAGGAGTGATTCCTAAAATGTCGATTAATCCTAATACTCAATTCTAAGTAAACCCGACTACCAGAAATGGACAAGGAGAACGATCACTAACTAATCTCAGGCCGGTACTGAATCTACTATCTTAAATCTAATAATTTACACCTTTTAAACGCGCGCTAAGTTCGTGAAGTAATTCTCCGATATACAGCTTACTTGACAACTTGGCGGCTCTTTCTCTCTTTACATCTACAAAACCTATATATATATACTTTATATAGTCGAACTAATTAACATATATCTATCTCGTGTTTTTCCTGAAAAGGCTGTGAATTAGTATAAATGCTAGCCCCAAAGTTTCCCAAGAGGATTAGTTCGAAAATCTCGCGAATAGTCCCGTCACAGAGTCTACAAAAATAAAAAAAAGGACAACCGCTTAATAATTTTCCGCGTTATGAAATTTTTTTCAAGATTAATACGTACAAGGCAATATAAATCATGTAAATGATACTGTTTTTTTCCCTGTATTAAATAAGAAATATTTTAACTACATTCAATATTCTCTCTACAATTTTTCTAACATTATATCTGTACAATAATCAACCGATGGATGCATTTAGATGATGGATTATCTTTAAAAATTAAAGTATTCATCTTCCAAGTGTAGCAATTGAAATAACACTCACCATCCAAAAAATAGGATTCGTTTGAGTGTGGGTTCAGAGACGTGATAAATTGAAAGATCCTTGGTTTAGCTCCATAATGCCCAACACAGAAAAAGATAAGAGTGCCTGATTGATGAATATAATTTACAAAAAGGTGAAGGATAAGGCTGTGTTCAAGTTAAGCTTAAGGCATTCCGGTTTGACTCTGGTGGTGTTTCCAGGAAGATTCATTTTGACCTTGTGTAGCAATTGTACTATTTTATGCTATCTATGACTGACTACTGGAAATCTAACACCAATTTCTTATTGTTTTAAGAAAAGATAAATTACTCCATGCCCCTATTTGCCAGTAGACGTTTTGAAATTCTTACTTAGGAATTTTGTATGTAAGGGGGTTGAGGTTTTTATTAAATGATACTAGAGAATGCGTTTAAATTATGGGGATTTCCAAGAACGATGTAATCTAGGACACCCACGTGATTTTTTCAAAAAGATTTTTAAGAGTATGAGAGACTATTGCACGTTGTAAGCTGTAACTTTGTTTTATGTACCTAATGCGCTAAATGTTTTTTTTTAAACAAAACGAAAATTCTACGTTAAAAAACATGAAATGATTTCTTAATAAAGATTTCAAAATCATTTTTTTTATGTTTAAGACATGTATAAATAAAATATTTTTTCAAAAATAAAATAATTATATAAAGAATGATTTTCAGTATTTCTGTGCTAATTCCGAGAATTTAAAATCTAGGATTTCGTAATAATACTCGAAGGAGGATATGTAAAGTAGCTAACTTTATAGATAAAATTTAGTTTACACAATTGAATATTCTAAGTTTAAAAGAAAAAGCTCTCATACATTGCCCTCAAAGTTGATACAGGAACCTGGCATGCAGCTCTGAAATGATGTTAATCCAATTAAATTAAATAAGAACGAATTAAATTGCTGTATCATGTATAATCCTTTGAATAAACTTTAATACCTTTTAACCTTAAAAGCTAATAAAGTATGTAAACAATGTGAATTATTTTAATACAATGAAGAACGTAGCAGCAATTTTTTTTTTATTTCTAAGCAATCATGAGCTCTAGAAATTATATTTTTAGAATTTTGTTCTGTTCAGAATTACAGGAAAGATAAATTATAGGAATAAATTACCAAAGTAAATTGTAGAACATTCGATAGTAATACTAATTTTACCTTTCCTTATGAAACGACCAGAAACACAATTACACGAAAACTATTCTCACACGCTTATATTTAATTTCAATGTTCATCGATATATATGGGTATGTCATCTTGTTCTAGAAACAATGCTATGTGAAAAAGTTCTGCATTTTTAGGATAGGGCAATGACACTACCTACGATTCTTCCCCAATGTGAGAAGTTAATTTTATCGGTAGGAATCTCTCGCAAATAAAATTAATGAATCCCGAAGATAAAAATAAAAATAATAAAATTACAAAACAATTCCCAAGCTCACTGTCAGCAAATTGATTTCATCTCACGAATCGTTGATGAGAAGATTTTTCGACTCATCTATATGGATGGATATTAGAAATAGGAATCAAGGATCAGGAATACGCAATAACATCGTAGGAAGTTGGTCAATCTTTAATAAAAAATTAATTGAAGGCTTGGCGCTAGATAGTGCTTGAAGCATTTCGCTTTTTCACATTTTGCGGGTTGATAGTGTATGGAAAACAGTATTTGATGATCTTTTACGCAGAACTCGTATAACAAATCACAAAGTTACGTGACTATTTTAGTGGAAGTGTCATCGGTCATATCATTCGATCATGAAAATCATATACTTTACTGCCAAAAATGACATTTTTTCTTCTTTCACATGTTCCATTTACCTGATTCAAACACCTGTTTCGTAAATGCTTGTTTTTTACCCTAAGTTTTTGAAAAAAATTTAATCACGAACATTTTATGGTAATAAATGGGAAATTTTAGATCCAAATTATCCTCTCTATTGCTAGTTTAAATTTGCTTTTTAATACATCAATTATACATTCTAATATAAAAAAACAATTGAATCAAAATTTAATGGGTCAATCCCTTAACTGCCGCCGGCGTATATATCTGTTTCACTGAACCGGTGCGTAAAGTGTCCCGAACATATACATATGTCTTTCTGAGAAATACAGTTCTTTTCCTTGCGCTGTGCTATCAGTAAAACAATTCCGAAGGATTTGGAATGCAATGAAATGATCTTGACAATATTTAAGAAGGATTTACTCGCTTCATAGAAAAATTTGCTTTTATTTGTGCCTTTTCTTCCCCTCCAATACACCGCATACGCGCGCTTATGGGAACAACGGTGGCACAGGAGAGCGAATCGCGTAACTTTTAATCGGTAGTTAAAAGGTTAAAACAAAGCTGTAGAAGGGAATAAAAGGTAATATATATGAAGCAAAAAGGTGAATATGAATATAAAAAAAGGATTTGCTTTTTATCGAATGAACGAGGACAAACTTTAAAAATCAGACTTAAATACAAGTTACAAAGCAGTCAAGTAATAGACGTTGCGATAGGAAATGTTCTTTTAACAAAAATAAATACAGTATTTTAATTAAAAATTCTTTCGCATCTAATAATCTTTCCAATGAACTTTTTCCTGGATAATTAGGGAGTTTGATGGGAAATGTTATTTTATTTTTAACGAATGACTTTTGTATGATGAACAATTCTCACTTTAATAGTACTTGGCTGCAAATCTTATTTTGAAGGAATCATACGTAATGTGGTAAAACTCAACCTGTCTTAATTTCTTTTTATGCAACCCTAAAAGCCTTTGCAGGTATCCAGAATAATTGAAACACTTTTAATTATTTTTGGTAAGATTTTGATATTTAGTTTTGAAAGAAAACTGCTTTTTGACTATTGATCAAGATTGATCTTAATCGTATTAATCATTCGGTTATTTTGTACAAACGCACTGAATTACAAAGAAATAGTAAAACTATTAAGACCTTTTGTGTGTTTAAGGCATTCGACTATATTCGAAACCATGATTTTGAAAATGAGTAAAAATGAATACTTTTTTTGTTATTTAGTATCCCCTGAATTGGAATAAATATATAAAATTGTCTTAAGAATATTACTACAACAAAAAATTATATAAACGCAATTTTTTGGCAAAAACTGAAGAAAGAATGATATATTTTCAAAATATTCTCCTTTATAATGGAAAATGCTTCAAAAATAATATTTTGCTTATATATAGATAAGACTTACCTATACAGGGCCTGAACTAGGAATTTTGTTAAAATTTCTCTATTCTGATGTATTAAAATAGGAATAAATCCATTTCTAAATCATATATTTCAAAAATCTTAGTTCAGGCTCTGTATAGAAATCTTAGCTATATATAGGCAAAATATATCACTATACAAGCATTTTCAATAAGAGGAGAATGTTTTGAAAATGTGTCATTATTTCTTCATTTTTTGACAGGACATTGCGTTTAAATAATTTTTTCTTGTTATCCTATTCTTAAAGCGATTTTATATAAATATTCTAATTTAGGTGATACTAAATATAAAAAAATACCCATTTATACGCTTTTTTAAAATCACGTTCCGAACGTAGTCGATACATTAAATTAATTAATAGGGAATGTTATTACTCGCTCTTTAAAAAAATTCAAATTTATAGTTTTATTTTTTTAATCCATATTTTTCTGTATCAGTATTCATACCTCGTATAAACTTTATTGTCTCGAAATTAGTCAAGTCATTAATTTAACATGATTTATATCAATGGAATATCTTTGTAAAGCTGATTAAGGTATCCGAATACTTGCGGTAACTTAAACAAAATGGAGGTATGGGGATTTTTTGTGTTTCTAGATTTGTTTAGTATATCTTAAGAAAAGTATGCTAAAATTCAGAATAGAAAAAGAAATTATTATTACTAAAATGGGAAAAAATGGGTAAAAATTTACAAAAAATAACATAAACGCGGCCCATTCTGTACCAAAAGTTTATGAACAAATTTTCAATTTTTCCATTCTGATTTATTGCTATGTCATTCAGTTTTGAAATGACTTTCAGGATAAGACATATTTTAATTTTTACAAAAACCAGAGCACTTTATCTTAGTTATTATTTGAAATTGCTTAAAAAACCAGTTATTATATTAACATAAAGGGCAGTAAATTTTGTAATAAAACAGTAATTGATAAACCTGAAGGTTAAATCACTTCTACTATTATACAGAACATACACAAAAAATTTCAGCTAATTATTTTCAAAATTTTTTAGTAATCGCTGGCCCCTGAGCATTTTCAAAAACAAAACAAAAAACATCTCGAGTAAAACGCGTTTTAAAGTATATGACATCTTGCTTAAAGTAAAGGCATTTGCTTTTACTAAAACACTTGTAGTTTTTGTTCTAGTGAACTGAAAATAATAAACTAGGTACTTTTATAAAGCTTATAAAATGGCCTATAAAATAAAATTTGTCAATTTTTGGCAAAACTCACAATTTTAGGGTAGTCTGAATTTCAATTATGAACCTTAAACTGAACTGAATACCTTACCTTAAACTGAATTTCAAATTATGAAGTTCAATTTTATAAGTTTTCCTAAAATGGTATGAAGACAGAAAGGAAGGTGTTTAGTTAACTATTATGTAAGTATGAGAATATTTCACCTTTATTACATTAAAAAGAATTAAATAAGTTTACGACGATGATCAACGTTTTCCTGTCAAACTGAATCAAAAGACAAGCAGAATTATCCAAATTTTTCTGAAGTATGAACTCTTGCGTAAAGGATAACAGTGATAAATACCATTCAAACTTAATTTTTAAGATATATTGCTTTTATTACAAATATTTCTAAAATAACACATATATTAAGTCCGATGTTTCTTTTATGCGTTTGTAATCAGCATATAATTTCATTAAAATATTTTAAGTTTTTTAATTACTTTTTTAAAGTTCTCAATAAAATATTTAAATACCTTTTCAACATCATCGCTTGGTGTAAAAAGTATTGGAGGCTTGAGAAGGTCACTCATGGAGTAAAATTCGGACCTGTCACATGGCAAATGAAACATCTCGTCCAATTTCTTTCTTCCGGGGAATGTCACAGAACCATCTCCACCTAAAAGAAACAATTAATAATGATTATTTTCCTGTCATTTTTCAAGTATACTAATAGACAAATATCTAATTAAAAATGTGACTATTCTGTGTTTTCCTTGTACCGAACGGCAGATGCAGAAGAGAATCTTAATGATTTATCTTGAATTTTACTTTACTTTCTTTTTACAGATTATACTGAAGGTCATGCTGGACAAAGGACACAAAACTGGGATAATGTAAGGAGATAATACGATTTTTTTTTTATTTTGATTTAATTATCCTTCATGTTCAATTATTTTTGTAATTAAACTAATACTAATATGATTTGAAAGATTTCTGATGATAATTTATTCTCCGAAGTGAATAGATTTTATACGATATTAAATTAAAATAGAGATTGGAAGCTGCTTATAAGCATGAAGATGAAGTAAAAAAAATCATTGAAATGATTCAATGTGTCTATAAATAGTGAAATATTAATATATACTAGACCTTTTTAAAAAAAATGATAATAACATTGTACCTTTTAATGATATGTTAATGGAAATGAAAAGTATTTTTGATCTGCTTAAGAAAAATAGCGTGTTTATCGAATACGTAAATGTACACTATTTACTATACAGTAGAAAGCTAAATGGATCAAAAAGCAAAACTTTATTTATCACCAACATTGCATCGGTTTATTTATTAAGCTTATTTGTCACGAGTTTTCTTTAAAGTATTAGAAAAGGGCGTAAAATTAGAACCCCTCATTATACCTCTTAACTGTTTGAACGTTTGTGTAGTTCTGGAATGTATAGGTTAATGTTGTCTAACCTCTATTTTTCACTCTGGCTTTTTAGTCAAAAGGTAGAAAACTCAGCTGCAGGCAGAACTGAGTTTCTACAGATGCATCAAAGGTTAAGAAAAAGATCAAGTCATAACCCACTCCAGATCTTTGATAACAGGAAAGGATTCGATTAAAAGTTGCTATTGTTTGTGCTTTTGAAAATAGAGGGACAAGAAGATCGACAGTGTCAAAGAAAGTGGGTAAAATTTTATTCGACATCATCTTCAGCACTTTAATGGTTATCATGTGAAAAAATATAAAGAATAATCTTATTTTATTAGCATTAGTTTCAATGAGTGAATCCAAGTAAAAAACTGTGTCACTTAAATGCAGCTTAAAAAATCTCTCACTAGCTCTAATGTAATTTTTCTCTCTCACAAAATATTTTAATTCATAACTAATTTGATTTGATTTATTTATCTGACATATCACAGAGATATTCATTAAGCTATTTTATGAAAGAATTATAAATTTAGAACAGTGTATAGATGAAGAGACTAATACTAGTATATGTGAAAGAATAGGAACCTTACTCTAAATTTCTACGTTATGCTGAATGAAAACATAAAGATTCCGTTAAATTAAACTTCGAGCAGCCCTGGTCATTCAGTATATATATGGAGTTGATTATCACAATCTTTTTATAATTCCAGAAGTAATCCTTTAGGTTACCCTAACCTTTAAGAATCTCTGAAGTGTATTGTTCAAAAAGGCCAAAAGTAAATATTAAGAGCTATTAAAAAGCAAGGATGTTATTCTTCATCAATACTATTAAGCGGGCAAAATATAAAGATCTTTAGAAAGTAAATTTTATTTCCAAGAAATACCATAACTATTATCGGAGTAGTTCAAATTATGTAAATCTTATGTAAATAATACTATTAATAACATGCATTACATCTGCTCGTATTTTAATAATACATTAATCTATAGAGACAATCTAAAGCGAAATTCTCAATCTTTTAATAACTACAGTTCAATTTTCCATATCAGTATTTTTATTTGTTCCCATCTTTCTATGATTTGTCAGAGTCTTAATATTTTGTATGTAACACTTTTAAATATTTTAGCACACACAAAAAAAAAAAAATCAGCACACTTTTAAAAGTGAAATCTCCACATGTTGAGAATTGTTGAACCAAGCTGTTAACAACAAAACACAAATTTAATTTTCGAAAATTAAATTCCTCCCAAATTAAATTAGTTCATCTTAATTCGGAAATTAAATTTTAATTTTACGCCCGAGGTGAAATATATAATGAAACTAAAACATGATGTGAATAAAATTTGTTAAGATAAACTCATTAAATTTTTATCTTTAAAGCAAAGGCGGCAATGATAATTCTATTTCCTCCTGAAAGGCATTTTCCACTTCATAATACCCTTCTTTTCCAAGAAAGGATTCTGACATGCTCATTACCACTTTCATTTTTTTTACTTCAAATATGAAATAATTTAAGAGTTCTCCAATTATACTAACAATCAGCAATAAGTAAATACAACGCATTTTCACCGAAGAAAATCACTGTATTTTAAATCACGTTTCACATCATAAATTTTTAGCCAGGATTGCTTTCATTCTTTCTCAATGTCTGTGGTAACCTCTTGAACTGAGATTATACAACACCTGTAGGCTATCATTACCTTGTATTCATCACGGCGTGAAAATAACAGGAAACATTAGGCGCTTAAGTCAAAAGACAGAAAAGATTTGCCCTGCTCATTTTATTTAAGTGAAATTAATAAAAGTGGAGTATTGTCACTTGTAGACGCGCAAGTGAAAGCTGAGGATTGCTTGCTCTGTTAATGTCCTAAATTTCTTCATCCACACAATGGAGTATAATTAATAGACGAAAACAGACAACATGGTCAATTAAGAAAACCAAGTAAACTTAAGGTTACTCCTCTAAAGAAGAGGGGGGAAAAAGAATACATTAGATTCTTAAGGGCAAGGGACTAACTGGATAATGTGATAAGCCTTTCAGAACGTCACTAGTTTGTTTTACACCGTGACTGTTCTTTTTTCTCTGTTTCTAATCACTAATTGTGGAGGTTCGTGTAGTTGAAATTGACGTGTCGATCAAAGGTGTCCTCATTTTTATACTTAATGTGTGGTGCATCCATTTTGAATTCGACCTCAATCTTATTGCCTTGGAGCAAAGAGACCTCAGAAAATTCAGATAGTTAAAGAAGAAAACAAAATAATAAGAAGAAGAGTTCTTAAAGAGAAATTCTAAAAACAAAAGAAACGCTCGATAATCAACGGAACCTCATTTGGTGATTATACACAGCAGCAAAGAGATACGAAAAAATTAATGAATAATCATCTTTGGCCTAGTCTAGAGAATGGGAAATATATTGCTTAAAATAATTTTTTTTTCTGAAGAAAAGTTATGAATAACCATAACTCATGTGCCATCAGTAGCTTCGCAGAAAATAAATTAGGAAGGATAGCTGTCATAATAGTTTATTTTATGATATTCACTATCTTAGTAGATGTAATTTTCTTATAATATAAAAATTAATGTGTGTATGTGTGTGTGTGTGTGTGTAGTCAGATAAGGAATTTATATAACACATTAATCAAAACATTTATCATTTCGTTTAACAAATAATTCAAGTTTGTATGTGTATATTTGCTTTCGGCATAGAGAGAGGAAAAAAAAAGTCTTTTTCATAATAATTAAAAACAGAAAATCTTTATAATGATAAACTCATTTATCAAGTATATCATTATTCATTGTTGAGTTATGCTACATATATGCTTCTAGTATAACGAGAAAGTGTTTTATTTTGCATTAAGATTTATATTTTTGATACATTTTCCAAATGATGAATCTAAGCCTTTTTATTCTTCATAAAGAATGATTTTGAAATTTAGCTCAACTTTTTCTCTATTTTATTTTTAAAAATATTTTTGTGCTATAAATTTTTCAAATCTAATTTAAAGTTCTTGTTACTTTTAAAATCACAATCACTTATTGATAAATAATAAGCAATCATATTTTTTTTAAATGTTGATATGTAAAAATTAAATTTCCTCCGAAATATTTATGACTTAAAAAAAGTAATTTATGTCACACAAAATTTTAAAATTAAAAAGGTAACGCTTACGCACTCACGTTTATAACATCAATCTTTCTAGTACTGAAGTAAAACAAACATCAACTCTTTATTCTAAATCCCAAGTAATTTAAATGCCGTGTGATTTATTTGTAGTTTTTTTGCTAGTGTTTCTCTTATTTTAATAATGAGGAATATTGCATTACTTTGCTTTATTCTGCATATTTTATAACTTTTGAACCAATAGATTAAATATATACTTATGCAAAACGTGAGCTTATTAAATTACAGACGGACCTCCATTTTATGAATCTCTATTTTGCGAACCTTTTCTTGGAACCATGAACGTTTTGCGAGTTAACCCCCAATTAGCGAAGTTCATTTTCTATTTAAAGAACATTTTGTCCTGTGTGATTCGATCCCCCCCCCCACCCGCTTTCTTTTATAAATAAAAAACTAAGAATTTTTAAAAATATTTTTCTTACTTTTTAGTTACTGTCAGTAATATTTCAGTCTTATAAATATCAATATACTATATTAGGATTCAAAACAATAATATACAGTAATACCTCAAACTTACGCGATAGGTAGGACTAAGTGATAATTACGTAAATCGGGGTATAATTTAACGTTTAAATACGTATCTAAACTATTTTTAGTTGGGCCGGAAATGAGAGAATATAATAATTTAGGGAAAAATGTTTAATAAAATCTTATATTACACAATCAGAATCATATTATTTATACAGAATCACCAACGGAAGTTTTTTTGATGCAGAAGGTTTTATAAAATCTAGCAAAGTAGTTTGTCGGCAAAGTAGTTTGTCGGTAGATATTTTTTCTCCCTTCAAAATTTTCTCGTAACAGATTAATAATTGTTTTGTTGAAAAAATATACTCTTCGTAGGGTCTATATTTTCTCAAGTTCGTAATTATTTTTCGATTAAACTGAGGCCTTCTGTCAAATTTTCAACACGCTGTCATTCGACCTTCTAATTGAACTGGGTGTAAAGATTTTGTTTCTAGACCCAGGGGTTCTACTTCGTTTGGAAGATATAGCCGTCTCTCAAATCTGAGTTGATATAGTATATAGGTATAACAAACACGATGTAATAATTATAACATGTAATAACAAACACTCTCCGTAGATAAGAAATAAATAACACAGAAGAAATTATTATGGCTAAGTGTCGACTCTGCGCGATACATCCGAGCATGTGCATTAGCTGAACAGGAAGCGGGGAACTAGTAATCGAGTTGTGTAGCTCTCAAACAAAAGACTAATTTACGAGATTTGAAGATCGCGTAACTCCGAATTCGCGTAAGTCGAGGTATTACTGTACTTCGAGTTTTACTTCATTTCTAGTATTTCAGTTGGATTTGAAATTTTGTAAAACAAATCACGTGATTCGAACACTTTTTTTTTTTAGCCAGCAAGAGATAATATGCATTTCCTGAAACAAAAAAAGTCGCAGAATCCTTTTATCAAAGTAAAATTTATGAGATTTTTCTGACTTCCAGAGGTAGTGTCATGATTTGATTTTAAGAAATATGATAACTTTTATAATGAATCATTCTTTCCCACATACATTTTATGAAAGCTACACTTATAAAACAAGATTGTAATCTACGAAGTGGAAGATACTTTAAGTATAAAAAAAAATCCTTTTTTCTTCTTTTTATTAAATTCTTTTTCTTTTTCAATTACGATGATTTCAATAGAGGTTAGGGAGAATTGAATTCTGCTCTTCAATTTTTCAAGGAAAATAAGTAGATACAACGAGGGATAAGCAGATTTAATCTCAAAACCAGAGACTAACGATATGATCAATGTCAGGTTTCTCACCTACAAAAATTATACCAGCAATTTAGGCAACGGGGAATTGTTAATTACTCCGAATTCATTCAGTTTCGCAAGGGCAGACAACAGGTTGTTTCTTCCGCGTCAAAAGGAACGTGAATTTCAGAACTAATTATGCTATGGGAAGTGGAGAGGTTCAGAGGTTGAGTTCGAACGGACTGACTTTTAAGATAGGAGGAAAAGATGCCTAAGCAACTTGGTTTGTTAACACCAGACGTTGGAAAAAAGAAGTTTTTTTTCAGAGTTCTGAAAGAGTGAATTGAAAATTACTCCGTAACTTCTTCAGCTTCATTTTAATGACCAGCGGTATAATTAATTCGCAGTTCAAAGTTCGTAACTGGCTCTATAAGCTAATCCAAAGGGTGTACGGGATTTCTTTTGTGATCATGCTCTTTTGAAAGACTTAAAATTTCAATAGAAAAACAACAGCAAAAAAAGAGAGCTGCAAATTAACTATTTGAGAGAACGACTTAATCGAAAATGATGTGATAGTTTTCAAAGCATGTTTGAGCTAATCAATCATAGGTTAGTGTAAAATAGTTTGTATTTATATTTTATTTTGTAATTTTTTTTTGTAAGAAATGTGTTTAACGCAAATTTGAAGTAAATTGCCTACAGATAGTTGATTGAAAAGAATTTGTTTTTATAATATTTTGTTAGAATTTTGCCAATTTGAGCATTAAAACAAGTTTAAAAAGTAAAATGATTTTAAATTCATGCATTATTATTTGAAACTAAATTCTAAAATATGTATACTATTTGAAATATAAAACTAATTAACATTGACCTGTCCGATATAGTTCACCCCAGCTCTTCACCTCATCTATAAACCACATATTAAGTTTTTCCGAAGAAGGTATTGTCAATTAAACTTTTCAAAATGATTTAATAACTTACAGTAATAAAAAAGGAAGCTTGCATATTATTATTTATAAGTTCACTAGTAGTAATTTCATAACAATTTTTCCCTTTTAAAAATGGGAGGATCAAAACAACACTGACACATCGAAATCCATTCAATAGCCAAAGTCTTCTCAATTTATATTTCTGGTTTTTTAGTTTTAAATAGGTGTGCAATTTGAACGTAATTTACTGTATTAAAAATTTTATTAAGGATAGTTAATAATTTATAAATATACCATACATAATACACTGTTAACTGAAATTGGAAATTTTGCAGAGAAAATTGTTATATCTGCCCACAACATTTTGAAAATACGAAACAGTTTGGATTAGAACAAAGATGAGCATGGAATCCTTTTTTATGATAAATTACGAAATAAGTAAAAGTAAAAATATGCAAATATACTTATTTCGTTTTTTTAAGATGATTTATTCCCTGTTATAAATGAGGTAGAATTATAAACATTAAACGGTGGTAGAATTATGAGCAGTAACTTATGTACTTACCGGCAGCATTATTCAGCTTTCTTTTGGCAGCTCTGCGCTCCTCATCCCTTGTTTTTCTTTCAGCTCCCTAAAAAAGAAAAAGAAAACAGTGAGCCATGTTTACAAATGCCTTTTATTGTACATCAAGAATGTGATCAGAAAGTCTGAGTCCACTAAGGAGTGGAACCTTCATCATTTATTTCCTCTTAGCATATTCATGAGCTGACTAACTACATAAATCACTAAACTATGATATGCACATAAATTTACTGGGGATTGTGTTGCTGATGTTTAAAGTATAGTTACAAATAATTAATATACAGAAAAACACTACCCATGCAAACAATAAATATAAAAATATTATCACGCGCGGTGATTTATTCCCCAGGAAACACAAATACATCATCTCTCAACCCCAGCAATTATATTTTAAAGAAATATCAATCAGTTGTAATACATATTTATGAACTTGAGTAAAAGGAACGTTATCCATTTGTATGAATTTAATAATTCTAGAAATACTTTCTTTGTATATCAAGCTTATACTTAAAAATATTTTTGGGCTTAATATAAAATGTTAATGGGATATGTATATCACGAGGGTTGAAAAAGGCTAGTCTATATGGACTATGTTATATAACTTAATGAATATGATGAGCAGTTATGAATTACATAGTATTCTTTTCAAATATAAATCATGAGCTTCTTAGTAAATGTATATGTGTGTGTGTATAATTCAAATACACACTGCTCTCATTATTAAGGTAATCATACTATCATTTATGGTTTTTTATATAAGGGAGCAAATTGCAACTCAAATGATACTTTGAATTTATCTAGTTTGAGTACACCATGGTATTTTAATACTGAAAGTAGCTTTAACTTTTATAAAAAAAGTGTTATTAATTTCAGGAGATAAATTTTTCATATTTATTTTACTACCAGCCAAATAAGTTTTTTTCAACACTACGTTTAAGCAAAAAATTATTTAAATTTTCTGAAAAATATAAACAATTTACTTTTTATTTTCTTAGGATTGGTATTTCAAAATTTTCTTCTTTAAATCAAATTTATTTTTACATTCCTTTTACCAATGTTGTATCGAATGATTTTACGAGAAATAGACCGTCTTCAAGGGGAAAAAAATTCTAACAAATATATAAATTTTTAGCGAGTGTGAGTTTAATTATTTTTGGTACTTTTCCATAAGTCAACAGAATATAGAGCTTAAAGTTACCGGTAAAAAGTAACTTTTTCCAAATGATCAATACATTAAGTAGAAAAAGAAATATAAATAAGTTTTTTTTTTCGGAAGTCAGAACACTTTTGGTAGTCAGTCGGTGCTTTTGGGGAATACTAGTTATTTTTTAGATAAAGAGGTCTTTCAGTAGTCAATGTTACTGTGCTCTTAGAAAACTGATTTATTAATTGGATGAAGAAATCTACATATAATCAACTGATATTCAATTTATTTAATTTTCATGAGAAATTAAGACTAATTACAAGACAGTTGAACAGAGCTTCGAGTACAATAATTATCTGTTTACGTTTTTCCCCCGGAGATTTACATAAAAATTTGGACCCCAAAATGTTTCCACAATATCTTTTATGAAAACAAATGCTCGAGAATTCTGCGTCATAATTTATTTGTAATAGTGTGAACTTATCCACACACACACGGCTGAGTTGTTAACTTCGAAGTGCCATAAGAAATTTGCGGGATTTATAAATAGACAAATAAACATTGTCAACATCAATTGCCATTTAATTCAGGTTTAATTTACGCGATTTATTCTTTGAACTGATATCCACGTAATGTCGATATTATTGTACATTGATATAATGTATATACCCATGTAAACTTTAATATTTTAAGAGTTTAATGAAAGCAATACTACGAGGTGGCTGTTGCTGTCATGATAAAATACTTCCTTAATATATTTACATTTTTCTAAAGACAAATAATTCTAATATCTACGTGCCCTACAACTCAATAAGTGATGAGAAAGACCATGGACATTTTTAACCTTTAAACAACCTTGACAATTGACTTGCCTCCTTCAGAGCTCAAAGATAAAACTGAGGAAGAAACTCTAAAGACATAGCATTTGAGCTGGATACATTTATATGCAGAGCATAGAACGAGAGACAATAAAAGTAAAAGAAAAATGAAGAACATTATTTGGAATAACGCCCACGGACTGTTCCTGGCTTTTGGCTTTTATTTAGTGACCACAGCTTTTCTTTTCATTTTCACTATTGTTGCAAATCTCACGATTGGGATTGTTTCTGAGACATCAGACCTTTAGCATTCTAAGAAAATGGAATAATACTCGTACATTTCATGGCTTATATATTTTTCTAACAACCAGAAAAAGTAAAATGTTATTTCTCAAAAGAAAGTCGGCCATGTCTTTTCCGGGTAGATCATAAATCTGTTGGGAATTTTCTGACTTCAACATGTATTCAGACAGATTTGTCCTATAAAAGGCTGGACAGACATTTTAAATAAATGCGACATGCTTTAAATCTTAAAATGTGATGCACCATTAAACACTTACTTATTGTTATAACGTCAAGTATTTTATGTATAGTTGAAACGTTTGCATTCTAATATTTTTTTTCTTTTTAATGGTTCCTAAGATTTCAAAACATTCGTGCAATAAATATTTATTAACTGCGATGTTTTTTAAGTGTCTAACTGTGTGTGTATATATATACATAGATGGAGAAAGAGAGTGCCACCTGTTTTATATACCGTGTGAATACTAAATATTTAAATTATTCAAATATATTCTTTTTTCACGAAATACTTTTTTTTTTAATTCGCAAGAATTAACATACTTTAAGGCATATACTTCATTTTCGCATGCTCTCTATTTATGCAGAAGCAGTAAAACACTAGCAGATGCTTAAAATATGAAATACGTTAACAATTTTTATGAAGCTAACTGATAAAGTTTGTAATATTTTTCCTCAAGTGAAACATAGGTGAATCATCAAAAAATGAAGCATAGGCGAATCATCAAAAAATGAAGCATAGGCGAATCATCAAAAAATGAAGCATAGGCGAATCATCAAAAAATGAAGCATACTTCGAATTTTACACATTTTGTAGAGAAAATTTAACTTTACTATTCCCACTTTTTAAAAGGCATTTCTTAACTTCAGAAATTTTACATTGTTCGGTTCATATATATAATACCATCAGGGATTCCTCATAAATCTGAATGAAAGTATATTTATAAAGATAATCAAAAATGTATTTTAAATGTACATATCGAAAAATTTTCTTACGTTTAGAGTGAAGAAATGCAAAGAGAGGTAAAATAAAAAAAGAAGAATCTCTTTCGATCGCCTAGTTAATTTAAATGTGGGTGTCTATAGGTCTTTCTTAAAAGAGATATCTTGAAATAATGATGCATGTGAATAACTCGCGTTACATAATTTATTGCTTCGATCTAGATCCATGTTTTGAAATTTATTTTCTTGTTTTGTTAAATCGTTTGCAAATAGGTTAATTCGTGTTAAAAACCAATTCACACTTAATCGAGATTCATTTATAATGTACTAATTGTTTTTAATTTTATTCAAAATAAACTTTAAAACTGTATTTCAAAATTACTTTTTAAATTTAATTTTCTTTTCTTGAAAGATAAACTGAATTTTACGTAAGGGAAAAGAACGAGGAAAAAAAACATAATTATTTTACAAGTAAACACGATCAACCCCTCACTGTACATTTAATGATCCGAAAAATTGCACTTCATAATTTTAGAAAGTACTATAGGTCACAAGAGGTGAAAATGATCACATATAATATGCTAAATATTTGGGTTGGGTCCTAAAAAAAGCAAAAGAAATTAAATTAAATGAAAAGAAGTGGAAATTGATCACATTCTCCACGAGATTTAAAATTTCACGCGTGAAAGATGAAATTATTGCCAGGAGATAAAAAGGGTGGAAACCTTTTTTGTCGTTTAACAAAATATTCTACAAAAATTGGCCGGGAATGTGTTAAATTTAGATAATTGAGATGGAAAATTCTGGTAATCACCTCACCACATGATTTGATCTTTAACAATAGAAAACATTGTCGTATTTCCTTCTTTTCATTACTTGACGATTTTTTTTTTTGTGCGCTTTGTTAAGTTTCTTTGGAAATTCACCTGAAAGGATGGGGGAAAAAAGAGAAAGATTTTTACGATTTTTCTAACAGGTTAGCATCTCTTGCTAATTCTAAGTAACAACACAGTTGGACATGTGAGGAGGGTGGTAACGTTAATTGAATAACAGAATTAAAAAGAAGATACATTCTGACAAAGCATTACTAAATGATGCTGAAAACTTTTAACGCATTGTTCAAAATACTTATCCAACGAAAACAAAGGAAGCAAAAAGGAAAAGGAAAAATGAAATGCTAATCTTACCAAGGTCTGCTATTTTGAATTAGGACATTGCTTAAAACTTCTAGTTTGTTCTGATCGAAGTAAGTGCATTAAAGGGAAATGGATGTTTATTTAAGCGAATTATGCTTTTAGTTGACTAATTCAATCCTATTATCGACTAAATTACATCTTTAATTCAATATTCATCACTTTGTCATTGTAAAACAATTTTCGACCACTTTGTCTACGAGAATTGATTGCGAAAAGAAAAGGAAAAGAGAATTCTGTAAACAGTGTTAAAAAGATATTCTGTACATTTAGTTTTTAAACATTAAATACTTCACATTTAATACCTTTACACTAATTACATACCAAATTGCCATTAATATAATTTTAGAACCGAACAATAAATATATAACAAGATAGTGTAGGTCAAAATAAGATGATATCATAGTGGTATAATAGTATAACACTCTTAGCTTTATGTATATAAAAGGGTTATAATTATAAGGCAAATTTAACACAAGGAAAATAAAATTTATTTTCACACCCTAAAATCAAATAAATCTAATTCAAGAACTTACCAGCGACTACTTAAAAATTTAATAATAGCTTAAGAATATCTTTTTTTCAAATTTGACCACTAAAATTCTTCTTTTTGTCATACGATATATTTTTAAGCAAAAATTAGAATGATTATGTAAAATCTGTGTATTTACAACACTGACGTCCAATAAATTTCTGATATATATAAGTTCTAAAAAGTTATTAGGGTATTTATGATCCATATTATCTTTGTATAGTTACTCGATTTTTTAAAATTTGTGTACTTGTATATATATAATTAAGGTATCGTTCCAAAGCAAGAAATTTAGTTATATTTTTACATATTGATGTATGTAAATTACTTCTCCATTATGGTATTTTAATGATATAAATTTAAAATGCAATATCTTTTATAAATATATTACTGCATTTATTGCAATTTATTATTTGTAATTTAACATCAAGAAACTCAAAATTCTTTGAGTTATAATTAGTTTCTTTTAGATTTATATATTCTGGATATAATATAATGTTAAATTTAAATTCATGATTTTTTTACAAAAATTATTAAATCATTAATATAACGGTACAATTAATAAGAGATATATCAATATGGTATTGCTTAAAAAAATGCATAGATACTCTAGACACGTTATTTCTAGCAGATCCATCTCAACGTAAGCCTTCAATCTGTTTATAATGATTTCTATCAAATGAAACAATTTTCCTGTAAAATTAACTCAATAAAAATTATTAAATTTTTCCGTATTTATTATACAATTTAAATTGTGTTTTCATACATATGTAAAATGACTTATATCACATCATCCCTGGCGTACACAGACCTCTCTTATTAGGGGGGGGGGGTACTGTTTAAAATACACATAGACGAAAGTGCCGAGGGAGTAATCTCTATGTTAAAAATTAAAAATCTGTAGGTCTAGGGGTAGAGGCGAATTGAACCTTTCCCCTTCCCATGTATACGCCACTGCATATCATCAGTGTCTGAGGAGTTGAAGAGATTAAAATTTTATAAGAATAATTTCAACAAATATTTTTATCTCTCTTGTATTTAATAGTATCTTTAATGTATATGTGTGTTTTTAAGGTTACTTATAATATCTTGTAATATATATAGCAACATTTTTCTCTCAGTTTATACATTCTCTCTGTCCTCTCTCTCTATAAAATATACATATATCAGAATATTTCTTAAGAATGATGAGAAAAAATAAACTTTGTTTCTAATTTATCGTTTCAGCTACTGTGTTGATCTGATACAATTAAAGCAAAACACTCAAACTTGCAAATGAATAACATTGTTATTCTAGTATCAGGACTAACACCGTCTAACTCAATTCAGGCGAGTTTAGGAGGAATCATTGACCTTCTAATCACTCGTAATAACAGGGATTTGCTAGGAGCTGTGATTAGCCTATCCCGTCAGTTATAAATCTACTCTGTGTCTCGTCACATGTTTTGAGAAAAACAGAAAAATCTCGATAACGTATTTATCCTTCCAGTGGTATTGAAAATGAGTAAAGAAAAATCCTTTCCTTGATGAGAAAGTGTTATTTGGCAAGTCGACACTTAACCTAATCAAAATTCAAAACCACACATATAAATAATGAACAGAAAATGACATTCCCTCTTTCTATGGTAGCTAGAATGCGGAAAGATCGGTATAATATAAGTTTCTATAACGAAAAATCGCTTATTATTCTATATTTAATTTTATGAAATGAGATTAAAGGAATAAGTTTCCAAATTGTGTGATCTGAAAGCAAAGTAATTTCAGAAATTCTTCATTTCATGTCTGAAGAATTTATGGTGATTAACGCAAGAAAAGTCTCTAATCTGTAAGTAAAAAGAATTCTATCTTTACATGGTTTACATGATATACGCTAAGGGAGAATTGTGTTGGAAACTTTAGGCACTGATAATAAATCCTTAAAATACAAACAATACCAGTGCCGGTTTATCCAATGGGCGCCCAGGGCCCGAATAAGTTGGACTTAAATAGATTTTCTGGTTGTAAATTTAGATTCTCCAGTGTCCAGGGGCCCGGAGATCTTCTGCGCCCAGGGCCCGAAATGAGCTTAAATCGGCACTGATCAATACTATATACATAAATATCCAAATTGTATCTTGATTCCCATTTTTTTAAAGCTGACAACTAATATTTTTTTAAAAGTAAAACTATTGCAGATCGAGCTTTCTGTATTTAATTTAATAATCTGAAAAAAATTGTTTAAAAAGACTTTAAACTCTACTCAAACTAACTCATCCTTCCTATTTAGAAAGCAAAAATATGCATTCTCAATTTAAAGAGAAGACAAGAATGTCTTTTCATCTTAAAAAGAAATGGTGTATACTTTTACACCATAATATCGCTATTTCATTCTTTTAAATCTGCTGAGGGTCAGAAGCATGGGTTAAAAGTTCCTTTCATTAAGTATGTATACTGGTAAAGTTATGTGAGGATTCTTCAGTAAACGGATCAAAGATAATGATTCCCTGAACGCACATTATCATTATGTTCCTCAAAAAATAAAAAAGGTATTTAGCCCCTGAGAAAAATGAAAAGATAAGAAAAACAAGTACAGACTTTCGTGCCGTCTTTGACATCGCCTTAACATGTTTTGTGGAAGAAAATGTAAACAGGTGCAGCGCTTGAGATCAACAAAAAGTTTCTAGCCTAGTTTTTTCTTATAATACAAACGAAGCACATAGAATACGACATTTTCTCTTTAAAAGTCCTTTTGTGTTGCTTCTAAATAAGGTCTTTGACGAAGGCCGTAATACGTGACCAGACGTGGGTGTTTGTTAATTTCGAGCATGACTCACAGCCATGATACTCAGTGCACGTTTTAAAAGCATTCTCGCCATATCATGAAACGGAATCGCAATTTGCGATTTACTATTAAGAATTTTTAATTGAATTTTTCTCACTGTGAAATTCTCTAATAATGATCAATAGCATACGGCGAACATTTCGTGGAAAAAAGAAACAAATCTAATTCTTATCGTGATTTTGGAATCTAATTTGAAAAATAGGAATGTATTTATAAATATTTTATTAATCCAAAAACTTGCAATGTGTATGCATGAATTGCGAATGCTTCGGGTCATATTTTTTCCAGCATGCGAGTGAACGTGTTGAAAGAAATAAAAATAAATCATTGTTGAGATTTATATCATGGTTTCCAAAGTTGTATGCTTTATCGGATTTCAAACTTGATAGGATGCTTACTTATATGATCATGTATCTAACAACTGTGATAAAAATGTCTGCCGTTAAAAATGGATGCTTCTCAGCTTTAATTTATTTCGAAGAATAGTGTTTGGGGCTTTCGGTGGAAGTAAAAATTATCTTTTTCATTCCTCAATTCAAAATTATATTTAATTCCTCTCCCAAAGAACTTTGGTAATAATTTAAAATAAGAGCAACTGATTTTATTAATTTTATCTTTCATTATTTATTGCGAATATTTATTAATTTAAATATACGAATAAACTATCACAGTCGCTTAAAATATGTAATTTATCAATTAAAAAAATCTTTTGAGCTTCAAAGATATTTGAAATTTTTAAACTCAAATAAATATCTGAAATTTTTCAAGACTTAGTTAAAAAAAATTGATACGCTTGTTTTAGCGAAATTAAAAAGATATCTTTCATACGGAGATACAAAAGGTATTCTTATAAAATTATATAAGAGCTGAATGCATACTGAATCTACATATTATTTTTATTTTTTATTTAGTGGTTAGTATATATGTGTTTTAAAATTCTCACATTGAAAAGGGATTAGTCAAATTATTTCTGGTTATTTTATTGTGAAGGGTAACACTGGATATATTGCAAAAAATCTAATTAAAACAAGGGGAAAATTCCTGGTTTAATTAATTTTGTGGGAAAGAATTTTTGAAATCCTCTAATGACTTTTTCATATCCAGTGAATAAAATGTAAAACACCAATGCCTATCAAACTTTACGTTAAAATGGCTATTAATTTATTAAAATGATTGTATTTTGTAAATATTAAAAATTCTAGCTTATCAAAGGACTATAAGAAGCACAATACTTGACAAGTTCAAAATTTCCCGCTGAGAAAGTAACATTATATAATATTATGCAAAACAATTTCTTCCATATTCAAATGCTGATTATTTTCTTATCGCCATTAGTTTATTTTTCTTCGTATTATTTCATTTATATAATTGAGTAAAAATGATCTTTAAATGATGATTTCAATTTAATGTTAATTCTTCTTTCTAGTATATTACTGAGCTTAATTTAATATCCTTTAGTTGTAATAGGCATATTCATTCCATTTGTACTCTATTTGGTCTCCAAGACAATCACAAAGTCTTACTTCTACTACTTCAACCCTCGATAAGAGAGTGCATAAGGATTTATTTCCTCCTTCCTTTGATATTTTTTTGTGCATTCTCATGTGCTTAGTTTTCTTTTATATTTCTTTTTCAGTATGAGGTTACCAAAACGTTTCTTCTCTTGTCACAGTAGCCAGAAGGCATAATTAGCTGATGGAAAATTCAAGATGAAAGATGAGAAAACGATGAAATTACAACGTACTTATTTTGAAAAACAGATAATGGTCAGATAATTGCTCAAGGCGACATTATAAAGGTCGCATTTAGGTTGCGTCTAGATCTAAACAACATTCAATTGATTCCCACAGAATTTGGCTAATTACATCTTTGAAACAAAATAACATATTTTAAGTTTCAGTTTTGTTGTGTTATTTCAGTTTAATTTTTGTAACAATAGTTGTTACGCTATTGACTATCTTTTTTTCCAAATAAAAATGTAAGTTATGGTATCAGGAAATGAGTTTAAAGAAGTAAAAAATATTAAAAATTTTGCTCCAAAAAAACTGGAGTCAATAATTCCGTAAAAGTAAATTAAAAAATAAAGGATGTATCAATTTTTAATGAAAATATTCTACATTAACTGGTTTAGTTTCCCTTCGTAGGAACTCAGAGCAGGTTTCATTGAAAGGAATACAAATTTATACAAGAAGTTATTTAAATTTGTTCGAAAAGTAAATCACCGCATGATTTAAACTTAAATGTAATCTCAGACATAATGTTACATTTCAGCAAATTTATTAGCAAATAAATTTTCAGAAGAAACTTTGTGCGCTTAAAAAATTAAGATCAAATCTTTAAATTTATCGTACATAAATTGCCGTTTTTACGCGTCTTAGCAATAAAATTCTTAGTTATTACACCATTTTTATGAAACTTCCGTAGAAATCTTTTCCCCCGTCGCATCACGAAGAGAGCAAGTAAATTAGTTGGCAAACTAACGCAGAGCACGTATATTTACTAAAGTCTGGTTTAACTATAAATATACTTTTCTTACTTTCGAAGTGTTATAAATATATCTAGAGAAAGCATCTTTCTCCTCTGAACGCAAACTGAAGACTTTTTTTTACAACTGTATGTGGTGACCCTACGTTAACTCCATATTCATTCTCGACCTCAAAATGCCTTTGAGTTTGAAAATTTACGTGCTGCGAGTCTGAGCTGACCTCAAGATAATGGTAGGAAGTTAAGATGGATGAGGACCAGTCTAGCCTTCCATGATCTCTTATCCTCTTCGAAGGCAGCTTGTCTCATCTTGCCTACAATTCTCAACCTTTCAAATATTAGATCCAATAGTGTTGTTGCAAAAGTTTAGAAATGACACACACCCTGAAATACCCTGCTGAGAGGACATGGTAAGTCAGGATGGTGATGGATAAGGTGTTGGAAGGGGTAACTTAGACCTACGGTCATAAGTTTATGACAAAGAAAAGGGGGAAAATCTTATATGACTACAGGTGTGGTAGTGTAACTGACGTTTATAGGTAAAAAAAGTTTTCAATAAAGTGAACAAAAATGTTTATATCATAGAAAACAACTGAAGATGAACATGTTGGCTAATTCTTGTAAGTTTATGAAATTAATTGTATTTCTTTTAAAAGTTCAAAGAAGTTTTAGAAAGTAAAGTAAACAAATTGTGATGTAAGCAATTTGAAAATGTCTTTTTTTCTGTAATAAATAGCTTAAAGTTATACAACATGGCAAGGTATGTGTAAATTTAATTAACTTCTTCTATTTTTAATAAAATATATTCCTTATTTGGCTTTATTCGCGTATGTAAATTATTTTTTTACTCGACCGAAAAAAAAATAAAATCGATCGAAGGAAAATAGTAATTGATTTGAATATTTTCCGTTAAAACAAGCTGTAGTCCTTCAAACGAGGTAAACGAGGACATTAACTAACCATGTCATTTGACTTAATTACTATGTTCATAAAAGTTAAAAATAAAACAATGTATCAATTTAAATATCATGCAAATATGTATGATGAAATATATATTTCAAGCTCCTTTTACGCAAATAATGTAACTTGAACCAAATGTAAAATGCGATTGGTTCCTTTTTCTTTACATTATGTTCATGCACTTTTAATAGTAAAGGTAACAAAACTTTGCGTGAAAATGGTTATTTTCTATAATAGAAAAATTTGGAATTTATGCTAATGAATTCTTGAATTGTTTCTTGCGTAAAAACTCCAAGATAACTATCTTTAAGCATGGCAAGGGAAAGAAAAGAAAAGAAAGAAAAAATATTCTATGTTTTCAAAATCCTTAAGACCAAAACTATTTACCATACTTTCTAAGAAAGACAGGAAAAATTTCCTTTGAAGTTGAATATTCGGTACAAATTCTAAATAAGTATCCTAAGTTACTCAATTAAAAGAAGCTAAGATAATTTAGAATAAGAATTTCCGATTAGAAATACTACATTTTTTCTTTTCACAATTTCCTGTATTCTATTGAACTTTGGAGAAACATAACGTGAAATCCATTCATTAATTTTATAAATAGTTCTACCAATCATTTTCAAAATGGAAAGAAGTAAAACAAAATTTTGTTCCCATTTTCAGTTTAAAAAAATAAAAGCTCATTTAAGGAAATGAAAATACAGTCGGATCTCCATTTTGCAAACTCTTTCCAGGAACTAAGAAAATTTAAAAAAAACATATGAATCTTTATTTAACGAATTTTCCACTTAACGAATTTTTATAGGGATTCAAGGACTTCGTTAAATAGAGGCCCAACTGTATTATAAATTCAGTCACTACTAATAAACTTGGCCTGTTCGTTTATTTTTTTATTTCTGAACTGAAAAAATATGCATTGTATGGATTGAAAACCATATTATTTTTTTTATAGTTGCCATTTGCATCTAGATGAATAGCCTACTAGATTATAAAAAAATAATTTTACCGAAGCTCTGTTCGGAAAAAGGAATTCATTAACTTGCTATTTTAAACAGAGCCATTTTCAGCATGTTTTAAAGGAGGTAATCCTATTTAAATTCTTGTGATTGTACTCGCGAAAAAAAGCGTTACATTTTATTTTCCTTTCAAAAGTCGAAGGTCGAAGTCTGTAGAATAGCATTGCTAAAACAATCCGTTACAAGTTTTGAGGCAAACAAGATCGTCAGTAAGTTTTAGTCTCAATACGATGTTTCATTTCCGCCATTACTGAATGGTAATTATTATTTTCGTGAGAGTCGAAAAGAATTTTGGTGTCCGTCCCCATAAGGTAATTTATATGGATTCAGCTATTCTATGAACACAACACTGTACTTAAACGCTTGCGTCACATCAGAAAACAATTTCCCATCATTAGTATATATTATAAGTGTCGCAACTTCTCATAAAAAATATGTACTTCATGAAGCATATTATCAAAGCTCTGTAGAACAGTAATACAGTCATTTGAAACAATCGATTAGTAATCTCAGACAATGAAAATATGAAGCAAAAAGAAACGTCAAATTAAAAAAATTAAGAAACGATCTTTGTAGAAACATTGTAGCAATTTAAGAATTTAAATTGTACTTATCTTTTCTTGAAGAACTTATTTTTTACTCTCCCCGGATGTTGCAAATTTTCTTACACTTCACGAAGCCCATTAATAAAGTTCTAAGCAGATTAATAGCTTCTCGCTTAATGTGCATTTTTTATTTAAAAAAATATGCAAAGGATCCGAGATACAAAGTGATGAATGGAGACATTTAAAATGAGAGAAAAAACAAGAAATGAAAAAAGGGTAGTGACTTTCCAATGTTAAAATTAGTATGCACAGTCATACTGAGTTATACTTGTACACATTTAAAGTTCACATACCAACTTTTTTTTATTCCCTTCTTTACTTTTTCTGAGTCTAATAAAATATATATTTCACTAACTAAACTGACTTCTTTTCTTGAATGTTAGACAACCCTACTTAAATAGAGCGTCCATACAGATCTCATTTGTTAAAGACAAAACTGAAGGTCATAAAACTTAACGTTTTTTTCATTGTTTTACCCCTAGGAGTTGAACGCTCTCCCATTTTCTTCGAATGGGATAGAGAAAGGGACGAGACAATAACAATTTTTTCAAATGACCGATCTATTGAAGGGATACTATTTACATTTCGATGATGGTTATCTTACAGTGACTAATGCTTTCAGACTTGCTATCCCGTATTAGGAATATCGTTACTGTATGTTTTAATCAGGACAAATGAAAGACGATAGAAGATTTATTTTCAGTACATTTGATTTATCTGTTCCATCTTTCATATTAAATCGTATGTACATAAATTTAACATCGTTCCTCTTGATATTAAAGATATAATCATATAATTTCCAAACAAATTTGATAAGTCTGAGTCAAAAATTTGATTATTTAATTATATAGTGTTCATTAACGTACTTATACACATTACTCTCTCTCTCTAACTATCTATCTATCTATCTCTATATATATATGGTGGTAAAATAAGCGGCTAAATAAGTCAGTAACAGCCTCCGGACAGGAGTGATCACTTTTGTCTAGAGGTATTTTACGTGCTTACGAATCCATAGGTCGCGGGTTGTAATCTCCGACATTGGTGACCTTGACTGAAAAGAAAGGGGGGGGGGGACGCAAACCTTCTGATGTGTCGTTGCGCCATCTACCCGCAAAAAGAGCAATCAAAACGTTGACAGACACTCTTGACGCAGCAAGCAAATTCGTCTGACTCAATTGACGCAGCAAAAGTCATCCGACTCACTTGACACAACAGTAACAACTTCCACGCTCATCATAACAACAAATATCTCGTTCGTTCTATTATCCACCGACTCACTAGTGGGGGAGTACTGTGGTGGTATCTAAATAAGTCAATAACAGCCTCCGGACAGGAGTGATCACTTTTGTCTGGTGGTATGTTACGTGCTTACGGATCCATAAGTCGCGGGCTCTAATCTTCGACATATATATAAAATCAATTATCATACACTAAATTGCCATAAATCTAAAAAAGCAAAGCAATGAACAGAACTATAACAAATGAGTAAATATAAGGGAAGGTTGGATGGCCTTAAAACTATGTTTGGCTTTACAATCTTAGCTCCTAAAGCTAAGAGTTTGCTATTATACTACTGAGGCTATCATATTTTTGGCCTATACTGTCTTGCATTATATCTATTTATTGCTTTGCTTTTTTAGATTTATAGCAATTTAGTATATGATTGTTGTTTATGTATTTTTATAAATTTGGAGCAGGATTGTGCTTAAATATGGTGAATTTTAATTTGAATATTAATTATTTATTATCAACAATATGCAACATATATCGTCGACCTAGTTATCAAAATGCATAACTCCTTCTGGATGAACTTTAAAGGAGCAAGTAAAAATTGTTTATTTTTACTATGCATGGGAATAATTTCAATGCAATTATGAATCTAGTAGTAAAAAAGATGAAAGACTAATTTTACACTTTATTTCTAGATTTTTAGGTTTCAAAATACGCCACTAGATGGCATTAAAAGTATTTCAATATTTTGTGGAGTTACACATTCTGATAATTAGGCCAACGATATGCAAGAACGTTACTTACACTTAGAGACTCTTAATAGCTTTATTAGAAGATTTTCCGAGAGTTAGAATCAAAAGTAATTTTGTTTTGGTTAATGTATTCAATAACTAACTATCTCTGTTTAAAAGTTACATGACTGATTTTGCCTGGTTCTTTTAAAAGGGTTGAAGCTGTTTCTGAAGTGAAGTAATATTTCCTTATAAAGAAATTTCAACTTTCATTAAAAGGAAAAGTATGATAACTTCGAATGCAATGAGGTAATTTTCTTCTAGTGATGTTTGTCACCACATATATTCGATTATTTCAATTGTAAAATAAATGATCTTGTTGCTAAGGGGATTTAGAATATCGAAATAAAGTTTATACGGATGTTATTAATTCCAAATGTGTTGCATTAAATTTAGGTTTCAATTCACTATATAATTAAAGTATATTAACCAGGAAATTAATTATAATATCTTACCTTATCACAGAAAACTTTTATTTGGCAATAACCTCGGTGATACGGCGTGGCAGATTCTCGAAAATCATCAAAAGTATCAATTTGAAGATGCAATGGAAGCCCCTGGAAGGAAACAAAATTATTGTAAACTGGAAACACACTCAAAATGTTCTTAGTCAGATAGAAAAAAAGCTATTTAAAAATATTTTTCTAGATTATTTTATTGAGAAATAAGAAGCTAATTAATATAAGCTTGCAAGTCAACAATAAGTTTTAAATAAAATTAATAATGAAAGATTTTTGAAAATTAAATTCTTCCTTTTAAGGTTGTCATATCATGATTTAACCTATTTTACAAAATAAGAGGTATTTTAAATGTTTGAAGTACTTAATATCAATTTTTATTAATAGTTTTAGTTTATGTTCTTCCAATTTTGATTCGAAGGATTTGTGGATGTTAATATAAGTTGTTCATTAAATAAGTAAATTGTTTTTCTGTATTTTTACATAAAAGAAAGTGATAAAATTGCATCGAATAGTGAGAAGTTTTATAATACGATTTAATTACATAATTATAGTAGTTCTGCGATTTCAAACTATGCACTAAATGAGTAGAATTTTCTTTTAGAAAAAAATTGAAATAAAATAATATTATTAATGAATTAGAGTTAAGCAATGTTATTATTATTTCAAATCACATTTATTTTTAATATTGTATATTTATTTGATATTATAGAATTTACCAATGGTTTTGAAAACAAGCTAAAACTTAATAGAAATAAAATAGATTTCTCTTTTTTTCCCTTATTATAATTATTACTTTAAAAAAAAAACTACATGTGATTATATATTTTAAAACTAATAACATTTTTTTTTTTATAAATTTAAACATCATAAAATGTTGTTTGTCTGAATTTCCATTTAAAGAATTTTACATACAAAGGGCTTATTTAATTTAATTCATTTTCACATCAACATATTTATCATTAATACTTTTAGAGAACGGAAAAGTGTATTTTAAAACTCCTCTTTTATTTTTAAAATAAATCTTAAATTTCTTTAAATTGACGAATATTAGTAAGCTTTCGACTGTTAAATTATTTTTATTTTAATTTTCGGTTTAAAATACCACTGATTAAAAATAATTATTTGCTCCTAATTGTTTTTTTTCTGATTCAAACTCTTTTTTTTTTGTTATTTAAAATATCCGAACTCTTTAAAATGACCAAAGTCGGTCAAAATACTTATTTTTTGTTTTTTATTTTACTGAATAGAGCTATCTTTTGGCTTTACAAAACATACTTTGTTTTGTAAAGCTATACCAGAGGTCAAGTTATCCATTTTATAAAATTAGAGAAACCAGAAGTGGGTCTTTAATCTACCAGAAGTGGGTATTTAAATTGTTTGGAATGGGTATTATGACGAGTCTATAACTCAAATATTACGAATGTATTCCTATAAAACTTTTTGTACTAAAATATTTTTTATTGTATGAATATTTTTTGAGTTATGGACTGTTATTTAAATAATGGTTTCATAAAGAAAATGTCCATTTGTTTTACTATTTACTAGATAAGCTCTAAAGTTTTAAAATTTTAATAAAACATTAAAATGTTAGTATATTCTCTAGATAAATGCATCTAATTTGTTTTAGTAATACTTTTACTGATATAAAGTTTATTACTTTTCCCTCTAATTGTTTCGAAGTTTTTCAAAAATATTGCTAAAATTTCACTGATAATTGTATTTTTTGTAAAATTTAGATAATTTTTTAAAAATATTGTTCGTTAAATATTAGTATTTATTGGAATTGACTCCTAAAAAAAGCCTTTATAATTTTTCAGTAAACTACTTTTTAAAAAATATTCCGAACGTGTTCGGATACCTTAATAAATACATTGCTGATAAATTTTATTACAATCATTGTAATAAAAAAAATCTTATAATATAGATTTTCCAAAAGTTGGATCAAAAAGTATCAGGATCACAAAAGTTGCTTTTTCTTAAGTTATTAGCGAATTCAAGTTTTAGTAACAATATATTTTTATTCCCTGTAGAAAGATGCAAATAAAATATGCATGTGAATAAATTTTTGAAATTGCTGGCAATTATAATTGTTTTCCTTTGATATTTCATTTTTAGTGCTTTTGTTCAGTACTATTGATCTGTATGTACTCTTATCGAAATTCATATATTTTAGTTTTTCGCATCTAAAAAAATTAACTGGTAGAAAGTAAACTTTAATTATATAATTATTTTACAATAAGAAAATTTCTTAAATATTTAAAATTTTTAGTGCTTTTAAGATGAGATTTGAAAGTGGTGTTTAAGGGATTTTTCAGACATGTTTATTAAAAGAGTAATTCTAATAAAATTTTGTTTGCTGCAGGTTTTGAGAAAAAAATTTAAAAATTGTATATAAGCACACCTATTTAAATAACTATTAGCAGTTACATTTTTAACTTGGAAAAGCTCTTATACATAAAGTTACGGTGCATTACAGATTTAAAATTGTTGCATTATATTGTAATAATGCATTATAGTTTCTACAAAAATCTTAGATATCTGACAACAAAATTTTTATGTGCTTATTACTTTTGATATTCTTAATCTTTTTAGCTATATAATGAAATGTTCTGATATCATGGTTTGAGGCTATTAATACCAAATAAACCTTATAATATTTTATAAGTTTTTTGAGTAAATATACTTTATTTTTAAATATTCCTCACAATCAAGAATATCTAAGGATCTATCAAACAAGGATTATACATAGTTTGTAAGACATAAAATCAATATTAACTGAGATCACGAGATAAAAATAGGAAACTGAGCTTAACTTAACTCAGCTTAAATGTTGAAATCATTGGTTATAGTTTTAACCCTTTCAAATTGAGCGCAAGCCAACATGATAAACACAGAAACACAATTTTGTTACGTGATGCGCGGATCACAAATTCAAAATCGGTTTACGACCGACTTATCTAACTATATAACCTTTTGTCAAGAATAATTAAATACTATTAAAAATATGCTCATAAAAACTACAGACATCCAGATCTTAAAAAACTCACGTAATAATATAATTACTGTTTAAGAGGTAAAACTAAATGGGGTATGGATATTACTTAAAGCAATGTTTTTAAGTGTAATTGTATTTTAGCTGTTCCTGTATCTTTAGAAAGTGAGTTATCAGTAAAAATAATATTTAATGTATAGTTGTATGATAATTACACGAAATTAGAAAATTTTATAAGGGAATTATTTCTTAAAATTCATATGAATTGTCCATAATTTCATTGTTAGCTTAATAAATTCGACAGTCAAAATGAATATTATTGGCATTCTACAGTCAAAATGAATACTATTGGTATTCTACAGTCAAAATGGTCAAATTGTTTTTAATATTTATGTAGAGTATTTAATTTCATTGTGTTTTTCACTTTAAATTTAAATCCATAATCTGATTCACTTTAAATGATATTTTATTCTGAGAGAGAGAGAGAGAGAAAAGCCCCTCTGGCTGTAATGAGATACCTTTTAAGTAATATTTATTATAATAATAAGGTAAAAATATTTTTTCAAAGATAAATCAAGGATAACTTTCTTTAGAAATCCAATGCTGCTCTTCTCGTAGAATATTACATATTATCTGGATAGCCAAATTTATGTATTTAATTGAAATATTACATTCTTAATTATTCTCAAATTGCATAATAACTCTATTAATAGTTATACAAACAAAATTATACATTGTATCAATACATTTTTCCTGACATGCAATGACTACTGGGAAAAATATATTGATACTATGTTTATTCATAACAATATAAAAATCAAATAGCGATGCGGAAAAAAAAAATGTATGTTGGATGGCATTAATGTAAATTTTACACAAGCTTTCATTTCCGGGAGTTCAATCAATTCAAGTTTCCACCGACAAAATTCAATAATTTCAACTGAAACGATTTGAAATAATTTTTTTATTCGCCATGATAAAGAATCTTTGGCATAAATTGACCTCAGGCATAAAATTACAGAGATATTAACTACATAATGTTTGAGATTTGAATTCCGGTCAAGGATAAGAGAAACATAGAGAAATGGAATCTAAATGATAAATCCAATTTAATTTCTTTTTTATATTTGATGTGGTGAACGTATTCACGAAGATTTTTCGTTGATGCCGATCGAACAGAAAGAGGTGAGAAAAATATAGTCAAGGCTCTTCCTCTGTTATTTTTTCTTTAGTCATTGCAACATACACTTTGTCGTGATCTACTAGTAGTAAAAAAGATTGGCTATTATATATTCGCGTGAATTTCATATAGCTGCCTGATTAACGTATGTTTGTTTTCTAAAATATACATTGCACGTCTATCTCCCGCTAACTTAAATGCTACATTTATAGCTTAGATAAAAACAAAGAGCAATTTTGTAAATCATATATCACATTTCTTATCAGTAGAACTAATCTAATAGCATTGTTTTATTTACCTCAATAAATTATATTCAACAAATAGTTAGATTATAAGAGGGGAAAGAAAATAAATTAATGTTCTAACATTAAGCTTGGGTATTTCTTTCATATTTGATTTACTATCGGTTTAACGATCGTGCCTGTTTTGAAATAAACATCTCATATGATAAGTATTAAAATCTTCGGTTTTATAGCATGATTTCACATTCGTTTAGTTTATAAGCAATTTAAGAATACTATTAGATTGTAAATGGAATAATAAAAAAATAAAAATTCTGTTGGTTATGTGCAATAAGTAGTAATTTAAAAAGATGATCACACAAATTGTAATTTGAAACCGTATCACACAAGTTACGGGCTACATTTGTGGTTTATAGATACTTGCAGTTTTCTTTGCATACAGTTTCAATAATCAAGTTATTTACAATAAAAGTCTGCAAAAAAAAAAAAAAAAAAAAAAAAAAATCTTCTAAATTCTAATTCTGTGTTCAATATCCAGCTTTTAAGATCCAAAACTAGACAACCGTTCAGTAATTGGCAGATTTTCTATTAAAATGTCAAAATACAAAATTCACATTGGTATTTGGAAATAGAACGTCGATTCTATCGAGTTACTTAAATACATAAATATAAGTCATCAAATCAGAGGTACAAAATACACAAAAACATAATTTTCTTTTAATGAAGTAGCTTTAAAAATCTATTTAACATGTGTTTTTTCTTCCACAATTTTATTAATTAAGTTTCCTTCAAAGCAATTTTAACATTGAATATTTTGAGACATTTTATAAGTTGAAGAATAGTAGTATTTTGGGGGTATATTGGCAACGAGTTCTCAAGTACATTTTTCTTAACTAACCTCTAAGATTACTTTATTATGATATTTGATTTGAAAGCTTTGCCATATGAAAGAATTGTGATGTATACGATTGAGTATTTCTATTTAAATGGAAGTGTTGGGAATGAAAGATAGAGGAAAGACGAGAGAAAAGAACAGAAGAAGGATAGAAAAAAAAATTGTAAATCCTTTTAGAAATGTGTTACTGAGTTCAGAGCAACCTCACCAGAAAAGATTCGCCTGAATAAAGTCTCGTTGTTAGAACTACGGTTCAGAGACCACAAGATAAGTAGGTCTTACTATAAGCCTTATTTGATAGACGGGATAAGTTAAATAGCTCAATATACCTAATTTGTTTTGATATTGATTACTCAACGGTTGGACAAACTAGTTAAAGATTTAGCCTGATTGAGTAATATGCCTTTTTACTGATAATAAATCGAACTTATCATTTATTTAATTACTTCTCTATATTTAATTCAATACATCAAAATAAGCATTTTTAACACCCTTTTATAAGCTTCACTTGTATGTAACGGAATCTTTGAATTCAATTTTTACCCACTTTAAAAGGACAGATTAATTCGAAATTTTGCTCTTTTGCCCAGGATCGATAACAATACAATAATTTAATAATTTTGTTCCATTGCCCGATAAGGATCATCAGGATTAACGATTTCCCATTTTCAAATTTCATTCCATATATGGCGACTAATTCTAGATCCCATCTCCAGATTTGGCGACTAAAAGATTAAGTTACAACTTAGTTCGAGTAACTATAAAAGGGTGTTTTTTTTAGTTTTTTTAAAACTATAATTAATTTAAAATCCTAAGCCCTACATCAAAATGGGTAAATTTGAAAAACAACTCGGATTCCTACTTTCATTAGAAAAATAAAATATTTAAATCGATTATGGAAATTTTGAAAAAATGTAGCTAATGCAGATATTTTTTCTTTTATAAAAATAATAGCAACCCTGGTGCCATCCTTTTAAAAGCGCTGATGCACTTTATATCTGTCGAGGCTCAAAATTATCACGTTGGTGTGTTGTGGAAGTTTGGAGAGTGGGATACCGGCCTTGTCACTTGACCGAGGTTATAATTTATGAGGTACATCGTCAATAGAATTCGAGTTGCGATATAAATAAACAATTAATCACGTTTATAATAAATGTTTTCCCTCTATTTTTAAACTCATTTATAAACCTATCTGCATTTATTTGAATGATTAGACAAAGCAAATTTTCCACCTTAAGTCTGTTTTTTTACTGCTTGAATTCTTAGGGTTTTTTTTTATGTGACAATATGATTAGTTACTTTTTCTAGTACTGAAATATTTTTTTCTTATAAGTTGAAGCCATTTAGCTTCTACGTATTCAACTGCAATACAAGTAAGTGGGATCAAAATGCTATATCCTGCATCAATCGATCAAATTCCGTTTTAACTCATCCATTCTTATTATCATACATTTTATCTCAATTTGCATTTTTAAGATGACCTTCAGTAAACAAAAGGTTAAAAAAATACACGGCAACATGATACTCATGACAAAGGGAAGTCTTCCGGGATTTTTTATTTTATTTATGTCTGTATAGCTAATGAAATACTTTTTTCTTTTATCTTGGCATTCGCTCGAAATAAAAATGATCTTAAGGCTTCACGTTTTTACCGGAACTTGCAAATGATTTTGTAGCTGATTGTGATTAGATCATCAATTTAATCTCGGATATATCCTTCTAAAATCGCCGATCGCGGTGTTATGCATCAAAGGTAATGTCAACAAACTCTACCTATCGCGTTAAATAAACGAGATTTCCGTGCCAACTCTATTATGAGATTACATACGTACCGAAAGGGAAAAAAGAAACAAAAGTGCAACTGTATGCTAATAGACGGAAGAAGGGAAAGTGCCATACACTGCGAGGTAAATAAACATAACGAGAAAACAAAGAAAAAGTTAAACGCATTACAGACTCAATAGGATCGGCAGTCTGCTCGTGGCATAAAGATACACAATGGTAACACGATTCGACAAATTATCCGATAAGCGGTGCGTGAAACAACCGAATAAAAGGCCACGGACGAGTTTACACGAAAAGTAGCACCCATGCATGAACACTAGTATCACGTGACAATGAGCTTGGATTGACTGTCGCACTCATCACGCTTGGTAGACTCGCAAGTTTTCTCTTTGATAGCTTGAGACTCAACAACACTCACGGTTTATGACTTACCGAGCTTCCTTTAGAAGAAAGTTTTACTTTTTATGAGTTCCTTGGCTCATGTTTATGCATCACGCACATTGATCCATGTTATCAGTTTCCTATTCTCAATTTTTTCCCATGGGGGTTAAACAATTAGTGTGAATGGAGGCTAAAATGCTAGAATTCTTTTTTATCTCCTTTCAAGCCTTTAGAACGGTTAAGAAGTATATTCGTGTAACGATTGTAAATATCAATAAATAAACTGTAAATTGAAGATCTTTTATATATTGTTCAATAAGAAAGGGCACGAGAATCGTGATTTCTTCTGAGTAACGTTCAAATGAATTGCTTCAGAAGTATACCAGTTTTGACAACTGAAAAAAATACTTAGTACTTAAAATTTGTTGCTAATAATGGTGTCTACTACACAGGCAATAATTGAGTCTAACTAGTGATTTGGAATGAAATAAAAGGTTAAAAGATACTTTCACGTGCTTTTTAAGAAGAAAAAACAGTTTTATTATTTATATGTTTTTTACTAAGTTTCCTATTTAATTATAAAACTAAACTAGAAAGAAAAATACTGCAATTTTTAACTCAAGCTAGTATGATTATAGCGTGTTTTATTAAACATGTCACGAATATGGAAAATGTCAGCATTTAGTATTTAAAAGATCCGGAGACAATATGCTTTGCAATAACTGAACATAATAACAATTTGCACAATATTATTACTTTGAACATGATAGAATTTTGAAATAAGTTCAACGCTTAAAAAACAATTTTTTTTCTTCTATACAAATTGTGTCAAAAGAAATTTTCAGGTTCGGAACAGAGATTGATTTTAAGGATTGATAGTTTAATAACGTCATACTCTGAAGCAACACGGTGACTGAGGTAGCCTAGTGGTCAAGGTAACGGACTCGTGGATGGCATGTCATGAGTTCAAGCTTTGTGCCGCTGAAGACCCGCCATGTAGAGGGGCCGTTGCATGTTAAATCTTTAGAGGATCAAGCGTTCTCCTATTGGTGTGGTGTGGAAGTTAGGACGGAGAGGTGCCAGAGCTCACATGTCGTCTTTGTCACTTGACCACAGTTCAAAATTACGAGGTTCGGTGCCAACAGCCCTCTTTGCAGCTTTTTAATGTGACGTAAATATAACACACTCATTGTAACAACACGAGAGCTTTTGGAGACAGTCCTCGTAATTTTGAACCACTGCTAAAAGGGGGGTCGTCACCTGATCTAGTACTTCACTTTCTAAATGTCCGTACCACTCAAAACGAGAATTTTGGGCATTGACAAATTTAGCATGTGTCATCCTTTCAGCATGGAGAGTTCTTCAGTAACACCAGGACTTGAACCTACGACTCTATCGAAACAACGCTAGCCATCAGTTCGTGACTATGACCATGACTATTCGGCTGTAGCAACCAGGGTTTTGTGGAAGGGAAGAGCAAATAAACATATGCATTAGTCAAATAAGAATATTTTTATTCAACATAATTAATGCATTATCTTATATATTTACTACTAAATTCAATTCAGCTCAGGTGTCGTCCGTGTCACTTGTCCATAGGTTCATCACTACTTTCTCTCCTGTTTTTCTGCTGTTCGACGTTATTGTACAATCAACTATTAACAAGTTTGCAATAATCCTAAGAAAAAAGCCAAGTGGCAAAGCAGAAGTTTAGTGGCATTAGAAATCTGGGTATGGATTCGATTTTCCCAAGGACTATCGCAACTAAGTATAAAAGGCGCTGCACATAAAAATCTTACTTGACCTACTTTTCATATGGCTTGGATATCTGATAATAAGTTACGAATTCTATGTTGCTCTTATTATCTGGATGCGGCTCATAATTTGAAATCTAATATCCTAGTAATAATTAATTAACTAAATACTTTAATTGGTATCATTTTTAAAATATATGAAATCACAACATCTTTTCTCAGCATAAAATTAAGCTAGTATCCGTACAAGGAAAATACTATCAAAATGTTGAGCTTTTAAAATTAACATTAAAACAAAATTTTAAACAAATTTTTCTCTTGAATAGCCATCTATTTCGAATGAAAAATCCAACAACAGAGAGAGGATTACGTATATTTTACAAGACCAGATATACATTAGCACATATTCATACTTATATTTGGCTATTTCAAATAATTTATTCCCTAAGCTTGACAGTTGTCTTTGTTTAACATCCAAGTAATGGATTATTTTAACAGCATATTTATTCAAGTATCTTCAAGCACATTAGTGCGCCTCACCAACTTGATTCAAATAATCCCTAATGAGAGTCTTCCAGTCGCATTAGTAATCCCTGACTGGATGACATGAACAATCTTCTATCTCAAATCACTTCCCATCAATTTAGAAAGGCAAACGACATTCCTGTCTCATGCCTTTATCATTATTACAATTAAAATAATATTTTCCATGCAGCGCAAATATTGCCACTGTCTGCGTTACATCTATCTGGCGGATGTTTCTCTTTTTGCCCTTGGGGAAGTAAATGGGCTGACAGGACATCCCTAATGAAGTTAGCTTTTTGCGCAAGACCAGTCGCCCTTGCTCTCCTCTCATTGACTGATATCGATCTGGTCAACGTCCCTTGATCATATGATCAGTTTCTTCTTTAGTCAACCCAATCTATGCATCTTGTTTCAGCATGATCTAGTAGCTCACATTAAGAGTAATTAAAGCCTTTGTAAGTCAATCAATTAAGAAAGGATTGCATTGAAAGTACTTTTTTTTCTTCAGAAGGCAATGTTACTTCTTTGAATTGAAATGACACTTGTTTTCCTTTTAATAAATTTTTCTTTAAAAAAATTTATTTTCATTGTAAATTTTTCTCAAATGAATTTAATCCGGTTGGAGGTAATTAAATCGAAGTGGCACGATCTTCTCAAATGAAATAACAGAAGTATCATCAATGATTTTTCTTTTCCAGTTTTAGGACGTGGATGTTCGAACTATTAAAAGAGGGGGGGGGGGGTGGATTTTAAAAGAAAGAAAAATCTAGACATTTAGGAAGTAGAACATATTACGCAAGCTTTCACTTACTGCGTTTTAAATAAAGGAAAATGTTTCTTATGCGAGTTGAGAGGTACACACAATACCTGAACCTCAATGGGGCTGAAAAATCTTCCACCCATTTTTTCCTTCCATTTTCTATCGAGTGTTTTAAAATGAAAGAAGAATAATTTAGAACGATTATCTACAAAATGATTATTTCCAAGGGTTATTTACCGGATTCACAGAAGAGGAATACTATTATTCGAACCATTTTATTTCCGAGTCTTTTTAAGATAAACCTTTTGTTTAAATGAACTACATTTGAGGGAATTCATGCGTTTATGATGAATTTCCGGATGCATTCATAACAAAAAAAGTGATAAATATCCCTTTTAAAAATAGACTATCATGGAAAAATAAAGAATCCTTCCTAGAAATGGGTACATTAATTTTTGCAGAATTGAACCTTTTTTAATAACAAAAAGAGATAAGTTAATTTCATACTTCTTATGATTAATAAAATTAGGCTGTACCAAACATATATACAAAGAAAAATTTCCTTCATTATTTTTTTCGTTCGAAATTGTGATTGAACGATTTTCAATATGTACTAACTATAAAATGATGCAACAATACTTCACTAAAGACAGAATTTTTTACTATAAAAATATTCGAATTGTTGTGAGGAATTTTGGAAAGTGATTTTAAAATATGTAAAAAAGAAAAAAAAAATGTTTTTCCCTTTCAGTTTTCTAATTTTTAAGCCCCTTGTTTTATAAAAACCTATCTTATAGTTTTGGAACAAAATAGACTTGAAGAGGTCAGCTTTTATTCTTAAATTTTTATTTATTGTCTTAACCCCTTAAGCGGTTTGTTTTGTACTCAAAATGTTCCAAAAAAAAAAGGCTCATTTTTTATTGCAAACAACTAAGGATAATACGTAAGAGAATGCGAAAATGGAAGAATGTGATTTTAACTTTCAATTTCAAAATTAACACTCTATTTTTTAGGTTATAGTTGTGGAAACAAAGTCCCCTAAATGTTTTTATAAGTACACTGCATGCTATGAAGATAGTTTCATATATATCTTAAAAGAATCTTTCTCATATCTACTAAAAGTTTTCATGGTCGAACCTCTTTTTCAAACGGTTGAGGATTTTGAGTGTTTGTGAACACACAATTTGATGCATTGTGTAAGTTTTGCATTGAAATGGGAACAGAGATAATATCAGCCTTTTTCCATTTTCATTTTTTCTCAAGCAGCAAATTATACATTGCCTTGACAGTCCATGTTCTTTATCAAATATTTTCAAGAAAAGTTGCCTTCAATGAAAGTTTCCCTGCCTTCAATGAAAAGTTCCCGCTTTCACCACGTTGAAATTCCAGGATAAGAAGTATATTTCAGTACCATGGACAAACTGCATTTCTTAAAAACACTTGTACTAATGATATCACAACAAGAATTAAAAATATGTGCAAATCAGATTCAAATATAAAGAAAATATCAATGCCGGTACAGCGTACTAGCAAATCACGTGACCAGCTTTCGGTAGCCCGTACGGTACTCGGGCAAACTAGTTAAAGGGTTAAATCAAAGTTCAGAGCAGAAAGGATTTCTATGTCAAACGAAACACAGTATTTCAAAGGTATATAGTCTTTTGGAAAAGATACAATATGTTTTTGAATAAGTTTAGTCGTACAATAATATTTAAGTAATTAAAATTATTGATAAATAGTTACAAGAACTTGATAACATATGAGGAATAAATATTAGTATACAGTACTTTAATTGCTAAAAATGAAACATTTCCATATAAACTAGGGCACACACAATTTTCAAGACGAAGACATTACGGATTGCACAGAGAGAGTAATTAATCACTTTGAAATTTTAAAAGTTTATGCATATGCATACAGTAATTAAATTATCATTTTTGAGTAAAGCGCAAGGAAGGTATGCGTCTGACTACTTCTTAATGAATGTGAAATAATAACCTTGAATTTTTTTTTTTGACAAGTTAATGTAATTTTTTGCATGCATAATACATTTCTAACTGCTGTAGGCTTTAGAAGTTTCGGGGCTTTTTTCTTGTCCTTCTTATTTCAAAGTCGCGTAAGATATAATTACATTAACATATAGCATTCAAATCTGTTTAAATTTGCATGCAAGTTTTTCAGGCAAACTACAAAATAATGAGAGAGAGGTAGAATTGAGTTACGTGACTATACAATTATGATGGTTTTTGTGCTAACACGGAAGTGGAATTATAAATCGATTCTTTCTTATTATGTCGAATAAATTTTATTATGATTGCCGAATTTGTATAACATACAATACTTCTTAAAGCATTTTTATAAATGTAATTGAATGCATAATAGGAAGGAGTCTCTTAAAAAAATTCTTTAGGAAGCTTCCTTATCAAATGATCATACTTATTAGTTCCTTACATTGAAGCTCTAAATTTCTGCTTATATCTTTAAGATTGTTCGAATGATTCCCACCGGTAATAAGAACATGAACAAAAATCACTAAACAGAGCGAGAAGAGAGACATGTATGGCTTTGCATAACAAATTTATTTAATGCAATAATTCGTACATATGCAGGGTGAGTACAAATAATGGACCCGATTTTAAAAAATCATATTCTCAAAACTACTACCTGTATTACAATAAGTGATACATAAATGGAAAGAGAAAATATACCAAGTTTTTTTTTCTGTTACAAATGTTCGACGTGTGACCTTCTTGCTACACGGGGGGCATACAACCAATATGTGATTCAGTTTTTCCCATATGTTTTGTAGCATCATTCTATCAATAGTTCGTAATGCAGTACAAATGCTTACTTGTCATCCTCTGTTATTTTCTGAATCAATTGTAGATGATAGGGCTTAGTATTTAATTTTTTTCGTAAAATTTTCCATGCTGTTTTTTGAGGAATTACATGTTTACAGGCGGAAACTGTCGTAGACTTCGAACAAAACTGTCTCATCCTCTCCACTGCTACTTTCGAGGCTCTTGGCCGGCCGCTGCTTTTCTTTTTACACAAGCGATCAGTTTTTTTAAAAATTGATGATACCATCGCGGAATACTCTTATTGGTTGGTACTTCTTTTCCGTAGCGATTTCTAAATGCACGTTGCACCGAAATAACTGAAAAAACCCGGGCATACTCTAATACGCAAAAAATCTTCTCTGTCATTGTCGCCATGTTTGGATTTCAATCACAGTGATCTAGAATATGCTGTTGGAATCACTAGTAGGGAAGAAAACGGTATATTTCTCTTTACATTCATATATCACTTATTGTAATATATGCGGTAGAGTTTCGAAAATATGATTTTTTAAAATCGGGTTCATCATTTGTGCACCCACCCTGTACCCCAATATGTAATCATTAACGGAAAAAAGCATTTCTTCCAAAAAAGTATCGCTTTAGCATAAATTAATAATCCATTTTAATTATAATTCTTATTTAATAAAAAGTCTCCTCAATCTTATGCTTTGTTTCAACCGAACATTTTTAGGATATTAAAAATATAATTTAATGAACTATATATATATTACAGTTGATAAAATGAAACTAATCGATTCTCTAGAGCATGTAACGTTTTTGGAAAACGACGTTGAAAACTTCACAGATGACGTAAAATACAATTGCATACCGATATTATTTCTTTGTGTCAATGTATGTCTGTAATCTTCATTCTCAATGTATTCATAGTTCAGATTAAAAAAAACTACACATTATTTCCATTACATCAAAAGTGAAGCATCTTAATTTTTTTAAATTAAAAAACATAATGTTTATTAATAATAAAATAGTGAGGTTTTATAAATACAAATAATAAGCCATGGCCTAATTTATTATTTAACTTTCAAAGAAAAAAATCCCCCTTTTAAAACTTATGTTTAGAAATATAAGAGGAAAAGTACTTTTTAGTGAAACGTTATTGACATAGATTGATCCTTACTTCAAAATAGCATTTGTTTTATTTAATATGAATAGCTTAAGTAACAAGTTTAAAAAAATTTTTTGACAGTGAGTGCATGGAATGACATTAAGGTAAAGTCATTCGAACGGAACAAATTCTTCACAAGCAGTGTTTGTAGCTCACTTCATTTAATTGAATTAAATATTTATCACTGATTAGAGATAAAGACAAATAAATGTGTCTACCGTAAATGAAAATAAGTGAAAGAAAAAAAAGAAGGGTCAGAGACGACAGACATTTCAAATAATCTTTCACTCTCGCAGAGGTACAAAAGCCTTAAAAATAAAGTCCATTTCCGCATATCTTATTATTTATATCTTTTTTTTCTTTCCAAACTACCTCCGCAGATCTTCCAAGTGACTTAACAACAAAGAAATAGTCTTTCATGCCGAAATAATAATAATAATAAAAAAGCTTTGGTTGTATTTTTCTAGTTAGAGATTTTGTATGCGAGAAGGCAGACACAAGCATTTGCGGAGCCGTTTGACCAGTCCTCATCCATTAGCAGTTTCCCTTTCTCGAAAGCAGTCTAATATCTCCAGGCTAGATGACCCTTCGATGCACGATGGGCCAATGATCAGTTTTTCCGCAGGGTACTTTCATGCCAAATGAAATTTTTTTTCCCGCTTTCCGAAACTTTTATTATTCTTTCGTCACAGACCCGAAAGGCATAATATTCAAACTATCGGTCAGCATGCAAATGAACCCACTATCTCGAATCTTGTCAGCTCTTTGAGGAATGGCGAGCCACTTTCGAATGAGATGGACGATGACATAGGTCATTAATTTGGGAAAAAAGTTCTGAATTAATGATGACACGAAACGGAGTATTTGAAAGCTTTTATCAGCGGTCTGTGTGAAGGTACCAAAACAACATATATAAAAGCTAGCATAAAACTCTTGAGAAGCAGTGATAAAAATAATATTGAGGAGATGGATTAAATTCATCTTGGCTGCTGTCAAATGCCAACATATATGAAAATGCTTACATATTAATTCTGAATATTCTCTGGTATGTTAAAACAGAATATTTGAGAGCGACATCATTCTTCTTCTTTGATGGGAGTTTAAGCATGGTTGCCCTTTTCATTTGATATTTTTATCCTGATATTTTATCATAAAAAAAAAGACACAAGTATTCTTAATGCATATACTATTTTCTTAAGCTTCTAAATCAGAAAATTAGGTCTGGTATTTTATTTTGAAATTAATTTGAAGAATATTTAAATGAGAAATCATTCTATGATAGGAATTTAGGCAAGGTGGCTTTTTCAATTTATATTTTTATCCTGATATTTTATCATAAAAAAAGTCAAAAGTGTTCTTAATGCATATGTTCTTTTTTTTAAGCTTCTAAATTAGAAAACTAGGTATGGTGTTTTATTTTGAATTATTCATTTTGTAAACTATTCAATAAATGAAACATTCTGTTGCATAAATTCCCATACTAAAATTAAATTATTTTCTAAGTGCTCTGTAGTAGTACCTACTTTCTTGCAATTATTAAAATATTATTCATTATAATTCAGAGAAAGAAGATATTTTTAAAATTCCAGTGGATGTTTTACACATTTTTCTTTAGAGTTTTTTTAACGTCTATAATTAACGTTTTATTTGAGCATGTCTTTTAATTAAATTTGAAATAAGAAAAATCTTGTAGAAATTTTTTAAACAAGAGACTTTAAATTTATTTTAAGATGCATATTTAAAGGAGCTCTTGTTAATCTGTCAGATTAATAAAGTTCGTGGAAATGTTCTTAATATAACGATGAAACATGAGTTGCGGATGTGCAGCAAAAATAAATAAATTTTAAATACTGAACAATTAATTTTTTAATCTGGTTTAAGGAGAATATTTAAATAAAAACAGTTGCAGGAAATTAATGAAGGATTTTTGTTTTTAAATTTTAGTTTCCTTAAAAGTGATTCGATAGATATCATTGGACTTTGAAATATAGATATGTGTAATAAAACTTTTTATACAAACATTTAGAAGGAATCTCTTAGAAAATGAGAATATTTGATTAAAACAAAAGATTGATATTTTTAAAAATTATTTTCAAATGGCAAATTCTTAGCATTGATTTTTATAGCAGTAATTTATGGAAGCAAGAAACGAAAAAAAAAAAAAAAACTACATTAATAAAATAATTTTTCATGATACCTATGTTACTTCCTGCTTGGCATTATTTTATACTTTAAGGTATTTGAAGCTTAAAATTTCGCTAGAAGTACAATTTTTTTCTCATTTCACGGTTCCATGAGTTTAAGAGTTGTTGCATTATGTTGTAGACAAAGGGTGTTATTTTGCTTTTGAATTGATTATAAATTTACTCTATATGTGCCCTGTTTGTAAAGATGAATTTGAAATGACAGTGGAAATAAAAAAATATTATACTTAAAATAATGCAGAATACAATTTCTTTCTTATAAGAGTAATTTATTTTATTTTGAAAAAAGAAAAACTAATTTTATGTACGCTAGAAACCAACATTTTTATAGTCTAAAATATTTATTTTATATAAATTTACTATTTGTAGTAAGGCAAACTTAATTGCTTTTTAAATGGTTATGTAATACTTTCGATTTGCATCGAATGTGTCTTAATTTGTGGATAAAAGCTACAAGAAAATAAAATGTAGTATTAATTTCCTTAATGCACTGAACAGCCACAACAAAGTAAAAATTTACTTTTTAGAAAGATTTATAATTTTATTTTTTTAAAAACAGATATAACGAGTGCTTAATATTATAATGTAAAAAATGTATATTATGGTGCAATTTTACTAAGTTTAATTCTACGTTTTTTAATTTTTCGGATGATAGGTTGAATTCATAGAATGCAGTTTGTTTTTCTTTGTGATTTCTTCTCGCTTAAAATATTTATGGTAAACTAGCAGACGTCTAAATTTATAATTTTAGAATAGGCTCCTTTTCCTAACTTTTAAAAGCGTAGTTAACTTAAATACCTTTATCCAATACCTTTACTTAAATACCTATACCTTTTATTTAATAATATTGGGACGAAATATTCAATTTCTGTATTTTTCAGATAGTTATATATGTAATATATGTGACTCACAAAAAATCACTGTAATAAATTTAAAATTCCTCATATGGATCTAATGTAACTATGTTATTATAAAAAGGAGAATTATTTCGTACTTTGGTTTTTGTATAGTTAAGATATGATAGCAAAGAACGATTAAAATAAATGGGCATTAAAATAAGTTTCTATGATATTTCTACATATTTTTAATATACTTGATTTCACTGAAAAAAACACATTTTTTAACTAGGTTATCGAAAATTAAATACTAAGATTATTTGTGGGCTTATGACCCCATTTTTTTCATGAACTAATTAATGATGCTCGATCTTTTTTAACACTTCACCCATAATACTTTCGTAACAAAAATTAAAGTCTCAGGTGATTTAGTATTATGTTCCTGGAAATGGATTTAAGTGCTGATATTTACGAAATATGTAGGTTCTTTTTAACTTATTTTAAAGAAAATTGTTTTCTTATAATTAAATAAAACGTACTTTATTTATACGTATCAGAATATTTTTATGTAGAAAATACCCAGGAAAATTCTTTGTAACAGATTTTTGAATAGTTTTAGAAAGTGAATAATTAATGACCACATTGTATTAAACAACGATGGCGAAAGACAATTTCATTTGTTTTCTTTGACAATTGAGTGAATAATTGCTGATGGTGATTATTCAAAAAGGGAAGAATTATGATAATGCCCAGAAAAGTAAAATGCGCTCAATTTGAAGACTTAACTTTTAATGTTATTCTAGGGAAAAAAATCTCACATCTTATCTTCATCAACTTAAAGATATTTTTCAATGAATCTTTCCTTATAAAGTGAGAAAAAAAAGCACATGGCTTAAGTGTTGAAATTCTGAACGTTTAAAGGGAAAAGCACTAAAAGCACTTTTTGTATGTGGAACATTTTTTACTGTTATTACCGTATTACAATAATTATTGTTTTTATTTTTCTCTCATGATTTTAATTTTCAAAACAATGCCTCTTTTATCATGATTCCCTTCCAAAATCTCTCTTTTTCATGTTCTGGTGCAATTTTATTATCAAATGAATATTTTTAAATAGAAAATATGAACATTTACGTTTAACGAAGAGCAATAATCATCATGATGTTTCTTGTCGGCTTGACTTCAAAAATTTTATTGCCCTTTGATGATCATTTAGATGCATTACAATTAAGCGCCTTCAGGTGGGTTCAACCTTTGAATATCTATGAATAAATAGCTTTATTGTGAAACTGAACTCAAAAGAAAGTAGAGGCATTATTTTCCTAAATATAATGGACAATATGTGTAATTTGAAATTCAGGACATTTCCATTTCTTACCTCATTACACATGTTTCTTTTTTAAAAATAAGCTAATAAATACTAATCACGGACATGGTAAGGTTATCGAGTTTGGAAAGAGTGCGTAAATCTTCCAGCTTGAGTAATTTGTCTTAGTGGAAATTATTTCTTTTAAAATATTTGGCAACATAAAAGACGATTGATAGATAATAAACTGAAAACAAACATCTTAAAGCGAGAGACATGCGTCATTTCAAGGAACGAAACGTTCGCGCAGTTTTGTAAATGCTCTGTGCCCAAAAAAAAAAGGATTTCTCATTTCATTTGTAATGCTGTTAAAGAAGGAGTTATTATTTCACTTATCTCGGGTCATACAGATCGATACAAGACAGAACTAAACAAGTGTAAATTGCCTTTTGATAAAACGAGTTTAGAAAATTAAAATTGCTGCAGGATATTTGTATTGCCTTCGGAGAGTTTCAAAGGGAACTGACAACATCCTTTAACGGATGTTACAGAAGAAAAAAATTTTACCTTCTTCATAGAAATACTTCAAAATAGCAATGATGAAGTTGCTGTTAATGTAAAAAAGGTGAGAGGGTGATTATTCTTATTAACATGCGGATATACAATGAAAAAACACTGAGATGAAAATATAAGAGGATGCAATTATCTTTTTTAAAAGCAACTTAGAAAATTTAGATTTATTGAATGATAAATCTTTTTCTATCATTTTTATGAATCTGTAAGGAAGGTTGATTTAATGACTAGTTATGATCCAGAAAAAAAAACTACCGAGATTAAATGGTCTGAATTATTCGCAAGGTGCATTTCGTCGGGCTGTTAGCAAATTAAAAAAGCTATAAAATTTCAGAATGAAAACATTTTATCAAAAATAAATATTGTTTGGATTCAAAGTGTTTTGAATTTTAATTAACTTTTTGTGTACTTCATTTAATATATTTTTTTTTTGTCGAAATGTCAAATAAAAGAAAAGGAAAACTAAATCAAGTTGTGCAAAGTTAAATTTCTTGTAAATTTTAATATTCTGAATTTTAAAGTTGAAAAGAGAATTTGCTACTGAAACAGACATAGTAACCGAGTAAAAATTAAATGTGCATGAACATTTTTCACTATATTTTCAAATCATAACAGCTAGAAAACTTCAGAGGAACGGAAATATTTAAAAGAATGAAAATTTTCTAGTTTACATCGTATTCTACATGTTAACGTTAATAGAAAACTTACCCTTTTCAGAGACGAAATAGCTAAGGAAAAATACAAAGTATATTCTTTCCGATAATCTTAAAATCCACATAGCTCTTAAGACATTATACAATTTATCAATTCCCCATTACCGTAAAATCCATAAAATAACAGCTCTTATTTCATCGGATTTATTTTCAATAAAAATAACATTTTTTGGAAATATTCCGTTTTAAAAATTTACCAGCTTAAAATGTACTTGAAATTAAATTAAGTTGCAAGCATTTTTTTTTATAATTCTATAACTCAAATATATTTTTTTATTTCATTCTTACAAATCTATTTATAATTTAAGAGCCATTTTAAAAGACCTACAGTCCTTACCTTCACTCCTTTCTGGTTGCTGAAATCTGTACTTAGGCACTGCACAGCTATGTTCACCTGTATTGAAATAAATCTGTTATTAGCAAACTACTTTTCAAATATTTTTGAAATAAATATGTTGAGATATATGAAGAAATGCATCGATATATATAAGATCTCACAACTTATTGGGTAATTAAACTAAGGGATATTTTTTAATTAGATCTTAAAAGGGAAGTTTATCTTCGATTGAAAATGCTGTTTTAAGATTTTTAAGCTTTATAAAAATAATATTTTAAAAAATTTGAAAATTTTTTTTCTCAGAAAAAAATTTAAAACAATCATCTGAAACAGCGGTTCTCAAACGCCGCGGCCCCTCTTTATGAAAAAACATGACATAGGGGATCCCCAAGATTTTCAACAACCTTCCATGGCTCCCAACACATGGCTGAGTGATTGAAATGTTTCACAATAATTATAAGACTACCTCTGCTACTTATTTTTGCCCATGTGTATCAACTACTTTTTGGAAATATTACGTTTGGTATTGGTTATGCAGTTACAAACAATTAAAGAACTGAATATTCTTGATCGAAATACGTGTGTGTTCTAGTTGAGTTTTTTCATTAGGGGCAATTTAGTGATCCAGTCTAGGATAGTACATCTTTCAATTTTTCCTCGAGGCCTTTCAGATAGAAATCTTAACATCAAATGAAAGACCTTCTCGGACCCCCTAGAAAGGCTCTGAGGACCCCCAGTGGTCCGCGGACCACAGTTTAAGAACTGCTGATCAAGAAAATATACAATTTCAGTTAGTCGTAAAATTATTTATGTTCGTTAACTTCTATGTATTGTTAGATGAGAAATAGAATCAGTTTAATCTCTAGAGATAAAAATGTATGTAATATTTTCCGTTATTTTATCATTACTGAAGCATGCGTTTCAAATATTTTTGCATATTATCAATGATAATTGATGATGATAACAATAATTGAAAACACTTTGTTATACATCACTTACCTTAGCAGGGCTTTCTAGTGGGTTCCAGTAAAAAGCAATAGCATTATGTGTGATTTCATCAATTTGACCAATAATGCCTGTACTATTTTTGGTATCTGTAAATGTAAAAAAAGAAATTTTTTCGTTTCATGATTATAAAGTTAATCATGATATATAAGTTAAGACTTTCATTAAATCTTTTAATAGCAAATTCTTACTATCTGTGAAGTAATACATGAGTTCACTGCACTTTATTCATTTGAAAATCAAGTATAAGGAATATAGTTTAGTCTGGAGAGTTTTAATTAATGCAAATCTCATAAACACTTTTCGAGAACAAACGGAAAATATGTTTACATTTCCTCAAGCTAATATGTACTGTAACAACAAATCTTAAATTGCTTACCGGCATCAAGAATCCTTTGCTTTACTGAATGTTGTCGACTGTGCCAGAATTGCCAAGCTTTTAGTTCTTCATCTGGTGGTTTTTCTTCGCGGAACATCAGCATTACAACAGACTGAAAAAAGAAAAAATCATAATACTGAAATAATTTTATCTTAGGAATGACGAGCTCGTAATTGGATAAAACTTGAAAGCACTTTTTTTTTGTTAGAACAGATTGCGGAGAATAAATAGAATTCTAACACGAAAATAATGAAATGGTACTTCTATAAATTTAAAATGTAAAAAATATGGAAATTCACCATTTCTTAAAAATTTTAAGGGTTGATTAGTTGTTTTTAAGTTTGATCAGTTGCAAAAATTTGCCCATGGCCTTTTTTTCGCTTTCGTAAATATTCGTCTATGCAAAACCCTTCTCCAACACTCTATATACAAAAAGTATTTGTGATTCAAATTAACTGATGGGTATTTGAAATTGGTACTAATAACTTCCACTAATAAACTTGATCTCCGACTTGATCCCGAAACTGTCAGTGGAAAAAAAGTTACAGCTATATAAATCATAACTACAACGTTTAATTCCATTATGTAAATTATAGATGAATCTAATTTATTGTAAGTTTTCAGGATATAAATAAACCTCATATCATTAATTGCATTTAAAATGTTCGATTTCATAATATATGTTAGTTATCGTGTTTTTATCAATTAGTTTGTATGATTCTCTAAATTTTAAAATGTGATCAAAATTAATTTGATGGGCCGGATTGGTGATGATTGTGGGTCATAGTTTGGAGAAATCCCCTGCTTTAGAATATCCACATAATTACTGAAATGATACACTAGGTAATGAACTTTTATTTTTTAGTTAGAAAAACTAAGAAAAAGATTATAGTAAATAAATAAATCATCGTTCAAAACACACGACTACAACAGCAGATGCAGCAGGCACACTTTTTCAATGATGTGAATCTTTCTTACTTTGTAGACTAAATACTTCAGAATTTCTTGCAAGATAAACTGTGTTCAAATTCTGGACAAATACCTTTATTTACATTTTCAGGTAACAAGTACTTAAATATTAGTCAATGAACTTTTTATAACAGTTTAAGAATAAGTAATTCTTATCTTACGAATTATATGACTAGGAACAAATTCTTAAAGCACAAGATATTTGTTCCTTAATTACCTTTACTGTTTTTCATTATATTTTGTGGAAAAGTTTTTATCAATATTTAAAAATATATTTAAATTACATATTAATAAAATCTTTTTAAAAAATTATACAAAACTGTGTGTTCATTGTATTTTCCCGCTTTAAGAATTTTTATTTTCATCACTATAGACTAAAATAAATTTATATTTCGCAGTTACTTAAAATATATATGCCTAGAATTTTCTATTTTTAACAGACATTTTTCTTCCTATTATTGGAGATCGTAACCATTAAAATGTTTAACTAATGAATGCTTCACTATATTCGAGCACTGTTACTATAGATGCAGATTTTGCATGAAAATTTAAATAAAAAGTAATAAACTCAGGTGAAAGATCATTTTCAAAGAGACTTTTTAAAAACAAGTTTGAATATAATACTATGAAACCTAACCTAGCTTACTCATCGCTATTTCTGATTTTGTAAAACAATGTGTTTTACAACTAGATGACCTATAAACTACTAAGAACAGAAAAATTACTCGTTCATTAGGCGGCATCATTTTAGACACGCCATAAATCTGGGTTAAACATCTCTACGGGGGTGCAGCTGATCTATGTTAACTTAGAAGTGATGTCAGATCTCTTATTCCTATCAAGATTGCTGCTTTTTACATCGGAACGATTTCTGAAGTCATTTTTTCTTTGGTCTGGGAAATTTCCAATGTATGGATAATTAGTCAGGAGATTATTCCATCTGATTCAACATGCGATAAAAAAAGCAACAAAAAACAGGAAACAAAAGGTCTCTATCATCGTTATCTGTGTTAGTAAGAGGACCTCTATATCATTCTCTCCTACTTCAAGGCCATGATCATAACTGAAAAATTCTGTGGTATTATCCATTGCAGGATACAATCCTTACTGCAGAGTTCTTCAGTGGGACAAGACCGCAAAATTGTGGCAATCGCTAGATTCTCCTGCAAGAAACTTCGTCTCTGAATCTACAAGGTTCTTTCTCACGCAAAATACTGTAAGATCTGATACACTGATATCACTCCAAAATCTCAACTATTTTAGATTGGATTATAACAATGGATGTTTCGCAATCAGAGTTTAACCTTGAGAGCTATCCAGCAAAAAACTCAAAACTCGATCTCTTCTTCTTATAGTTATTTATATTTTTGATATTTTTTTTTCATGGCCTTAATTTTTACGACCTACTTCGCAAGCTGTGGATACTCCAATGGATTCCATTGTTCTTTGTGCATAAGTGTGAAATCTAGGGGAAAGTTAACAGTCTAAAAGATCGATTAATAAGCTGAGTATCAGTTTTGCGATATCAAATCTCACATATTACGCTCACGCTCGTGATTTCCAAGCGAAGGTTAATTACAATTCAAAATGATCGTAGGTTCTTGGAGTTTAACTGATACTTCTTCTTTTTAATGGATGTATCTAATATTATCTGTTGAATAAAAGTTTTCTTTGAATAACCATAGTAAGTGTCGTAATGTTTATTCTCAATAATTAGTTTTGAAATGAATGTGAATGAACTAGAGAGATTTTCCTCTTGACATTTACCCATGAACTTATGTCCTTTTACTTGAGTTACTTGCATGTTTTCTTGAAAAGAGGATGCAAAAGTTTCATGCAACCATTATATGAATCTACTTTTAAGGAATTTCCTATAACTAGAGTGATGTTTCTTTTATTTGGGATTTTTCCTTTCATTTAAGATGTAGAAACTTAGAAATTCTAATTTTAAAAAAAATGTCCAATATTAAGTAAATATCATCCAGTAAAGCAAAACATACTTCTAAATATTTGACCACCACTTTTCTAATTTGCTTATACAAAATAAGGAATTCATAAGGAGTACTGCTAGTAAGGATCAGGGAAGGCTATTGAATGAATAAATTATAGTTTAAAAAACTAAAAAACACCCTTTTATAGTTAATCGGACTTAATCTTTTAGTCACCAAATCTGGAAAGGGGATTTGAAATTAGTCGCCAGATGCGGGATGGGATCTGAAAATGGGAAATCGTTAATCCTGATGATCCTGATCAGGATAATGGAAAAAAATTATTAAATTATTGTATTGTGATCAGTCCTGGACAAGTGAGCAAAATTTCGAATTAATCTGACCTTTTAAAGTGGGTAAAAATTGCGTTCAATGATTCCGTTGCATACAAGTGAAGCTTATAAAAGGATTTTAAAAATTGAATAACTTCAAAGAAGAGACAATAAGGTCTGAAAACCCCTACTTAAATTTTTATAGTCATTTTAATTTCCAATTCAGTAGCACTTTTTGTTAAGTTTTTATGTCTTTTATATATAGCGTTAAAAATAACAAAAACACAAGAAATTATTTTAACAACAATATGATAAAAATTAGAGACTTGGAGCAATGTTAGAAATTTTAGATCATTATAAAAATTGCACGGATTGCATTAATACTAAAATAGCTGTAATTTAATAACATTAGCTGTAGAAATAGGACTTAAATAATAAATATTGAAGTTATTTACTGAAAGACCATGGAAAAGTAGCGAGAAAGTCTGTGATATAGGCATAAGCCATTCGGTTTTATCTGACAAAAGTTAAAAAATAAAATATAACGAACACATTTATCTTAAACTTTTGCGGCTTATTGAGGAACAAAAATTTCATACATAAAACTCTGCTGGGCAAATATTAAAAAGTATAATAAGAACTCACTTGAAAAATGTAGTTCTTGTTTCGCTAGTACATTAAAAAACATTTCCGATTCCAAGAATTTTGCAATAAATGCTCCTGAAAGATTTTCATCATTTCTAGTCCTCAAGACTCTATTATTAAGTTTTTTTTATATATATATTTCTACTTTTTAAATTATGAAGATTGATTACGAAAATGCTTGGCTTTTAAGTATGACTAATGGGGATATTGTATAACCTTACGGCTCATATTCCCAATACCTTCAAATTAAAATGTTTCAAGCCTAGTGAGGTCTTGTTCAAAAATTCGTTTTTCGTTTAGACTCCAAAATTTAATTCATTCTTTTAAGAAAGAGTGCGTAAAATACGCATAATTAATTGTTTCTTAAAAACTTCTACAGATAGCGGTTTTCAAGATATGCATTATGGCCTTGTAATCATGTATATTGATTTGCTCTTTGGTGTAACAATTCAACCTGGCCTTGCAAATCCATCCAACTCTATTATTAATGATATAGTTTTAATTGTTTTTGTTTTGAGTTTATGTCTGATGTAAGCTATTTTATTTTAAACCACGTAAACCTCTTTCCTATTGGGGTTTGGAGTGTGTGACCTCAAATAAAGTAAATTAATATCATAGAATATCCTGTTTCAAAGTAAATAATAGTACACACACACACACACACACACACACACACACACACACACACACACACACACACACATATATATATATATATATATATATATATATATATAATCAAAATTTCTCTACAAGAGAGATATGAACCACATGATCAATACATAAAAGAATATCAATTGCCAGATAACAATACAACAGAATTTAGAAGGAGATATGAAAGCTTGAAACAACAGAGCAAAATACAAAAGAATGGATGCTTCAGTATTATCAACATTGCTGACTTAGGACAGCTAGTATACATAAAATTTTTTTAAAAAAAATCCTTCTGTATAAAAGTGGGGTTGAACATGTTTTTTGGCCAGCCAACCTTCCCCCTTTTTTTTGTTAATAATACCAAGCAAATACCAATTGGAAATAATGGATAGGAAATCTAAATCCATTATAAGGAAGAGGTAACTTACCCAAAAATTGCATACTGAAATGCAGAGCCCGCGCTAAATCTGAGTACAATAACCAAGTTATTGCCAGATTCTGGACCCAAATACAATTTCAAAACAAAGCAAAGGCTGAAAAATAGCACTTAGCAAAAGTATGAAAAGAATAGAAATAATAAAATAAGAAATGTAAACATACTACCATTATCTTAGAGACTCTTAATATAGTTTAAAAGTTATAATATATTCTAAAAAAGTAATTTTATCTAAAAACTAGAAACTGGGGGTATTTAAAAACTATCTAGGAAGAATAATAAATCTATAATATAAACCTTTTAAAACTATGGAAATTTAATCCTTACTATTTAGAATTTCATTATTTAAATATCTATTAATAAAATTAATAGGGTAGTTTTGAATTAAACAGTATTTAGTAAAATGTTTATAATTTTTTATTTTTTCTGATTTATTAGAAACTAGAAATTTATTGCGTAGTGTGTAATTAAGAACAATATTTCTGAATATAGATACATGCACATTACTCTCCCAATGCGGTACTTTTATAATATTGAAATTAAAGTCTTCTCGTTTATCATAAATATTAGTAACTATTTTATAATCTTTTAATTTAATTTCTATATCAAGAAAATTTGCTTCGTAACTGTTACTATTTGTCTGTAATAAATTAAGATATTGTGGATAAAAATTAATATTAGGTATAAAGTTGTCTTGCTTGCCAAAAATGATTATATCATCTATATAACGAAAAAAATAAAATTCTAAGTTGTCTGTGAAACTATTTTCAAAATAATGTAAATATAAATTGGCAAGACAGTTGCTAGCTGGGCCACCTTGTGGTAGACCCTTAATCTGTTGATAATAATTACCATTATGATAAACATAATTCTCTTTTAGAACTAACCTAAGTAGAGAGCCAAATCTATCATATTTGACATTTTTAAACAAATTATCTTTATGAAATTTTACTAGTGTTTTTATCACATCATCAATATTAATTGAGTTAAAAAGATCTTCAAAATCTAAACTAAATACTGAAAATATCTTTTTATCTTTAATTTGTGCAATAAGTTCTGTACTGTTTTTAAGTATGGCTGAAGTTTTTAGATTATTTATTGTATCTTGTAACATTTTATGTAGAATTTTGCCTGATTTGCTGATATATATATATATGTATTAAAACCATTAGTAACTGTTCTAAACTTTATTGGATTTTTATGAAATTTAGGAGTAAGAAATACATGTGGAAATTTAAAATTATTATTTATTTGTATTTTTAATTGTTTATGAAAAGCCAAAATTCGATTATTTATTTCTCTATTAGAAATTGATGATCTAATAAAAGCTGTATTATTTTCAAAATGTTTGTTGAGCATTAAACTATAATAGTATTTACAAATGAAGGCAAAATTTCCAGGCACTTTATCAATATAAACTATAATAAATTTATTTTGTAATTTTTTAATTTTAAAATTAAAAAGCGATAGGTAAAAACAGATTTTATAAGCAAATACTCTTAGTAAAAAGATTGAAGGGAATTAACAGCAGAAGAAAACAGTTTTCAGTTGGCAATACAACTTCAATTTATCTTGAGTATTTGCTAAACATAGTTACGTGTTCTTTGGACAAGCCAAAAGCAATTATCTATCCCATCCTTTACGAAGAGTATCAAAAGTAACTTGTCCGAAGAATTATTAGTTAAAGTACGGAGTGTCGATTCCACACCAAGAAAAAGTTACTAATTATATGTTAGCATCTTATGAGGTCGACTCGGTATGATTTATCTTCGCATTCAGTCTAGAATTTAGTTAGGGGGTTAATTATAATAGTTGATAGAAAGTCATAAATTTTTCAGTCAGAGGAAGCTCATAAATAATTATAATAATGAACTAAGTAATTTGAGAGACTATGGATATTCTTTCGATAGTTATAAGAGATTAAATAGTAACTTTCAATGCCAAGCAGAAAGAAAATGTTACAGTAAAATAACGGCAAATTTCTAAAACTTATATCAAACATCTTGGACTGTATATATATATACACTGGTGTGCAAAAATTAAGGACGAAGTCGAAAAATTAGCATATCAGCTGAACGAAGAGGCAGAGCGGACAGAAAGACCAATCAGGAGATTAAGTGAGGGGATGTACGGTAGCACATGCGCAGATATGCAGGTAGACGTAATGGGGGAGTGTCTGAGTAGTAAAGCATGTTGTCGGTGTAAGATTAGTATTTCTGGCAAAGAGATTGCACACCGTATAGCAGTTAAAATCACACCGAGTTGCTGCCTCAGCGAGAAATGGCGAATAATCAATCTGTTAGACGACATCTGGATGCTTTTACCCGAGGTCGAATCATTGGGAAGTTGGAGGACGGTCGCAGTGTGACAAGTGTGGCTGCAGAGTTCGAAATTGCTCACAGCATCGTTTCACGACTTTGGAGACAATTTCAAACTACAGGAACAGCTATCCGGGGGTTCAGTAGTGGTTGTCCACGAGGAACCACACCCGCAGTTGACCGGTATATTGCCTTACAGGCCAGAAGAAACAGGCGGCAGACAGCGGGAGAAATCGCTAGACACAGGCGACTGGACGACCGATATCGCGTTTTACCGTGGCCAGAAGACTGCACGGTGGTGGTCTGTTTGTACGACGCCCTGTACGGTGAGTACCTCTAACGCCTGCCCATCGGAGAAGGCGTTCTCTGTGGTGCCGGGAATACCGGAATTGGAGAGACAATGAATGGGAACGAGTACTCTTTACAGATGAGAGCAGATTCAGTCTGAGTAGCGATTCTCATCGCATACTCATCTGGAGAGAGCGGGGAAGCCGCAATCATCCCTCGAACATCATTGAAAGGGACAGGTATGGAGGTGGCGGTGTTCTCGTTTGGGGAGGCATCATGCTTGGTAGTCGTACAGACCTTCACATCGACGCAGGTTCAGTCAACGGGACCCGTTATTGTAACGAGATTCTTCTTCCATATGTGCCTCTTTTTAGAGGCACTATGGGTCCGCAGTTCCTTTTCATGGACGACAATGCACCATGTCATCGCACAGTAGCTGCCGAACAGCTCTTAGAGAGTGAGGATATTGAACGTATGGATTGGCCGGCACGATCTCCGGATCTCAATCCCATCGAGCATGTATGGGATTTTCTAGGCAGACGCTTGGCAGCTCGTACCTTACCACCAGTAACGATTCCGGAGCTTCGATTGGCGCTGCAAGACGAATGGGCAGCAATGCCTCAACAACTCATTGACACCCTCATTCTCAGCATGGGCAGACGCTGTGAAACCTGCCTAGCAGTCAGGGGAGATCATATCCCCTACTAAAGACCGGATATTTCTTGCTGGACACCCATCACAGGGATGTTTCGGCCTTCAGTCGCATTGCGCTCCATGCTACTTTTTCAATAAAGCTTCTTTTTATCCCTCTGATTTCTCTTTTAGTAAGTGTTGCTTACATTACTCATCTCCTTACGTATTGGGGATCTTACGGTATTAAATGTGTTGATTTGGAATGCTTTTGTACAAAGTTATATTGAAAAAACCGTCTCGTCCTTAATTTTTGCACACCAGTGTATATATAGTACTACAGGAGTTTGCTATAGTGCTACTGTGGCTAATATTTCTTACTATCTTGACTAGTTATCTTATAACTATTTTGTATATATATATACACTGGTGTACAAAAATTAAGGACAAGCCTGATAAATTAATATATCGTCAAAAGGAACGGACCGAAGCATATCAGATAAGACGGAGTGAAAGGCCAATCAGGAGATCTGACTAAGGGTCAGGGATAATAGAGCATGCATAACTACGCAGCATGATATACTGTGCGAGTGACAGAAAGGTATAAAGCAATGGTGTACGTTCAGCACATTTCTGTGAAAGATATTGTGTACATCAATTTAAATGATGCGTAGTTGCTGCCTCAGTGTGATATCCCTGCCAAAAGGCAACCCTGTAGACGCCATCTGGATGACCTAACCTGAGGTCGAATCCCAGGAAAGATGGAGGAAAGTCCAAGTGTGACTGTTATCGTTTCCAGAATTTGGAAAACATTTCATACTATAGGATGAACTATCCAAGTGTTCAATAATAGTCGTCTTCGAGCAACTACGGCTGTGGACGACTGGTATATTGTGCTACAATCGAAATGAAACAAACGGCAGACAGCGAGAGAAAACACGAAACACATGCAACAGTTTGTTAAACGACCGATATCGCGTTTCGCCATGGTGAGGAAGCTAAACCAATGGTAGCCTATTTGCAGCACTGCATTTGCCATAAAAAATTTCTCATGGAAGTTTGTGTATTCTGTGGTTTTTTTGGCACCACAGAAAACACCATGTCCTACACAAGAACTGGTCACATCAGGCAAGAGGGCTCATGCTCTTTTAGAACGAGAACAGAATTAGTCTGGTCAGTGTTCGGTTTTTAGATCCAAAAATTCTCTCCCCAATTATAATACCCGATAATTTCAAGACAGTCAGGTAACATGACAATTGTGATTGATTTTATATACTTTTATGTTTATAATGGTCAACAAATCACTATCTTTATTATAGAGTGATTATATTCCTCTAGTCCACTAACATTTTTAAACTATGAGATGTCAGTTACATTTATAAATTTATAAAATCTGCTGTAATTGTTTTAGTATCTTAAATATTTTAATTGATTAACAATTCAAAACATGCCTAATAATGAAGAGTTAGTTTATGTTTTAAAATTATATACATTTACAAGTATAAAAAAGCTTAACTATTTAATTTGCTTGCCAACAACAACAAATAAACAAGAATGCACCTTTCAAATTTTAAAAGTACGTTCGTTATTGAAAATAATCTCTATTGGATTCTGAACCAAAGAAAAGAATTCATAGGGAATTTTAGGTTCTATAACATAAGAATTCGAACTCTTTCCTGCCAAATATAAATTTAAGTTACTCTAACAGTAACGAGATCTTTTTTTTAATTATATTTCGTTTCTTCTTTCAAAATATTTAGTTCATCATGTAAATTATAAAATATTAGGTTGTAATTAATAATTATGTATTTTAAATGCTTAATTCTAAGACCAAACTCATAGCATTGATGCAGGACAAACAAATACAGAAAAATGATAAGCTTAGGCATCAATAATATCATGAACAGTTAACAGATGTAATGTGTAGGAGGATAAAAGGCCATATAATAATTGACTTAACTAAGTAATGAAACTCCCAAATTTAACCAAATGGTGTTTTTCACTATCCCATACAGAAACTTTAAGGAATATTGAGCATTGTGTTACATCTGAAAATGCTCATATTCATCAAAATTTCAAATAACTTCCATAATTTGATTGGTTGTACAAAAAACAGTATTAGCACAATAAGTTTATAAGAATGTATAAATATTTATTTCAACATTAGTAATGTTAATTATATGAATGTATATGTCAAAACCAATAGTTGTGATTATGTACATAATTAGTATTGTTATATTTCTCCTCATAAAGGTGTTTTTTACAAGAAAAGTAATTTTTATTAAATGTTTTTTTCATATATAATTTTTGATGGCATTTTTAGAAATATTTTTTTGTTGAGTATGATTTTTCAGTCTATTTTCATCATATACGATAGACATTTGTTTTTAGGCCAAGTATTACTTGGCTAATACTCAGCCTTGAAACCTTAAGTAGGAGTCAGGAGTCAAATTTTTTATTAGTTTCTGAAATCCAAAAACGATCATCGGTCTAACTTAAACGATATAAAGTTAGCTTTTAAGATCCATGCAAATCCCCTTGACCTAATAACTGAGGTTTAGATAGAACTCATCAGTCTTTCGGATGGGCAATCTATGCTTAAACACAAGTAAAAGAATCGTTGGAAAAAAATCAATTTCCTCGAACTTTTCCCCGGAAATTACCAACTGCAACCTTACCACTAAAGCGTGAAACAATTTTTCATCTGGTTTTAAATTATGCTAGAGGAAGGTTATAAGTTTTGCGAACCCATTGCCACTCCGTGCACCTTGTAGACCGAGTTTGAAGAACCTATAGTTCAAGGAGGGACATGTACCTTTCAAAACAGGAGGACCGCATCGAAAAGAAACGCGATACCCATCTTACACCTAAGAATTCAAGACCCACATTACTCTGCAAAAAGCTACAACATCGAGGATTACGTGATAGATCGGTGATTCAACCCAAATTCACAAACAAAAATCCAATGATTTTTTTGTTTTGAATAATTAGAGATACATTTATCAAGCAACGCAAATAAATAGAGGTATCAAGCTAATATCTTGGCCATGTAACCTTCTCTCACAGATGGATTGATGATGCATATTAAATTAAAAAGGAGAATTTCCAAGGAAGGCTTATGGCAAGGAAATCACGAATGCTTCTCGTGTCAGGTAAAGAGAAAGAATATATAAAAATATATTCAGATCCCTAGAAGTGGAAGGAGGGGGGATGAACAGCCATTACCTGACCCTCACCCACCCTCTGGGACATACACGTGATTACCAATTCTACACGTCACTGACAGCGAAACTTGCTGATGCGTGACTGTCTGTGGTGGTAATCGTGACTGGAGAGCTGAATAAGGGCACCCTGCGCCTCAAAGTGTTATTCCTCGTCTTACATTAGTTTTTTTTATATGGAAGTATATCGATTTCATAAAAATTTTTAGTTTATTATCTCAATAATTTTTTTAAAAAATTTCAGGATCGCTTAATCCAATTTGATGTATCACCACTTAGCGTTTTTTGGACTTCTTTGAAAGACGACCATATAAATTGATGGTTTCTGAAATAATACCGGATGGAAATACATACATATATATATTACTTCGTTGTACTTTATCAGTGGGGAATACGAGCCCCCCCCCTTTTTTTTCAGAAAGATTAACATATTGGTATTGAGTTTTCTTATTATTTTACTTTCAATATTTGTAGGGTCTGTTAGAAAAAAAATCGAATCATGCCTTTTGGCAAAATGATTGATGAGTTTAATAACTAACACTTATTTTTCATAAAAAAATTTCTTACACTTTTCTTTGGCTAAGAAAATTACCACAAGTTAATTTTATTAAAAATATTTTTAGCTTTTCAAGTGTTTTTTGCTGCTGAATTTTGAATGTAATTTCAAATGATTCTCCTCAAACTACATGATTTTCGAAATGAATGTCATGCCCCTAAGACATTTGAAAAAAAAAATATTGTCTAGTTTAATGGAACCAGCTTCAAATTGTTTTCTCATTTTAACTTTTTTTTAGACAGTAAAATAAAAATGAGGTAGCAACGTTAAGAAATTTAAAAAAAATCTCAAATTCCCATTTGAGAGCAAAAATGAGAAATTAAAATTTTCTAATTTAAATTCGTAATTCCCATTTTTCGAATTGGAAAACTACTTTTTATTTCCTAATGATTATATTTTATGCATATAAAAATTTATGAACCAGTCTTTTGAATTCAAATTCATTTAATGTGGTTTGTGAAAAGGGAAGGCAATGAATTAAAAACATACAAGAGAATAAAAAATAGTAGTCATTTTGTTACATAACTCTTACTCCAAAAGAATTTGAAAATAATTGTATGTGATATCTCTCAGTAATGTGTTTGGTGCTTTGAATTTTTTTCTATGTGAGTATAAGAGTATAAGTAACACTAATACACATAAACGCTTATAAGTAACACTTTATTAACGAACTTTCAAGAGACCCCAAAGTGTACAGATTTCAATTTTTCACCAACTCACTTAAGTATTTATTTTAAGTGGATTCATTTCATAAAATGAATCTACTTAACCCTTGACCGAGGTCCAAAATTACAGTCCGTCACCAATAAATTTAATGTAGCTTCTCTCTCCGAGTTCGACGTAAACATACAAAAAATAAATAAATCATAAAATTAAATCATAAAATGCTTATAAGTAATAGATTGCTGAGTTAAAAATAAAAGTTGAAATACCCATTTAATGCCTTTTTAATAACACAAAAACTAATATATGAGCAATCCTGATATCTCTATAATTTACAGAAATTAAGCGTAACATTAGTAAATTCATTTTTCAATATACAGGTTGAGTACAAATGATGGACCCGATTTAAAAAAATCATATTTTTGAAACTACTGCATATATTACAATAAATGATACATGAATGTTTAGAGAAATATAAAAAGTTTTTTTTCTACTAATCACCAACAGCACATTCAAGATCACTGGGATTGAAATTCAAGCATGGTGACAGAGAAGAGTCCTTGCATGTTAGGTTTTTTTTTTCAGTTGTTATTTCGGTGCAAAGTGCATTTAAAAATCGCCATGGAAAAGAAGCTGCAACCAACAAGAGCATTCTGCGATGGTGTCATCCATTTAAGAAAACAGATTTCTTGTGTAAAAAGAAAAGCAGTGGCCGGCCAAACGTCTGTGAAGAAGCAGTGGAGAGAATGAGGTAGGGTTTTGTTCAAAGTCTACGGAAGTCAACGAGAGTTGCCACTGTGATCTTGGAATGCCCCAGAAAACAATATGGAAAATTTTGCAAAAAAATTATATTTCAAGCTGTATCATTTGCAATTGACACAACAAATAACAGAGAACAACAAGTAAACATTTGTGCAGCATTACGAGCCATTGATACAATGATGCTACAAAATGTATAGAATGAACTGTATTACAGATTGGACGTATTAAATAAGAGGATCACAATCGAGCTTTTGTAAAAGTAAAACAAAACTTGGTATATTTTTCTTTACAGTCATGTATCATTTATTGTAAAATGAGCAGCAGTTTCGATATTTTTCTTTTTTAAAATCGAGTCTATCATTTATACTTGCCCCGTAGAATCTCTATTTGTACATCTTTAAAAATAATCTACGGCTTAATACAATCTTTCTACTAACAACACAACGACAAAAAAGCTTCAATATTAAGGATATAAAAACTACCAATTGGTGTTCATGAGATGGCCTATTGTGCATTTATATAAATTCTTCAAAGTTGCGTGAGTAGAGGTCATTGTAGCTCTTAATCTTTTGTAGAGATTATGAATTGACTGACAAGGGGTGGACGTCTTTTCTTAAATGTTCTATTGAAATTTGTCAATTTATTCCCTCTTTTGCTACTCATACAAAGACTTCTGTAACTCAGAGTTGTGGTATAATCATGTATATTATTTAGAAATAGTTGATCTAAATAGAAAAAGAGCTGGAAAATCAAGTATCGTTGTTTGTTGTCAATGTTGTAAGACTTAATATTACATGCTTCCTTGTAAGTTATCATTATATCTCTTTGATTACATGAAAGAGACTTTGTATTAGGAACACGCAATCCGTGAGGAATAACTGATCTAATATAAATGTTTGCTTTCATTATTTTTCCTGAAAAAAAAAAAATAATTTGTAATAACTGTATTTTGAGTTTATAGCATGCGAAACTTTTTACTCTGTGGTGGATTCAAATCAAGATCATTTCGTCTCCCCCCCCCCCTCTTTCCTATTTCAAGCAGTTCTTGCTGCGTACTTTCATAAAGAACACATACATGTACATAAACAATTTATTTTACTTTTTGAAACTAATAAGTATGTTGGGGCTTGGGAAATAAAATACTTCTCTTTATGAAATATGGAGTTAAAATAAATACCTCGAAATTCCTTATTTATAGAAATGTTTATATTAAGGTTTTTCTTTTTACTTTAAAAACTCGAAAAGCATTCTTAAAGTAATTCCAAAGTTTTAGAGAAATATTTATGTCATTTTATTCACATAATTTGTTTCAATAATTCAAGCGGGCTTCTCAAAGTAGGTCAGTTTCGAACGCACATTATATGATTTAAATTCCTCGAAAATAGTAAAGTTTACCATACTGATTTCATGCATATTCCCTCCGATATTACATTTGAAGTGAAAAAGGGGTCAAAGTTTTTGCACTTACTTTAAGTGAAAGAAAAATATACGTAAATCTACAAAGAGAAATAAAACAAAACTTTTTTCTAGAGAGAGAGAGAAAGAAAGGTGCCTTTTTTTTACAAATGGGATGTGTTTCCAGAATTATCCAGGTTTTCCCGTTTATTTAAACAAACTGAAAAATACAGTTTTTTCACATTAAATTTAGCTAAAAATGCCTGATCAGCGATATGAGAAGAAAAAGAAAATGCTAAGCATTAAAATAAAATATGTGTAGTTATTTTCTAGCTGAAGAAAAAAATTCCCATTCCAACAAATTTTAAAGTATTAACATAATTTTAGCCAAACTTTAATGAACAGCCTTAAAGAGAGAGAAAAAGAGCAGTTTGTTAGATATTAAAAAATAAGTGGGAGCATCGGCTTTTAGAAAAGTCGAAAATCAATAAATGTTTTTCTGAAAAAATCTGCCAGCTAATACAAATGTAAAAAAATAATGTTTATGTTTAGCTCGTTAAATTTAGTTACGCTTTAGTACAATTTATTATTATTAGAAAAAACAAATGCATTTGTTAAGTAATTGCTTCTATTATTTTTAGATTCTACTTTTTAATTTTAGAAAGAAACATTAAAATTTTCAAAATTAACGATGCATACTCATTAGATTTTTTTTCGACCTTAAACCTTCTCTACAGGCTTAATTCTTCTTAAGGTGTAATTCTTCTATAATCTTTTATCATATAAATACTTTATTGAAAGTATTAAAAATTATAACGTAGTAAAAAATAAAATATAGTTTCCTCCCTTAAAAAAATTGTCAGAGTTTCTTATACAAAACTCTTTTACTTTCGTATTCATGTTTTTTTGCAACATGGCGTAATCTTGCTTTTGAAAATTGAATTGACTTGGGGGAGGAATATTAAATTCTTTTTCGTAGTTGGGGCGTATGTTTTTCAACAAAATACAGTTTTAAGCTTCAATATATGGATGTTTTTAAAATAAGTCATCTAGCGTTATTCCTTCAACAAACAAGATGTAAAAAAATCTTTACATAGTTTTGTACTTCAGAACCCTAACCCACATTACTTTTATCTCTCTTACTCTTACTCACACACATATATCTTTAACTAACTATATATTATTGCCATGTATTACCTGAAAAATGAAGTTTTTACAATAAAGATAAATTTTGGTTGATTTTGTAAGAATAATATTATGTTTTTTAATTAGTATCACCCTGTTTATGAAGAAGTAATAAATTATGTGATACAATTCAAGTAATAAAGATAATTTAAAAAAAAAAAATGAGTATTTTTGTTTTATACAGCATTTAATTATACTTTTATGATTTTTTAAATTTTATTTCTGATTTTTGTGTGACTAAAAATTTGTTACCGTGAGTATGATATTGTATATTGAGATAACTATATTCTGGTATATGTATATATATTTGAGAATATATGCTTTTTGCGATTTAAAGTTGTTCTTGGCAAGACTTAATATTACATTTATTTATTTATTTTTATACTTTAAGCCGCATATATATGTGAATGTGTGTGTTCTAAAAGGTTGCACTTTTAGAAACATGGACACTGTGTACAAATATATATATATGGCTCTGTTTTGCCATTATGTCAAAATTTTCTGTTGTACGGGAAAGGTTGGATCCGTAAAGTATACTTAACCCTAATTTTGCTGGTCTTAATTCAGCAACAGCTTTAGAAATCGTAATAGGTCTCCATTTTAGTCCATTGACTCTTCTGGTTTCTTACATTTTAAAGTTCTAACTCTGTTTCCTGCTATATATACGCTTATTTAATTCTTGCACAATATACTTTTCCACCATTTTGTATAGTTATGCTTCTTGAAATCTGGTTTGTATCTTCTAGCTTTGTTAGTGGTATAATTTAGTATTGTCATTTTATTAAACTATGTATTTTTTTCATTTTATGATACTATATTTTTCTTTATATATATATTAAAAATTTTGAGACTTTCCATATTTTTTTTCGAAATTGAATCGTGGCCACATTATGGGAGTAGAGGATACCGGAGGGCCATGCATTTTTAAAATGATTGCATTTATTATAAAAAAAGTAAATAAATATAAACTAAGTAAAAGGGTGGCATTTATACGATTTATTTATTGCACTTATTTCGTTCTGACTATAAAAGCAAGCACATTCAATTTTAGTTTAATTAGACAAATGATTTCCTTTCATATTTTTCTACATATTTTTTTTATAAATCAGGAGTGAGATCGTTTGTTGAAATTCACATCACAGGCTACAAGTTTATGTCACCTAACCTGCATCTATATTTACTCCTATTGATCTTTATGCAAGAAAAGCTTTGCACATACAAATATAACTCGACTAAAATATAAAGAACAATTTTCTCGCAAATTTCTTCACTCATGGAAATTTTGCAGCTGACAAAGATTTGTAAAAGTTAACGTCATAGCATTAAACATTACCTTCACACTGTGATTTGACTTCAAGTCAATAAGTTCAAGTTATAGCTTCTCATGTGCTGTATGAATGCCAGCAGTAATGGGATAAGAGAGCAAATTGAATTTATATATAGGCTCAATTTTCTTAAAATCCTGAAATCTTTTCATGACCCTGTCCTCCAAATTCTGCACATGATTTCTTAATAAAAACACTTTCGGGTATTTTGTTTTCCTAATAGTGGAAAATAAAAGACGTATCTTTGATTGCGCACAGGAAATAAATCTTGGTTCAAAGCGGATTTTTTGACTGTCTTGTCGAGGCAAATAAAAACTTTTTGCGGGCCACTAGTTACAAATGCCTGACCAAAAAAATACTTTTAAAAACAATTGTTTTCTCAAGACGTTAATATTAAAAAACAAAATCAAGCAGTAGCGTAACAAATGCAAGTAGAAGCATCGAAAATTATAAAACACTAATTTTTCATAATAAGCGACAAAATTGGTAAATAGCATTTTACTTTCCAATCAACTAACACAATTGAATTTTTTTATTAATCATACAAACGGAATGTTTAGGTAAAAGCGAGGTACCAACTTCTTCCTTTTATGTCTTTTATGTGAATAATCTTTGTAATTTTCCTTTAACCACTTTTCTCTTACATATCCTCATTCAATGACCTCTTGCCCCAGGATTCAGACACCACAATTTGACCTTTCAATGAAGTGTCTCTATAAAAGCATCGATACTCATCAGGGAAGATTTTATCATTCCTTTTTACATCTTCATCGGAATCTGATGTCAGGTGATTGTTAAAGATTCTAAATGCGTGCTGATCGTAAACAAAAACTCTTAGTTGAAACGTAACTGAATACAACTAATTAGCATTTTTATTAGGAGACATGTGGCTTTTATAATTTTCTAAGGGTTGATATATTTATATGGATTATAATTTATTTTAAAGTCACGCTAGTAGGTAGAAATTATTCTACAGTCATAAGAAAGACTGAATTTGAAAATGATGTTAATTATATGCATTAAAATTTTAATCACTTGCATATCATTTTTAATGTCTTTATTCAGAATTATATGTATATGGTTAAAAGATGAAGACGTGAAACGCGTGAAAAAATAAAATTCTGATTCCGTGTGCGTAGTGTAAGAATTTTATAATTATTTATATTAATGAAATGTTTTGCAAAAATGCTAAGATACTAAATTTTTAAGGGAGTATATATTTCCACGATAATTTGTAGTGGTATGAGTACAAAACGATAACGAAGTTATAATTACTATTTATAATAATAATTATGCAAATAAACACTTTTAACCGAAGGCAAATTTATTTTGAGTATTTGAATGTGTAATTAGTTCATTTAAGAAGATTGTATAAGAAATTATTTTAGATATCAATATTCAAGAAATATTTCTCAAATTTTTATGTAAGTGGTAAGCCATGTTATTATAAATTTTTCATGATAGCATTTGGTTTACTCCACTAAAAATAAAAGAATTTATAACTTGCTTTTAAACAGTACATCTAAAAGTATCTTTTTTATAATTCAATATTCAGTATTTCAGATATTTAACATTAATTTAAAAATGGTGACCAGAAATTTTGTAACATACATTTTAGATGGCTTAAAATATTTTAGACTATAATATTGTTTTAAATGTGATGCAGCATATTTTTGCTATAAATGTTTATTAACTCTATAGAATACATTTCTGACATTCTAGATTGTTTTAAATGAGTGTAATTAAATACTTTAACAAAAAAAATATAAACATAACTTCATTTCTTGTAAGTGAAATTAATCATAATGATCATCATTACTGAAATTAAGGATTATTTCAGGAAATTTCTAATAAAATTTTTTAGTGATATTCAGTTTTATGTTCTTATATTTAAATGCTGAATGTTATTATGTGTTTGTGAATCTTTTTTTTTCTTAAACCTGTATTCATAAAAAAAAAACTGTTAAATACATTTTAACTACCTAAATAAATATAAAATTTCAGACAAAAATTACATTTTTAACGTATAATAAGAAAATACGAACTTTGGAAGGAGTGATAATATTTTTAATTCTTTTCTTTGGAGGAGAGAGGGAAATAATTGAAAGAAAAACAGCATTTGTTCAATTTAAATTTACCATCTATTAAATACTTATCCTTTACAATTCTTTTTCATCCTAACTGCATTGCCCATGAATGAAAACATATTTCGCTTTCAATCTTCTTACCTCAACAAAAACAAGCAGGAAAATCTCCTTATTAGAAATCCATGATCGACACTTACCAAATTAATCACACATATTTTCAAAAACGTCCGTCAAAAACGCATTTCTAAAAATGATAGATCATATTTTCTGTTATTAACAGTAATCTCTCTCCCTTGGTGCAGAATTTCAATTTAGATAGATTGATGATGTTGGGAACTTCACAACAGTTTTGTAATGCAAGTTACATTAGTCATACCAGAGAAACAACGGAGCCAATGCCGAGCGATGAAGAATACATTTGTACAAGACAAAAAGGTTGCTATTATAATTCTGATCAAAAATACAGTTTTTTCAATAGGATTGAATAAATAGACCTTCAGTTATCTTTGCCAATTTTCAGTTTCTCAATATTCTAACCATCAGAGGCACCCTTCATTCTCGCCGCTACTCTGCAGGTATTCTCACCCCCAGAGGTGAAATTTCCAACCCCCCTGAGTGAAACGTGGAAGAAACACCCTATTTAAAGCCCGCCTGCTGTTATAAACACAATTTGAAGTAATTACGCAGCGACGAATGCTTTATTTACACGCGAACATGAAACAAACTTTGATCGCAATGGAAAAGCGGCAAAAGTACAGATAATAAATAACCTTAAGTGATTTCATTTGCGAAAAGGAAGTGTGTCAGACCCAGACATGGCCCAATTTACATATTCTACTCAACCCAAGACGCACAGAAAAGCTCCCTTGTCTAGGAGTTGCCGGATGGCAAAAAAATATGGTTTTTCCCTTCAGAGTTAAACATCAAACTCCTTGCGAAGGTTACACTAAATCATTTTTCTTTGTAGAAATGTTTCAGGTCTCGAAGAGTCGTGACACTTTCGTATTCAAACTTTCCTCGCCCACTTTCTTCTCGGGAGGATTTATCGAAAGATCTTGAATTTTTTTTAATAAAAAAATATTTTATACGTGTTTTTTAAAAAAAATCAAAAGAGGTGTTAATATTGTTTGCAATTCTCGGATTCGTTTTCTATATTAATGAATTTTTATAAGGTGGAGTTAGTGAAGTTGAGGTAGTTCCAAGATCTCTCGGCAATGGTTGACTCCCTCATAATCATTTACAAATAATTTTATGGCGAGACAGGGTATCAATATTCTCAATTTTTTCTCGAGTTACATTGGATATCAAATTCGATCGATCTTAAAAAGGTGGAGTTGCTATAATCAGAACTGAAATCAGAGTCGCATTGGAAATCCAGAATAAATAAATACGCCAGAAGCTATTTGTATATAAATGGAATTGAGATTTCAGTATCTACACCGAAATTTAAGAGCATATATTTTAAAATTCTAAAGATTTATTATTTGTAGAGTGTGCTATTATATTTATTTCAGTTTTAGGGACTTTCTTAAGAAGCTTTTTTTTATGACAAATGATTTTTCAACTGATAGAAATATTTCTGTTGTCTAATTTCTTTATATATATATATCTTTGAATATTTGTTTTAATTTTCATACAGTGCTTATTTCGGGAATTTTTTGGATGATTCAGCAAACTAGTTTGATAATAATAATACTTTATTACTATTATCTCATTGAACATTTATCTTTTTGACTTCAATGGTGCATCACTCTATCACGAGTTTTCTTTTCAGAGGATATATAAAGAAACATGTAATAACTTAAAAATAACTTAAATATTCAAGCTATATATAAATAACACTTTTTTCTTATTCCTTCAGCACAGAGCCTGTCTATAGCCAAACAGAATATTGAATAACTAATATCTCTCTGAAAATACCTAACTATATTAAAATACTAGATATAATTGACTAATTAGAATAATTGATTGCTAACTAATTAGAATTCCTGATTGATAACTCATTAGAATGTAGGATTGCTGGTTTGTTAAAGATGACAGTTTAAGGGAAGATTCATGACCCCCTAATTATGTACCGAAGGTAATTTACACACACGACATTACATAAGACAATTACTTAAAAAAGAGCCAGCATACTTATACTAATCTACGATTTATCATTTTTATTTCTTATAAAATATCTCTATGTATATTAAAAAGAAAGTACTTGTACTAATCTATTAATAAATGTCACTCCGTTGTTTCTCATTACACGAATCTGAATTTTTTAACCAATTTAGTACTATAAATGAATTACTTGTGGGCATTCTAGGCTTGCTATAGGATATTATAAGTTTTCCTGTTTAGTATAGAAACTTGTTATAAATGTAATCAATTGCTCACATACATAACTCGTAAAAATGTTTTAAAAAAATTTATAAGACTCAAATTGTTTGATTGTGCAGAGTTAAACACCGTTCTTTGCATATAGTAAACGAGGTTTTACAGAAAAAGAAATAAAAGCTAATTGTCTTCAGGAGTGCTTATTCTATTATATTTTCCGTTATGTTAATTATTTTTAAGTCAAGTCGTATGAAAATGCCAAGCAAAATATTAACAATATAATCTTTTTATCAACTATAGCCATTTGACTTTTGATAGTGAGTTTTTAGTCATGGAATAATACTTCGAGAGTTTTCAAAAATAAATTGAAATGCAATTTCATTATTATAGGAAATAAGTGAGCATATTTAACGATTTGACAACACATTTAAAGACTTGTGAATTTTTTTCATAAAGTAAGTATAAAGACTTGTGAATTTTTTCTTTAAGAAAATAAGTATAATGACTTGTTGTATAAGCAAAAGCAAAATAAATGAGTTAAAAAGAGTAATTGACTTACTTTGACTGTAGAACTTTTCAAAGGCTTGGCAGGATCAGGTGTAAATTCTAAGGTTATTCCATAAAATTGACCTAAAAAATTAAAGAAAACAAATGCTTCTTAAAAAAAATGTAACACTTATTGATTAACGTTGACCAATCAAATAAATGCAAATAATTTTTCAAAAGAGAGAAAAGAAAATAGAATGAATTACAGAAAAATAGGTGACACAAAATTTGATATATTAAAAAAATGATAACATTATCAGATAACAATAAAAAGTAAGAAATTAAAACTTAGAAAAATATTGATAAATTAAAACTTTCTTTTAAATTAATGAAGATAAGCTATATTAAAAAGATACGATCTTTTACTTTTTTCATGTTTTACACGATGTAAAACATGAGAAAAATACACACACACACAAATAAAAGACAGCTTTATCCAAATAAGGTTGTTTTTATAATTGTCATATGAAAATAGAGAAGATTATCTGATATATAGTATATAATATAATATTTCCTAATTTTGTGCTTATGTTATCAAAAACGATTTTAGATATACATATTTTTCATCTTCTAATTTCCTCAGAAATATATCGTAATAATTTACTGATAGATTTTCATTAGCATTTAAAATGAGCATCAGATATTTATACTCTAAAAAGTATCACAAACAATAAGATACATTTTCTTAAGTATTATAAGCTTTAGTAACATAATAGGCCATAGAAGGCTATTGAAGATTTAATGACGAAATAGTTTTTTGAATGAGATAACGATCGATCTAAAAGTAAAAGAAATTTCAAGTTAATGTACAAACCCTTTCTCTATATATAAATTTACTATGCAAATATCTTGATTTCAGTTAATATATACACTATCTAAACTTCTTTAGCACAAATTAAGACTTCGAATTCGGGAATTTTGTGTACGCAGGCGTGTCTTGAATTACGATGTTGACGTTTTCCTTTAAAGTTCCTTTAATGAGATATAACCTCAACGATAAGTAGCTGTTATTGAATAAAATATAAATTACTGCAGCATAGAATTAACACACATATTTACGCGTCTGTTTTACTGATATTGTCATTATATGTGGCGGAATAAGTTGTGATGACTTTGCTTTTTGAAGCTCGGTCATTTTGAATATGAGGATTTAGTTTTATGACCTTTGTGACCTTTTTAAATATAATTAAACTTTTTCTGAATAACACAAATAACAAATACAAACAATTAAATACACGTCAAACAACATCTTTTGTCTCTGCCTATAATTTTTCAGATTCAATTAAATAATATAGTCCAGCATGCGATATTATAAGCAAAACAGTTGAGATTTGTTTACCATTTCAGATCTCCAATTCCAGCATATAATAAAACAGACAAAATTTTTATAACTATTATTATTTTTATAACTATTATTATTTTTATAACTATTATTATTTTTATAATTATTATTTATACTTTTTAATTATCAATATGTTATAAATTTTGGCATTCCTTTTTAATAGGTTATTTGATACATGATGTATTATTAAATGATACATTTTGAATTTAATGTTCTAGTTGTTCTAAAAAGCGCTGCAGAATTAAGAATATATATATATATATATGTATATAAATATACATATATATATAAATATACATACATATATATATATATAAATATACATACATGCATATATATATATATATATAAATATACATACACATATATATATATGTATATAAATATGCATACATATATGTATGTATGTATATATATATAGATTATTCTAAGCATTCAATAGCGTTTAGAATTTAATAATCAAATTTTTCTTTCTTGGTATGCACAATGAAAAGCAGTTACTTGAATTTCGACCTTTAAAATATTAAATGAGTTTTAACATAGAAAAATAAAACCGAAAGGTGACACATTTACAACTATGCTCATACGAAATCAATTTAAAACAAAATAAAAGAACTCATATTAATGACCTTCTTTTACACTTAATGACAAACCCATTAACATGCAGTTTACATACGATAAGATCTGAAAACAATAGGAGTAACAGCTTTCATGCATGAAACAGTTCTAATAAATAAAATGTAAATTACATATTTTTTTTTGAAAATGTTCATAATTTTAATTTTTTACCATACATTTTGTGTAATTAAAATAATAAGCGTCAAAACGGTGTTTTATCTAATCTCTTTAACCTTTTTCCTTTTAATAACTCAAATAAAAATATTGTGCTTATTTAGTTTAAGTGTCTACAGCTTACATTCGCTTTATCGAGTTCCCGCCCTCTTACTGACAGGTTGGAAACATGAGGAAATAAAATCGACCCAATTTTAGTAGATAGTTGAGCATTTTGTATACGTTATGAAAGATATACGTTAGATATACATAACATTTTATTGTCTTATGCCAGTATCTAAATAAACGATACGAGAAAAAGTTCTTAAGTATCAGAAAGAAAACAATGAAGATATTGAACTTGGTGTGTGATATTAAGCTATTATAAGCCTTAAAAAAATAAAAACAACTAAAAGTTGTAAGGCAGAACATGACTTATTACCGTAAAATCCGGCGTATAACGTGCGCTTATAACACACAAAAAAAGATCCAAACTTACGGGTGCGCGGTATACGCCAGACATAAAAATGAGGACTTTAAAAATTAAAAAGATGGGCATAGAAAAAAAATTAGACCTATATATATCGAAATACTGTTAGTTTAAAAAAATGTATTCCTTATGAACTTAAAGGGTTGTAGTTCTAAAAGTGCATTATTATATTATTTTTTTAATCTTGAAACAATACCCGGAATAAATAATTTCAAAACATAACACTATTGCGCACGTACATTTCAGGTTTTTTTCGTAAGAAAGAGGATGCGCGTTATACGGCGAAAATACCTAAAAATTAAAAATTACAGCTTGAAAGTATAAGTGCGCGTTATACGCCGAATTTTAAGGTAATTTCTTAATTTTTTTAATTGAAGGAATATTTCCCTACAAGATATATCATTTGAGAAACATCTTTCTTTGGAATTGAATACTTCAGAAATAAATGATGTCGTCAAAGACCGAATATGAAAAATAACAAACAAAAAAAAATAAGTTCAACCAAAAAAAAAAAAAAAATTCAACTTGATGTATGAAGAGATTTGTAGTTTATTGGTTATGGATTAAAAAAAAACCCACACACACAGGAAACTAGATCATTTTTATTCTTTAAAAATATTTGACTTAAATTTCTCTCAAAAATATTTTACTTAAGTAATTTATTTTGTTGCTACGCTGTTTTATTTAATAACAGTTTTGAGAATAATTTTAAGTATAATGTAAGTCACTGAGAAGACTTCTTTAAATATAGGACCTGATCAGTAAGTGTGGTTTATTTCTTTAATTATAAAATTAAGTAAAATCTGGAAGATAACGTATTTTGTTCAATACATTTACTTAGTTTATTCTTAGGTTTGAATATAAGTAATTTTATGCAAAATATTAAAGTCTAAATTGTTAACACATTTAGAATTACATAATAGATAGAATCAGAGAAAGAGATTTTCCTCCAATTCCATAAAATATGTTCTGCAACTAGAGAAAAGGGATATGTTAGTAGGTTTTGAAAATAATCTATAATTACACTCATTTTATCCTTTAATATCCAATTAGACTTAGAACAAATCCATACATTCTCATTTACAAAGTTAGCTTTTCTGTGAATGTGAAAGGATTAATACAGTCATAACATTAACACTAGAACGTCCGTCTGTGTAAATTGGACACCAGAACACGTTTAGTTTATTCTCCTTTCCGCATTTTTGCAGAGAATTTGAAAATTTTTCGTGACTTTTAATAATTTTCCCATGGAGATTACACAGAAAAAGTTTTGTGGTTCTAAGATAATTAGGCGAGATTTTAAAATTATATATACACAGAACGTCCACTGGTGTTGTTTTGATCCCAAGGTAATTTGTCATTATAAATAGCTGTCGTTCAGTAAATGATAGTTCACTAAGTAGATACCATTAGTAAAACCAACTTTCCGGAAGTAATATCACATATTTATTTGACTTTGAATGCAGTGTTATTGGGATCACAGCAGAAATGAGTCAGTTATGGCAAATTCGTTGCTTCAGTTTCGTTACATAACATTTGCTTATCTGCTCATAAAAAATTTCATTCCCTTTTCGTACCTTGTGCAGAGCAGACACCCTGAAACGATGACTCGTAGAAAAGGTCTAATCCCTGATGAAATTTCTAATTTGCTGCGAGAGCTTCCTGAGAATAAATCGGTGAGCTGTCTTATTCTAATTTAGATTCCGATGAAGATATAAGATTGAGTGAAAATAACTGAAAATAATATGACGAAAGTGCAGAGGATAATATTTGAGTAAATTCTGATATATATGTCGTTAGGGATTGCACAGAATGGATCATAATAGTAATGTTCCTGGCAAATTTGCGACTTGAAATGCTTTGCGACAAAGCAATGGTCCAAGAAGCTTCGCGAAATAACAAGTCAACACGTCAGTTTTTATGATATACAGGGCCATAATATATGATAATTACATGAAATAATATTAAAATGTCTTAAAACTAAACCCTACTGAACAGTAGACCTACAATTATTTAGTCATTACAATTATTTTGTATATTTTATATCGCATTGTCTAAACGACACCGGTGGACGTTTAAGGGTAATCGAAATCCCGGACGTTCTAGTGTTAAGGATAAAATTTCACAGTATCAATCGCTAAGGAAAGGTTTGCATTGAAATTTATAGCACGGCGTAAAGACATATCTATGTAATTTTTAGATTGTACTAGACGCTTGCTAAAACTAAAACGACTCCTTTTTGAAAAACTTTAATTTGATGGATTTATTGAGCATTCGGAGTTAACGAAATTAATTTCTGACAGATATTAATTCAGAGATCATGTTTATCATCATTATTAGAATATATCATGTTTTTTTGCAATTGCATATTCTTTTGTTCCGTATGCTGGAACATGTATTCCTATAAGGGTATTCAAAGCAAAGAGAGCAGGATTTTTTTATGCAAAAAAAAAAAAAAAAAAATGGTGATTAATTTTAAGACATGTCAGTAGATTCTACGAAGGAAAAGAAAAATTAGAAAAACTAACAAAATGGCTAAATTACAAACAGAGAAAATGTTGCTAACAATGCTTGATAAGTATGCAAAATAAAGAAATGTTTATAAGAAATATTTAAATGAATAAAAAGATGTACACATATATAATAATATATGCAACTTACCTTTATTGATGTAGGTAATACGATCATCTTCTCTTCGTTGGCTGGTTGAAATTGGAGATTCGAGGAAATATCGAAAACCAACATCTGAATGTCTAGAAAAGAAAACCTTGATTACTTACAAGTACATAGACCTCAATAATTTGAATACAAACTATTTTACGTCATTAAAGTGTATTTTAACACTAAAAAGGTTCATAAAAACAGTTTTTATATTTGTCGCGTAAGTATGGTATCAGTTCTAATGGTGACCGTATGGGGAGAAAAATTCTAAATGCACTCGGAAATAATGTTTGATTAAATGTAAAATTTGTGAATTTGACTTATCGAGATTAAGATACAAATTCTATACAGAAATACCTTTACTTACCTACCCCGAGTTATGCAATTTTCAAATCTCGTCGTTTCATTTTTATTATTATTATTATTATTTTAATCACTGAAACGTAGACGAAATCAGAGCCAGAGCCTGATGAAATTGGTAATGTGACTGAAGAAGTTGTTGATCTTGTCAGGAAAATAAATTTAGAGGGGATAGTGTTTTTGTTCAAGAACTGCTAATTCCCCCAATCAGCAGCTGTCGATTGATGAGGGCATAGAAATACATGAGCAAGAGCAAGACATTGAGGAACTTGAGTCTAAAGACCCAGATCAGCCAAAAGATCGATTAATAGAAAAAAGGTTGCAAAATTTAAAAAATACCGACTACAGTGACCAGCATATTTTCCCAACAAAGCGAGAAATAAAAAAAAATAATAGCATGTTAGAAAGAAATTTAGCGGGAAAGAAAATATCTTTGAGCTGGTAAACCACTTGTTAGATTTTATGAAACCTTTTACATCAGAACAACTTCGGGTTGTGATTTTGTATGTGTGCTATCTAAGATTTTGTTCAACATTTTTTGTCTAAACTATTATTTTCTTTCGTCTCTAGCCCCAACTAAAAATAATTTATAAGTATTTATATGTGAAATCATACCTCTACTTACTCGAATTCGACTTAGGCGGTTATCACTTTGTCCCACCCATCGCGTAAATTCTGGGTATTACTGCATTTGTGGAATGTGCTTTAACTTTAAAAAAATTCTGATACTATACAAAATTGTAATTTTTTAAGATGCCTTAAAATTTAATTCCAAAGCGAAAGAAGAGGCAATGATAATTCCCGATGTAAATGCTCAATGCCAATTATATGTTATCGTGATATTTTCTCTATTGATTTATCATGTAATGTTTGAAATTTTATGAAATATGTATTAAGAGCATAACTCTGAAAAAATTATAAACAAGAATTTACTTTTTGCTTTCAGTGTTAATATCTCATTTATTAAATATTCAATTCTATCTTATTTTGTTTCCTTTAAAAAATCGAAAATAAATCTTGAACAGAGATAAATTCAGTGTTTGTGTATGCTTCCAAATTAATATTGAGATTTCATCAACTGTGGCTTAGTGCTACCTTTCTAATTAAATTTTTAATTACATTTCTAATATTGTAATTCTATTCATATACAATCTTAGGTTTAAAAATTAGCTATTTAAAATTACTTCTCAAATCCTTACACTTTCTTTAGTTGTTAATTTTTTTTAATTTTAGCAAATTAGCTTGAGCAGAATAGTTAATAATACAATGATCTTATACAAAAGAAAGAATCACATGAGATCTAATTCTATTGGTTGCACAATTTTTGATATACAAGTCATATATAAAGAGCACGTTATTTTAAAATATCGCAAAAATATTTCTTACATTTTAACCTTCAATAATTTTAAAACAAAAACTTTACTAGAGATAAAATCAAAATTAACTTTTTTCGTTCCCTATACCTAATCAATATACCTATTTAATCAATATGTTTGAGGTAAAATAGCTGAAATTCTGAAAAAAAATAGTAGATTGATTTAAAAGGACGTATTCGTATATTTGACCTCCTCAAAATTTCAACATCTTATTGTATGAATCTTACTAATTAAGTTTTCTTATTCGCAAAGAAATACTTTGTAAAAGATTAAAAGAATAAGCAAATTTTTTTGAGGATTGTTTTTTACCTTTTTCTTACATTTTTATTTGAACTGGTTAAGATAACTAGACCTTCAGTTAGTTACAAATCGTATGGAAATAAGTTCATGTAAAATACTTCCTGATGAGGAAATTCCACTCAGAAACAATAAAAAAAGTCGTAAATCTCGTTAACGTCGAAAAGAAATAATAGAAATAATACATTTGAATTTTTTTCAATCAAATTCTACGAGGCAATTGCTTACGGGTTTGATGGATATTTACAATGTATTTGGCAAGTTGTCACGAATGAAATTATAGTGGAAGATTTGTATGAAAGAAAAATCGTGTATTGCTGGGAAAGTAGAAAGAAAAAAACGAAACTGCCAAACATCATCATTATCTTTAGATATTATAATCCAATGCTATGCATAAGATATTAAGGAAATTAAGCACACAAAAAGGAGGAGCATAAATCTGCAGCAATGTTTGTACATAAATATTAACATTTTTATAATGTCATATATGTTGCGTTATAAATATATGATAATTTTTCCGTCTGAAAATTTTTGGGGAAAAAAAAGATTAATATACTAACATTTGAACCTCACCACAAGAACTAGAAAAAACACGAACACATTTCAGATGTCTTTAAATGAGCCAAAGGAAGTACTATATGAGCAATTAATGTTGGTAACATTTTCTTGAACGAAGCGTAACGGCGTGAGCTATTTAAAATCTGTTATTTTCTATTTATATTTATTAACAATGTCATTTATTCTATACTATTAAAATTTACTAAAAAGAACAAGTTTCAAGTTTCCTCTTTTTTTTAAAAAGAGTTTCAATTCTTTCAGGAATTCGAAATATTTCACGACTGAACGAAAAAGATTTTGGATTAGATGTAAGAAATCGTCAATTATAAAAAAAAAGTATACTACTTAAAATGTAACTTTGATATCAATCTATAAGCTACCCTTTGATTTTTTCCCCTTCTTTATCTTTTTTGTCGTCATTTCAACAGTTACCAGTAGTTACAGCGTACACACACACTCCGAATTCACACTTCCACAAAAATGCTAAATAAAAAAAGCGATGCTTTCAACACTACATAATTTTTCTTTGTGTTAAAGGGCGTGAAAAGCATAAATGTAAGGAAATGGTTTGATTGAGTTTACCGATTAAGAAGCTATTGTTTCACGGCGAAAGCGATTAAGTAATTACGACGTATGTTTCACATGACTTGTTATATATGTTAAAATAATTATGTAGAAGCGTTTTTTAATACTTCATGGGGGTTTTCAAAATTTTTTTTTATATTGAAGCATTATTTTTGTCTTTGCTTTTTTTTTGGAAGAAAATCAGATTCAATTTATTTCTTATGTTAATCCTTCGCAATATGCATTTTAAAATGTGCCACGTTTAAAATGCTATTGACTTAAAGTATTAATTATTTCATAAACTGTGAACAGTAATATACTTGAATAAAAAGAATACCTTTAGATTTAAGAAGCCTGCTAAGTGTGACAAAATGCTTGATTATTCTTCATCCGTGTGTTTCAGCTTTTAAATAATCTTATTTTTTCCCAATTTACGAAAAAGAATATATATTTTTAGAAAAACACAAACTGAAAGATAACAAAATAATGATAAAAAATTAATTTGGTTGAAACTCTTGCACATGCTAAGGAATAGAAAAGGAAAATCGCGTTTTAAAGTTTACTAGATCTTTACAGGAAGTAAAAAGTACAAAGCCTCTTTAAAATTTAAAGCTGTTATTAGTATATGTACGAGGGGTGTGTGTGATTAATAAGTAAGGTCTACAATAGTATAAAATAAGTTTCTGGCAAGGTAAGATAATAACAGAGGTATCAGAATGAAGGAAATTTATTACTCTTACATACTGTAAACTCATTTCTCAGCATCGTCACCACTAACAGCTGTACATTTGTTCAATCATTTTATAACACTATTCATGTATAACACTATTTTACACTAAATTTTTCTTTTTATTGCATTGCAAGATAACGTGTGCTCTTAACACAAAAGTTTAAGTTGAATGATAACGTAAAAAGGACATAAAATTCAAAATCAAATCTAACCACACGCAAAATACCTTTGAAAAAAAATTGTGGAAATTTTCATTTAAGGCCATTTTTGAGCATTTAAGCAACTAATCTACACTTGAAAATGTTTAATTGACTTTGGAATGAAATACTTATGAATGAGAAAATTTTTTTTGATTCTGTAAGTATTCATTTTATTCTAAAACTTGTTATTTTACACTATAGATTATTGTAAATTTCTTTTGATGTAGAATCGAAATATTGAAAAACCATTTTTTTTTCTGTTAGAAGTTTGATGTGATTTTAAATGTATTTCGTATCATTCTTATTTAACTTATATACTAAATTGAAAAATTTAGGATAGTGAAAAAATAAATTCATTTGAAAAAAGGGTTTTAAAAAAAACAACTTTTAACTCCATGCCCGTCTATTCTCCTTTACCAATATCCAATTATTTAAAATTATAGCATGCGTCACCTAAAATTTCGTCATAAGTGTTGAGAAAATATCTTTTTAAAAAGATTTTCATGAAACAAAACCGAAGAAAATGAAAAGGAAAGAAATTAAGAAATACTTCTAATCAAAAATTAATTCTAGATGTTGAAAATTATTTTGCCGTGAGTCATATTTTTTCCGTAAACTAAATAACATCATTTAGAATTCCATTATTTGTTTAATTAACTGCATTTTAATGAGATTAAATATAACAAAAATTCATTAACTTGGAATGCTAAAATTTAGAACAAAACCAGAAATTACCCTAATTTTTTTTCATCACATTACTTGGCTTAACTCAAAGCCAAAATTTCCGTAAATGATATATGTTTAAAAAATGTATTAATGCTTTTAATTTGTAGAATTGTAAAATCTTTTGGGATGCAAGGGGTGTGCTGTACATGGAATTTCTGACTAAAGGATTGACGGTGAATTCCGACAGGTACTGTGCAACATTACGATCACTCAAGCAACGCATCTGCAGAATGAGACCGGAAAGAACCGTCTTTCTTTTGCATCACGACAATGCAAGACCACATTGCAGTGTACAAACACAAAATATCATGGGAAAACTGAAATTCACAATGGTTCTACAACCTTCTTACATCCCAGATTGAGCACCGTCGGACTTTTGGTTGTTCTCAAAATTGAAGGAGACGTTGAAAGGTCAACGGTTTTCAACGGATACCGAAATTCAGGTAGCCCCGGCGCAAATGGATACCCTACCAACCAGAATCTTTCAACATAGATGGAATGAAGAAGTGGATAGAACGATTGAACAAATGCGAAGCTGTTAGTGTCGACTATGTCGAGAAATGAGCTTACCAATATGCAAGAGTAATAAATTCCTTCATTCTGATACCTCTGTTATTATTTTACTTTGCCGGAAACTTATTTTATTCTATTGGAAACCTTACTTATCAATCACCCCTCGTACTTGTATATAGTCCAGAGTAAGAAAAATTGAACTAACAACCATTTTGCAGTATCAAATCTATTTAAAATAAATTTTTGAAGGGAAAGGGAATTTCAGAGAATTAATATACCCAAACAAAATATATTTTATAATTTCTTTGAAAAAAAAATCGAAGAAAGAAGTAAATTTTGTTGGTATACATATTAGTAAAAACTATTCAATCGTGTAATTTATTACAACTAAAAATCTACTTACCTTTCCAAGGTTATATGCTCATTTTACAGAAAAAGATAGTATTCTAGTTAATCAAACTCTAAATTAGAGCAAACTTTACCTTTTCCTAAATCAATGGTCACCAAAGATAAAAAGGTGATTATTAAGTTACGTTTTTGACAGTCTGAAAAAAAATATTTCTAGCTTGGTAACAGAAAGGTTTCAACCAAAACAATTTTTTTAGTAAAAAAAAAAAAATTAAGTCTTAAAATATATGGTATAGGATGTTTTTAAAAAGTTGATTTTTATTTGTAATAACGAGAGACATTTATGGATTTTGTAGTCAAACTACAGAAGCTTATTTAATTTTTGAAGGGGCTTTATTTGTCTATAGCAGTGTTTTATTGCAAAAAGTCAAAATGGGAATATTTTTATTGAATACCATTACAAAATAAAATTAAATCAAATTAATAACTATTAGTTAATTTCCAAGCTACAATAAACATATCCTTTAATTTAACAGTAGGGTTTCATAACGAACAGGACAAATTGGCAATCTGGTCATTTCTTTTTTTCGTTAGTCACCAGAACTTCATGTACATATTTAAAATACTGTAAAATTATATATTTGGTGTTTAAGTTGGTGCATTTTTTGCCTATGTAATTTACAAAAAACACCCACCTTTTGCAAATCAGGTAAGGTTTTCTGTTGTTTTCTAATTTTCTACAAAGAATTAAAAATACGCAGAAAATTAATGAAACTCCTGAGTTAATTTGCAAAGATACAGTTGTATGCCAAAGTCTTATTTTGCATTTAACTTTCTATCGAATTTAATTACAATAAAATTGATTGATCTAAGACAGTAGCGCATACAAAACTTTTCAAGGAGGGAGGTGGGCGGTCCATAGTCGAAAGTCCCTCAACTCGTATCATACCTCAAGACAACACAAATTGATTCTTCTGATTTTGACGATTTTGTAAGCAAAAAACAGTAAAAAATAAATTATTGAATTAATAAGAGCATTAATTAGTAAAATAAATTGTTAATTACATTAAATTTTACGTTATATATATATATATATATATATAACTTTGTTTAAACCTGCATTCCTAGTTCCTAAGGCTGGGAGTTTGCTTTTAGTATTTCTGTGGCTAAATCTTTTCTATCATGACTATATTTATCTTAGGTATATAACTATTTTTTGTATATTTTTGAAATATATATGTATATATATATATAGGATTATCATCAATCGAAAAAACTCAAGGGCTTTGGGGGGGGGGCTCCGTACCCCTAGGACACCCCCCTTGTGTCCACCACTGATCTAAGAATAAAAAAGATGAAGAATTGATGAGTGCGTATGCGTTTGAACTTTTGAGATTTGAGTAAACTATATTGTTAGAAAAGTCCAGTTTACAAAAGTTTATATATTTTATGGTTATTTTACCGTACGAATTTATAAAAGTTTTTGTAACATTAGAAATCAGTGAAGAAATAAAATTATCTCAATATTTCTGCTAACAAAAATATATACATATTTTTTTTTGTGAAAGTAGTATTCATGAACTCCTGCTTTATCAAAAATATAATTTTATTTAATATTGTTATGCATTTTGATAATGAAGACATTAATAATACATATTTTTCTCATATAAATAATACATACACACATTCCATAATATATCAAATACATGCGAGTACAAGGCGATACACTTTTTCTATTACGTGGGTTTCTTAAGGAATATATAGTTGTAAGATAAAGTTTAAGGGTTTTACAAATCAAACTACTTATAAATTCCATTAAAGTTTCGAGATAAGGATTAGCATGTAGACATTAATCAAAAATACGTCAAAATTAATCTAGTTCAGTTTTTCTCAATTACGAAGGACATCATGTCCGAAACAATTTTTTTTTCTTTGACTGCATTTTATTCCTAGATTACTAACATGTTTACAGATTCTTGCTATATTAGCTCCCTAAAGCGAAATATCAGTTGATATAAAAATAAAATATGAAAAAATTTAAATACACCCGATGAAGTGATTGAAATCTAAGAATTTGTCAACGGTTACTTAGGAGATTTTATCAGGAAAAACCAATGCATTTATTATTTTTTTTATTTCCCTTGAAACTAATTCGGTAATAAAAAACAATAATAAACATCGTAACTAATACAAACTAATAAAAATTTATAACGCAAAGCCAAAGATGTTTTCTTAACATTTACATCTTTAATTTGAATTATTATTCCGCTTTTCTTTTTTATGTAGTAAAAGGTAATATCATACTCCATTTATCCTTCAAAGAAAATTTATTTCTTCTTGTCAAGCCTTTTAAATCTCGTTCTTGAATCTTTTTTAGAAAGTTTTTCTTCAAAGAGGCTGAAGCTCATTATATATTCTTCCCGGAAACGCAAATGCAATTCGTGTATTGAGAGATTATTTATTGTTATTTTAACTTTTTGGAATCATTAAATATTCATCAAATAATTTCAAAAAAAGTCAGAAAATAATTAAAGACTTTTATTAATAGGTCTCGTCATTAATTTATGCCAAGGATTTTTAATTTCCTTTTAGTTAGATTTTCAAAATACGAAGCTAATTTTATTTTCCATTAAAATTTCTATGAATCCCAAATTGCTGCAACCGAAAAATCAATAATGATATTCCAATACCTAAATTGAGCATCATTAAAATGCATAATTTTAATAAAACAGGATGTTGTGTACTTATTATGAAAATAGGCAATGTAATCACATTACTATCGTTATTATTATTATTCAAATGATGAAGTAAAACTAAATGTAAGAGAACTATTATAAAAATAATTATCATTGTATATACATGCTTGACTTTAATCACTCTTTTCAAAGGAAGATACTAAAAAAAAATAAATGACAAAGGCATCATTTGAATTTGGGTTAAGTGAATCGTGTAAATCAAAAACTTCTTGTTGAAGGCAGCTTCTAATACTTGGATTAATACAATTTAGTAATGGTGAAGCATAGATTTTCTATAAATTTAAATTTATTACAAGTTGTAAATGTTTGCTTCAATTAGAATCTTCTAGTTCAGACATCAGCTATTCTTTTAATTTCTTCCAGTATTACGAAACACATATCAAAATTTGAAATCAAATTGCCTATATAGAAGAGCAATCGCATGCTTCAAGCTGTTTAAGGAAGTATTGCAAATGTTCAGTAGGCCAAGGTCAGACTTGACAAGCTGCAGTGAAAATGTCCGGATACATTGTAAGCATTATTTACTGCAAAAAAACAAGCACACAGTAAAGTGAATAAATTTCCAATAAGAGCTAACAATAAATCTTATTCGAAAAGAATAATAAGAAAAATTCTTCTTATCATCCCACGTTGCCACAAAAGAATATATCACGCAATTTTATTGCTGTAAATAAATAACATTGCTTCTTTAAGAGTACGCTTAGCAACGCTGAATGCCAATGACTGTGTAATACTGAGGAGCAAAGGCTAAAACCTTGCGTGAATCACAGCTCGTTAAAAGAGAATTGTGAATAATTTTTATTATTGTCTCTCTCAACAACTCTACAACTTTCCAATTCTCCGTCACGTTAGAATATCACGGTCGTAGATTTTATGACTGTTACTGAAACAGTTCTCATTGTCACGACGAAACAAAACCTTTCCTGTTACTGTTGATTGGATTAGAAAGCACGTTCTTCGAAACCAATAAATAATACGGAGTTTGATGTCATGTCCTATTACTTGACAAATATTTGCTAGTGACAAGTATACGGCTGTTTTCTACTGTAAAAACAATTAAGTTCTTTGTAAATATTTACGTCTTCCTAGTTACTTCATATGCCCGTAGCAAATTCCTACAGTAGCTTCAGGTCTTTTTACAGAAACTTGCGTTTGTTGTAAATGGATTTGAGCTACATGTAAGAATGCAATAGCAGATTTTCAGACGCACTTTGTGTAAAATCTCTTTCTTGAAACTTAGTTTGATATTTTTATAAGTGATTAATTAAAACTTTTTCGTCATTTGCACTTAGTTTCATGAAGAAATAACGTTGGTAATTTAATGTTTTGATAAAGGTATAAAGAAGTTTTCACGATAACTTGTTTTGAACGAGACAAAATTCTTTAACTCTGTATAGAAAAAAATTATCAATTGCTGTTAAATGTTACATTTTACCATATTTTTCAAGTATGTTTATCTTTCTATGTAGATTAAGGTACACTATATAAAAAAAAACATAAAAGGCGACGCGACAAGGAATTATCTGAGAATGGAACAAAATTACAATTCGTTAACTTTTGGAGGCCACTGATTTACCAGCTGGAACTTATTTTTGCTTATTTGTATATTTTTAATTACAAAATAATCTGTTGTGTTTAATTTATTTTTAATGTATAATTCTGAAAGTTTGTATATATATATATTTGGCATATAATTTGTTGAGTTTCAATTTATTTTGAGCGTAATTCTGAAAAATACTTCTTCCATATAATTCCATATAATTTTCAAATTAACCTTTTTTCATTATCGTTTATCACATTAAAAATTGCAAACGTGACAAAAAGATATTATCTATTAAAATATCTTACCCATCGAGAATATGTTATGGTAATGTAATTATGCTTATGTTGATGATTAAAATCTTTTATTTTAAATCTTTAATCTTCGACTATATTTTTCAAATAACCCAATAATAAGAAACATCGCCTTACTTTTTTTCTTTGCAATATGTATTTTTAAGCAATTATTCTTTCTGATGATTTTTTTCAAACAATTAATGGAAAAAATTGCATTGATTCAAGGAAAAAATGCACACGTGTGAAAGAAATTTTAGTCATTAGATTTCTTCAGATAATGGCATTGATTATTAAAATTCGATAAGACTTCTAAGAAAATTAATGAAAAACGTGTGATAAATTTTGAAAAACCTTTAAAGATAACTCCTTTCTTATAATGGTCAATTAAAAAATTAAGATCGAAGAAAAAAATCTGCAAAATTTAATTAGTGTTGATATAACAATACTAAAATGAAGGAATGAAACTTCAAGGAACTTGTAATAAGTTATTAAAGGAGGGTAACCTTCAGGAAAAAATACATTTAACACTAAATAACGTTTAAGGATATTAACTGGCCTTTTCTTTCCTGAAAAAATATAAACCTTTATTAGATGTGTCGAAATCACCTAAAAATAACATCACGTAATAGGGAATCATTAAGAATATAATTAAGGACAGTTCTGTACCCTCGAAATTACTTTTCAGTTTGATTGATATGTGAAGAAATAAATCGCTTTCTTGCCAACTTCACAACTACTCGAGAGAATTGTTATGTGCAGGTTTGTATGTGGTATGAGTCAAGAGAAATTTCCCCTAACTTGTGACATGCCGCGCAAAATCAGATAATTTCTCTTAAGAAAGAAATTTCCCTCTAGTATGTGACAGCATTTTAAATATACCATGAATGATTTCAATTGAAGTGACACCAACATTGAATGAGTTTAGGTTTGACAAGGAGGAAATATATATATATATATATTGAGGTTTAAGTTCGCATGATTTCTTGATCGGTTCGAAAAGCATTGTTTCTATACGTCAAAGTAGCTATTTGTCTAAGACAGTGAAGGGATTTTCTTTAATAATAGGCAAAGAAACATTATGGCTTAATTTAGAAAACTGGCTAAAAGAGTTTTCAAAGATGTAATGACAAATATGGAAATGTTTCTAAAATGAAGTCGATATTTAATTATCATTCAAAAGTGGACTATTTTTTCTTCTATCGAAATTTATTATGGTTAAGAAAATTTGTATTACATTGTAGTTATTTAAGCTGTAAAAACACAAGCATAAAAGTAAAAGAAATGCGTAAGTATTTTCACATTTAAAAAGAAGGGAAATCAAGAAACAAAAGCACAATTTTAGGGAAATAAAATTGTGTTAACTTTCAAAGCTGGTAGAGCTTGAGAAGAAATGATGATTCATTCAGTTTTAGAAAAGTACATTTAGTTTAAATTTTGAAGCTACTTACTTAGTTTTGCAGTTTTTATTGAAGTATTAAAGTATAACACGAGAATGGTAGACTTTTGACTTTACCACTTTTGACTCCTTAAAAAATTTTTGTGTGCACCACTGATTATATATATATATATTACCATATTATATATATATATATATATATATATTAAAAAAAAGAATATTTTGGAAAAAGTAGATTAGGAGTAAATGGAATTCTGAACACAGTTTCAGAAAATTCGGTCTGGATGCTTCAATGGTCTTGTTTTAAGTTGGTTCTTATTGTGCATTGTATCATTATTGGTTTTTATTAAAAATGCTTCCTGTTATCATTAAAATTATTAAAAATTGTTATAAAATGCATTAGATGTTCCATAATATTCGTTATTTGACATTTCGAATTCATTCTATAATTTTTTTAAAAAGTCAAATGAGAATCATTGGTAAAACATTCAATTTTTTCTGCAGTTGAAAAAGTAAGCAAATGTGATTATGACAAACAAATGTTGAATGGGGAAATGCATCCTAACGGGTAAATTGTTTGAATAATTAGGTAATATAAAAAGTTAATTTTGTAAGTTAGGCACTAGGAAATTAGTTTTTTTTCCATATTTAGGAAATAAAAAAAGTTAAAAAATTCTAATTGTGCTCTAAATCTCATTCCGTAAAAAGACAGAAGAGCTGTAGCAGCTTCATCCCCATTCAAATTTAACTAGTAATCTAGTAATAATAACTAACGAATCAATCATTTTTTCGATTCAAGAAAAACAGCCTTGCAATACATTTCCTTTGATAAATGAGACACTCTGAAAACTTTTCCAGTAAACCGAAATGGCATTGTAAGTGAATTCAAATTTCAATTTTATTTGTTCATTCCTTTAATTGTTATAAACTACTTTTGTACTAAACATTCACAAATGTTTTTTTTAAACGAAATATTCAATATTCAAGGCAAAAACAGTGTTACTTGCCCAATGGCTGATCATACACCTAAAAGACGAATCTATTAATGAGAGCAGACATGTAGGTGGAGCAAAGGATATTTTCAAAGCATTCTTTGAAAGAGACAGTTATTTATTCTTGGTGGTTTACCTTCTTCTTATTATGAGTGGAGCTACTTGGTCAAAGTGATTTGGCCATGATGAAATCATGATCAAAAATAAGGGCAGACAGAAATTCGCAGAATTTCTCATTGCATTACGCATAATAAACGAGTTCGTCACATATTTAGTTAGTCAAAGCAGGTCAGATGAAGAGAAACTTTTCACTTTCGTGATGAAAAATGAGATAGTTATTCCGGAAAGAATGACCACACTTCTCTGGCCTCACGCGTCGTTCTGTTGTTGCGCGAAGGGCGTAAATAGCAACCGAACTTTAGCACAAGCACACCCTAACGTTTCAATAGGGAAGGGTGGGCCTACAACATAAAGCAAGGAAACCTTAATCAATGAAAGCATAGGAGTAAAATTTTAGAAACCTAAAGGTATGTGTAAATGGAATACACTGGCAGACAAAGACGCAAATTTTCGAAATGAAAAGAAATTATTAGGTGCATCGTAACACGGCAGACAGGTGGAGAAAGAAAACTTTTACTTTGTCCACACTTTAGCAAGAGGAAAAGGGCCTAACCCGATGAAAGAAATTAATGCATTTTTATAATTCCTATTCGTGCATCAATAAATATAGAGCAAAAATAAAATAGTGAGATAAAAGGAGAAACTATTCAAAACATATTTATAGAAAAAGAAAGAGAGCTTTTTAAGCAGCTTATTTTAATTAATTGAAAAAATTAAGAGACGTAAATTAAAAAATGAGCTTAAAAATATCTTATAAATGTTGCATTTTATTAAAAGACAAAACAAAGATGTGTGTAAAAAAGATTTTTTATCTCATAAAACATGTCAATAATACTGAGTATAAAAACCACTCAATCGTAGCATTTCAAAGCAGTTTGATCTTAACTTTCATTACGAGAAACTTTGGAATAAACACGGATTTGTATTAATTTTTGTTGCTTTACCATTTACGAATTTTGTTTCATAAAAAAATTTAGTATGAGAAGATCGTTTTTTCTTAGCAATTAAAATATTAAATAGTTTATAGGTGAAGTTAAGTTGAAATAAGAGCTATACTCTTGCTGAAGATAACAATGTAAGCATTGTTAAATCACGAGAGCTATTTTTTAAACTAAAAGCGCCCATAATTTCTTCAAATGTGTCTCAAGTGTCCTTTGGGCCTTACATTGATGCTATTAGGGACCATGCCTGTTCATAAAGGATTGCCAAGAATATGATTTATATTTGAAATTAAATCGTAGTAATTAAATTTCTAGAAAATAATTAAAATTTTTATGTAAATAGAATCGAAATTTTTTGATTATGTCCTTATAAATCTTGCAGTTAACTTGATTAAAAGTTTTCAAAATTAACAAAAATACCGCATTAAACGGAATTATGATTTAATAACATTTAAATAAAAGGGTCCTTAATTCATTGTATAACAGTTTTGATTCGTGTCTATATTTTACCGATACGTCGTGTAAAGGAGCTGATACGCTTAAAGTTCAACCCTTTGTGAAAGTCTGTAGAGTGGGATGCCTACTTAGATGTCATTTTCGTCATTTGACCATGATTTAAAACTACTGGGTCCATTTTGGGTCCACTACTGGGTCCACTTTAAAACTACTGGGTTGCTTTAGCTGCGACGTTAATAATCCATCAATAAATATTTTGCCTATAGCCGATTCTTTTAGCTATTATTTCTTAAAAGGTTGAGTTATAAATAATTTCAGTTTTGTATTATCAGTGTGAAATAACATATAAAAAGAAGTTGATGGTAAATTTTATATATTTACTATTATTGTTTTTCTTCCCTCATTTAATACAGAAATATAAAATACTGTATATAATATTATTGTTTTGACATTGAAAGAACGGGCGTGTTTTCAAGTATTATTTATTTGGTCCTATTTTCTTAAGCTGCCAAATTTAATAAAGAAAACTTGATTTTCTACCCTCCTCCTCTTGAGTTCTTACCAAATTATCTACAAAAATTCCTTTGGTATTAAGTATTAGAAATGCTAAATCATTCGAAATACTTTAATGCGGAATATTTCTAGTATTGTGTATTATGTAAATTACGTTCATTATTTCGAGAATTTTTCATTCAAGCAAATTAAGAATAATTTAAATTATTTTCATTCAAAGTATAATTTACATATTATTTTAAGATACTTTATGAGTTAAAAGGTTATATCGCTTCTTAAATTATATTTAGGTATCACATAAAATAAATTTTAAAAAATTACATTATTGCAAGACATAAAATAAACTGATAAAAAATTGAACGAGAAAAAAAAATCAAGCCCATTTTAGACACATTCAGAATCAATTATAATAAAAAAAATGAAATAGCACAGTTGGCTTATTTAATATACAATAAAATAGCAGAGAAAGTTGTAATTATTTTTTCTGAAAACAGGACATAAGATTATTTTTTATGTTTGAAATTTATAGAAATAAGACAGGAAAAAAATAATTAAATCCCTTGTAAATTTATTTATGTTCTTTCAAGACACATATATATATATATATATATATATATATATAAACTAAAAAAGCATGTGTGTGTGCATCAAACAAAATATAAAATAATTTTACTATCTGAAAGAAGCTCTCTCGCTCGCGCTTTTAATCTAACATATAATTACATTATTTTTCATACAATTTTAACAATTCATAGAAACATATATTCGAAAAAATTTAGAAGTTGTTTCTAGATAGTTCATTCTTATAGTTTTTGAAAATCTCAACCAGGTCACAACCTCGACCACCTTATGGTGTAATAATATCTCTGTGAGAACAAAAGGATACCGAATTTAATAGTATTTCCTGCATTTCAATGAAGCTTCAATGCCTCAGGGGCGAAAATTGGAGAGAAAAAAATGACACGAGGGAAACCCACAGCGCGATAATAACACCTCGTGTATTACGAACATAAAATGGAGACGCAAATAAGTACATATCATTTTCTTACAGAACACCACGGGTGTAGTCCAGGAAATAAAAAGTCAGTCACGCTAAAATAGCCGCATTATCACTATGTATAAATTGCGCCATCTCTGGAACTAAACTTTCTAGCCACCCTATGCCGTTATATTCAAATATTGAAGCGGTTATTCTTTCAAAGAAATTGGCATCTCACGAGTTCAGCTTGAACAATGCGTTGTCTATTGAGCCGTGAACCCACCACCTATACAAGTGGGGGTGTTAAAAATGGGTCCTCAGCTTGTTGTATTGTTTCTTGGCTGGGATGTAATATTAGAGGAGTGGTTGTAACTTCTTTTGAATTCTCATTAAGGAATGCTAGTCGGATGGCGTTGTTTTGCTTCTGATGGTACCATGACAGAGATGTCATTCCGCATAATAATAGAATTGGTGATTGAAAAGTTATATAGACTTCGCTACGGCCTTCAAAGAATGCATGAGAATTTGAATTGTGCTTGTGTGTGTGTGAGTGAGAGTGACTCACAGAAATAAGGAAAGAAAATGAATACTTTGAATTTATTATTGTTAAACATCGTTTTTTTGTTCAAATTATTACGTTGAAGTATGAAAAGTGTAATTACAACTTTTTGTAATGAACTTAAATATAGGATGAAACAAAAGTTTTATGCCCTGATTATAAATATTTATTGTGCTCAAATTACGATTTATAACTAGACATGTGTTTTTTGGATATATTGTAAATACAGTTATGAATTTTTTTATATGATCATTTACTTCAGTAAATTTCAATGTGTATCTCCTTGGTAGCTCGGAGAATGTCTAAGCGGTATTTCAGCTCCCTCCAAGCGTTCTTTAACATATCTTTTACTTTATAAGCATACAACTTAAGCCTTTTATAAAGAATTCTTACCAAATTATTTGTGATTTTTGAAGTTAACGTGAATGCTTCATAAGTTGATTTAGAACTCCGTTAAGAAATTATTATTGAACGTGTTCTACATAGTTGCTTCACTCACAATAAGTCTACCACTTCTAGGAAGATCCTTAACGCTGCTTGTTTCTTTAATCGCTTTATTGTTTTTACACCAAGAGGTTTGTTTTCATAACAACGTTGAAATTTACGCTGAGCATTAATGGTCGATTTCATTTTGTGAAGCCAAAGCACACATTGGTATTCCTCTTGAATAGACGCCATTTCGGTACAGAATGATGTATTCCTTACAAACGTTCCCATGAGTCCCTTTGTTGAGTTGAAAAAGCACACAAACACATTCGCGTTATTTACTACACAAAAAAATTACTAGAATTATCTAACGACCTATCCAACGATACAATGTTACATTATTATATTAAAGGGTTATTTTGTAATGATTTTTTATAATCAAGGCAAGACTTTGGGTTCCCTCTATAGTTTTATTAACGAAATTAACATTCACGGCAAAGACGACATATTCATAAATATATTTCGCTTTTTTAGTTTTAATTTTTTCCGGATAGTTTTTTAGGATAAACGTGTTCATTCCTTTAATATTTTATTTCTTAAAAATATGTTTCAATCAGTTAAATACTCCGTTCCACAACCACGCTAAGCCACGAATGGCTCAAAAATTTTAATTTAAAATAAATGTTTTTGAAAGTGATTTGCAGATGTCTAACTAATCAGTTTTGTTAGATGTGAGGATATGCAAATCTCTCGATAATATGCATGAGCCGTGGTAATCGTGAAATCAACACGCGTGATGAGACGCATAAGTATATATACGTGTTGTCTATTGTAGTGTATATTCAGCATTTTTAATTACTATGCAATGCAGTTAACAATTAACAAAACGGGAAAAAGATTTAATGGAAGCTTATGAGGGCAATGGAAATGCAGTTATAGAAATAGCGCATGCAAAATAGAGCTATTTCATATCATAGTTGAAAATTTCCCTCGGAATAAGACAACTCACGGAGAAATTAAAGGCTCAGAACGTCTCTGCTGTACTTTATTATAAGGTGATCGTTGAATTGTTCAAGCAGCATAAAATTGTATGCCATCCATGAATCAGATAAGGAAACAATGTGATCTAAAAGTGTTATCAGAAACTGTCAGACGTCTCTTTAAGTCCACTTCTTATATTGTTAGAGCAAGATTAAAAGCACCATAAAGCACCACCAATTGCGGATTTGAGATCAATCCTCAAGAATTCATGACATGAGTTTGCCCTATTTATATATATATAAAATCCATAAATATATACAAATAGTTATAGACCTAAGTATAACCAAGTCAAGATCAGTTATAACCAGTTTATCTTTCTAGTTTTATTACATCGATTTTAACTCTATATTAGTAATTACATAGGCTATTAAATTTTATCGTTATGTATTAATAGTATTATGTATTTTATTTGTAATAATTACACTTTTCTTAATATTTATTCCTTTCCCTATGGCCCAGTGTATAGGCAAATTAGAGTTGAAGGTTGACTAGTCAAAAAACTTTGTTTAAACCTGCCATCTTGGTTCCTAAGGCCAAGAGTTTCCTATTGTACTACAGTGGCAAATTTTTCTTAATGTCTTGACTAGTTATACTTAGGTCTATAACCATTTGTATGTATATATATATATCATATACCTCTGACTGCTTAAATAATGTTTTTTGTTGCAGATTGTGTTCGATGGTGAAATTAAACTTAATCTAGGCGGATTTGGATTTATTTCATGCTGGAACAGCTTGATGAAGGATTATTAATATTTTGCAATGAAAAACTTTGGAGGGGAAAGTTGAGTGGTCTGGGGAGCTGTTACCCTTTGTTGAACTCATCTTTGGCATTAAACTGAATAGTGTAACATACCAAAATGTGTTGAAACAAAAACTTTTAAATTATATGAAAATCTCATTGGAATCGCAGATGATTCAGCAAGACCCAGCTGTTTTTCATTGCAGTTGTAGAACCAAACTGTAGTTGGCTGCTAAAAAGTTAATTCACTGGATTGTCCTGCCTTTTCCCCAAAAATGTTTGGGAATTCCTAGTCCACCGAATATATGCAAATAACTTGAAGTATTCCCTGTATTGTTGAGTTGAGGGACACTATTGTACTTGTAAGGAGGCAATTAGATGATTCTACAGTCGAAATGTTTTCTAAGAGTAAGGATAATACCTAGAATTGCTAATGGCATCCCTAAAAATAACGATCCAGTAAGCTATTCCTCTTTGTAGACCTATATTTATGTACAAGACAGAAGGAGACTTTTTTTCATTCCTTGCTTATATGTATATCAATTAATATTGCTTTAATGTTGCAAATTTTGTGTTGATTTTACTTTTATATTTGCTCAGAATCGACAAAAATACTTGTTTTTTCTATGACTCTGCATAATTATGAAATAAAGACTTACGTGTAATCAAATACTTAATCCTAAATTTTTACGTAAAATAATATTTCAAAACTTCTTAAAAAAATTATATTTTTGAAAAAGTAATGTACTTTTGTACTCGAAAATTTTGAACATATTTACTATATTCCTGTCAAGTTAAAAACCATTGTATTGCCAAATCTTTATCAGTCGTAATTATTTAATGACAATTTTAAGAAATTGTATTCTCTAAATCTTTTTTTATTAATTTCTAAATTACTCCACTATTTTTTAAATATGTAATAAGGTGCCATACTTAAATGTGAAAAGGACTTTTTTAAATGTATTAACTATTGGTGAAGGATTTTAAATAGAAAACTTAATAAAAATATCATGATTTAAACTTTTATTTCTTCTTTGACCATAAAGTTCTAAAGTTTCACAAAATAATTTAATTTAGTTGTAGTATTTATACATTATTCAGGTTTAATATTTTATACCCTCTCGAGATGTTAAATACATATTATTAACGAATACAGCAACTTTTCATTTTTCAAAACTTAATTAGAATCCTAATTTAAATTCTAAAGCTCAAGGAATTTAAATTTGAGTTGAAATGTATTAAAAATACTAGGAAATCTTTTACTTACAGTGCACCATCTGCACATAATCCTTTTTAACCCCTTGCCAGTGTTACCCGAATCCAGTTCGGGCAGCTACAACGTGCAGAATTTGTGTTGCCCAAATTCTGTTCGGGCAGGAGAAAAACTAACGTTTCTATTTTGTGAAGCCCGAGCTGAGTTCCTTTCTACTTTAGGATACATAATTCACTATTTTCCTATTTGATGACATTAATGGTCCTAGTTTTTCCCCGATTACGACCTCAGTCAAGGGAGGGCATCCTAGTGTAAGCTTACTGCTCCTCACAGGTTGTTACTTTCTAGAACACATTCCACCAACAGTAAGAAAATCTACTCCAACCATACAATGTTTTATATGCTGTCGTAAAACCGATGAAAAAGGGAAGAGGATAAGACACGAGACACGAGTTTATTGCAAAGAGTGCGATATGGGCTTATGTGCAGTACCATGTATTGGGATATACCATACTGCAAAAAAATTTATAAAATCTATGTATTGAAAATCATACTGTTGTGTTTTTATATTATATTATACGGGTTATATTATTTTAAGCTTCAAAATTTTGTTTAATTTACTCTAATTGAATAAGATGTGTTTGCAATCCATTACTTTTCTATGTGTATGCAAAAATTATAAATATAGTAATTATTGCATTTAAAATTTTGTTTTTGTAATAAAAAACCATTTTTTCGAACTTTTATAATAATATAAAGATCCAAATTAAACAGTCAAAACAATTTTCCATTTTTCTGAAATATATGTTAAAGTTAGGGGTTAATTAAATTGATAGAATTTGATTAATTTTAAGGAATATATATATTATTTGATACATTTTATTGAAACAAACAATGATTTATTTGGAATAATTATTCTTCACGTGTACTTGTGCCTACCACTGACACCAGAGAAAATCGACGATAAAACTGTTTTTCCCCCCAAGTATATAAAGTGAAATTCGATATAATTTGTTGACTTTTTTCTCACAAATATATCATTAAGAAACTTCCTAGAAGAGTGCTCATGATTTTTTAAAATCTGGTGATATCATTCTTTAAAAAATAAATTATCTAAAGGGGCTTACATTTTAGGAATCTGTACTTTATCCAACTCGGCGTTGCGTCCATAGTCATGCCAAGATCGTCTAGATGATCCAGATTGTGAGCTGGCTGGTCTGCTTGGGGCTATATCGGTTTGAAGAATATTTTGAGTCTGCGAAAGATCCGAATAGTCAAAAATCTGAAAATACAAAAATAAGTTATAAATTTGCTTTTTAATAATAAGTTATCTAAAATAAAAGTAACACTTTTCAAGAAAAAAAGATAAATTAGATACACATTCCGAAAAAAAAAGTAGATAAATCGGCCCCGAAGATGAGCAAGAAAATAAAATATTTTATATTAAAATTTTTTAAATTAAATTTTACTTTTTTTAGAGACATATGTATATAAAAAACACTTATGTTTAAACACCTGGTTTGACGGACAACATGTTATAAAGAATTTGAAAAGTGATATATTTTTTATCCCATTGATCATTTACAACATTTTATTTCAAAGAATCTACATTTTCATTCATAAAAAGCTGTTGGTTCAAATGAAAGAAAAACAGAAGAACTTTATTCCTTGATCGTGCCTGAAATATATACCAGTTCCTTTTAACCTTTAAAGTGCATAAAATAGTTATTACCGCTTTAAACAAAGATTTATTTTTATTCTTAATTATACGTGTACGCTGCGCAGTAGACGTACTATTTTTCAGTTTTAGTTAAATAAAAAAGAATATGGAAGAAGAAAATAAAATCTGTTATCTCTTAGTTTCCTTTCGAGAGTTGTTTTTTATTTGCCTCACATTTACGAGAGAATCCTCGATTAATCTTCACAAAAATTATTCGAATAAATTATTTCCTATCGTTTTTTCATAGATAGCTAAATGCTAAAGAAATAACTCTTCAGAGATAATTTTTTACAATGTTAAAAAAATGTTTTTAAAAACTTTAAAAAATAATGGATATGGTTATCAAAATAATTTATTTCGCAATTGCAATGGGTTTTGTGGATGAAATGTGGGTCAAAAACTACATTTGATCTAATTTATGGGCAAAGATATAAAATTGCTTTTAAAAAATACAATAGCAACATATAACCAAAGAGATTCAGCATAAATATTATATTGACGTTTCAATGTTCTTTTTATACATTTCAATTAGCATCATTATCAAATAAAGAGAAAGTTAAAATACTCTTGATCTATTATAAGTGCTTAAGAAGTCATGGAACCATGAAAATTGACTTTTGTTTTTATTTCGCAATCTCCACATATAAAACCGCTTACTCTAATTTTTTTATCTGAAACTATTCTTGCGAACCTTATGAGTGCCAATGAGCGTTTTCTCATGCATGGCAAAGTGATAAACACACGTCGATGATTCTAGCTACTGATCGAAAAAGTGAATATGTAACAATTATTACGGGTCATTCAGAATGTAATTTATATTTTAAAAGTATGTAATTTTTTTATATATTCATATTTTGTACGTTATTGTATTTTTTTTCTTTCGATTATACTTCTTCAGGGACTCCACCTTCATTTCCTGAAGTTGTTTGTACAAATATGCAAGAGCTGAAATGATGAGTAAATTTAATTTAGGCATATATATATAACCAACTCTTTTCTTACACACATTTTTTTGTTCTAGCTCAAATCCCCACACACATTTTTTTTAAATTCCATTTTTTATAGTGTAATCAGAAGATGGCCGGCGTTTGCCCACACATGTGTGAGTGACTTATTTACTTCATGGGTTGCTTACTTTGTGTTTTGGAGTTATGAGAAATATCCGAATTTTATAATAACTTTCTTCTTTAATTTGTTGTACTTGAACACAGCATTTCGTTCTTCAGTATAATTGTATTTTGTGTTAAAGTGTTAATTCGTTGGATGCAATAAATAATTTCAATAAAATTCTTAAAGTTGATGCTGAAATTAAAGTGTGTTATAGACATATCTGACATATCTACTATTGATAAAATTTTTGATCCAGTTCGTTATAAACGTGTACGTTTGTTATTAAGTAGCGATGTATAGCTTTTAGTTAGCACTTTTATTCCTAACTTATTTTTGCAGTACACTAATTTTAATATTTTTTTGTGATTAAGATGAATTGTTTTTGTTTCATAAGTATGTAACATGGATTTCATTATTACTTTTTTTTCATGGCTTTTTGGGAAAATTTTTAGAGCTTTTTCATCTTACGCGATTTTTTAAAGTTGTGAAATATATCTCTAAATTTACCATATGTCACGTGTATTTTTTGCACGGTTTTCTAAGAGGCACAACTACCGTGTAAAAAAAGAGTTGGGTATATATAGTTCATTTTTTCTAGCATTAATGGCATTCTTAAGCCCAGTCAATAGGAAATATTTATGCTTTGAATGACCTTATTTTCTGGTGAAAAATAGCCATTGTACATTTCTGCAGACTTTTGAAGTATTTGTAAAGAATCCAGACATTAAATGTATTTAGAGTTGCTTTATTGATTTAAAAATTAATAGCAGAAGTCAAAGTTATATTCCTCAAACTCAAAATGACTTCATCGAAATTTTTTTTAAAACACTTATATAAATACTGATATTTAAATCGAAATTTTTTATGCTATTACATATGCTTTCGTTTTCATAAAATTTATGTTATAGACATCGTTTTACAGTATGAATTGTATTGTTGAAAAAAAAAAAAGGAATTTGAATCCTTCTGAATAAATGTTATCATAATCATATATTATTTGTGCGCTAGATCTATTCATTGATTAGAGAAGTGTAAGCTATCACACCTTCCTTTCTCACGTTACTTGACACACCGTTATAAGCCAAAATAGCTGTTATTTTCTCAATGACCTGCGAAAATCTTAGATCTTGGACCTTTCCTTCCCGAACCTCTTTCTCTCTATCCAATTTTATATCCAGAATGAGAAATAGACGTCCAGTGACCTTCTAAGAGGAGAAAGGAAAGTTGAAACCTTTGGTAAATAATAACGAAATGAAAATGGATACAGGAACATATCTCAAAAAGATGCTTAAATAGCCTGAAAGGTCACAAGTTAGCCCCTTGACCTTGATGCGGAAAGATCTCACAGTCACATAGGTAAATAGAATTCAGTTCTGTAAAAGGCATGAAGCCTTTCGGGTAATGGACCCATTAAAGCCCTTGAATTCGAACTTAGAAGACGATTTTAACCTGCTGGTATGTTATCACCTCTTCGAATAGATGGCACAAATTTATATGCAATTCCCAAGAGTTCAGCATTCTTTTTTCATCGATTACTCATGCACAGAATAAAAATCATCATCTTCTTTTACAGAATTACAGTAAATAAAGCCATTCCCCCCCCCCTTCAATTTAGATTTGGTTTATTTTTATCGAATTTTTCTGAAAAAATAGTTTAAGATTGATAAAAAGACAAGTATATATAACACTATTTTGCACTTAGAACAAAATATTTATTTGAAAGATAATGTAAAAAGGATATATAATTCAAAATCAAATCTAGCCACATGCAAAACACTTTTGAAAAAAAATCGAAGAAATTTTAATTTAAAGCCAATTTTGAGCATTTAAGCGAATAACCGACCTTGAAAATGATTAATTGACTTAGGAATAAAATACTTACAACTGAGAAATTTTTTTTTGATTCTTAAAGTATTAGTTTCACACCAAAACTTTTGTTATTTTATACTTTTGATTATTGTAAATTTCTTTTGATGTAGAATCGAAAAATTGAAAAACTATTTTTTTTCTGTTAGAAGTTTGATGTGATTTTAAATGTATTTCGTATCATTCTTATTTAACTTATATACTAAATTGAAAAATTTAGGATAGTGAAAAAATAAATTCATTTGAAAAAAGGGTAAAAAAAAAAAATTTTTAACTCCATGCCCGTCTATTCTCCTTTACCAATATCCAATTATTTAAAATTATAGCATGCGTCACCTAAAATTTCGTCATAAGTGTTGAGAAAATATCTTTTTAAAAATATTTTCATGAAACAAAACCGAAGAAAATGAAAAGGAAAGAAATTAAGAAATACTTCTAATCAAAAATTAATTCTAGATGATGAAAATTATTTTGCTGTGAGTCATATTTTTTTCGTAAACTGAATAATATCATTCAGAATTCCAATATTTGTTTAATTAACTACATTTTAATGAGATTAAATATAACAAAAATTCATTAACTTGGAATGCTAAAATTTAGAACTAAACCAGAAATTACCCTAATTTTTTTCCATCTCTTACTTGGCTTAGCACAAAGCCAAAATTTCCGTAAATGATATATATTTAAAAAATGTATTCATGCTTTTGTTGTTGTCGTGTCCTTCCCGCAAGGAAGGAATGAAAGTTGCCATTGCCTGTGAGATAGGTTGGACTTCTTAACGATAGATGGAGACACCACCTATCTCCACCTCCACACTTTTGGCATGGAACTGATGGGGAGGGAAATATTCTCCAGCCCCCTGCACTCGTGATTTCTGCTGCGACCACCCACAAGACTTTCGGACCCACTGATTTAACGAGCACGTACTCCGTCTATATTCGGTGGTATTTAGTGGCATCGGGCATCGAACCCAGGCCCTCCGGTCTGGAGTCCGATGCTCTAACCACTAGGCTACCCACGGCCCCATTCATGCTTTTAATTTGTAGAATTGTAAAATCTTTTGTGACCTCTGAATCAACTGATGACTCAGACTAATAATTACCGTAAAATTCGGTGTATAACGCGCACTTTTAACACAAAAAATAAGATCGAAATTAACGGGTGCGGGTTATACACCGAGTATAAAAGTAAGAGCTTTAAAAATAAAAAAAAAGATAAGCATAGAAAAAATTAGACTTCTACAAGTACAGAAATACTGTTTATTTAAAAGAAATGACACTCCTTATGAACCTAAATGGTTGTAGTTCTAAAAGATTTTACTATTTTCTTTTTATACCTTGGAATAATACCTCTTATAAATGACTTCAAAACATAAGAGTTTTGCATATGTACATTTCAGGTTTCTTCGTAAAAAAAGAGGATGCGCGTTATACAGCGAACATACCTAAAAATTATAAAATGCTGCTCGAAAGTATTGAGAAATGCTGTCGTTATCCGGCGGTGCGCGTTATACGCCGGATTTTACGGTAAATATGTTTTGAGCTTTTCTACATACTTCATTCATTATTAATATTATGGGAGGAAAAACATAAAAACCCGCCCGGAATTTCTGAGTTTAATATACATATTGTCGAATACTTAAAAAACACAGCTGTGAACATTCCTCTGTAACTTTTTTTGTCCAGTAATATGAGTTTGATGTGCTTGAATAAATCGATTTCGTATTAGATCTATGAAGTTATCATGAAAAATTGCTCAAGTCTTATGCAAAGATTTATTAAACTGAAATTTTGGTTTATATCCGAGTTTCTTTTAAAGCTTTTTCAGCGAGAAAAAGAACATTTTTCTACTTTAGCATGAAATATTTCTACTTCAATTCGCAACTACAACGTTGAAATGAAAATAATCCTTACAAATATTTATGTAAAGCAGATCTATTTCCTATAAATCCTTATTTACTAAGACCATCTTGTTTCTATTGCATTATAGAATATCACAAAAATCTTTGCTGGGCGTATGCATTTAATGTGCGTTGTATATAAGCGATACCCCTCCCCCCTCCGAAATATTGAAATTATAGAAAAAATGCATATTTCAAAGAATATTATTCATTGTATCACCAGAGCTTGGTATATTATACTATTCCGACAAATGAGTTCTTTTAATTTTTTTTTTTTTGAAAAATTAATCAAAAACAGTCATTGAACTCAGGAATTCAGTTCGTAAATAACCAACACAAAAATATTATTTAGTTTACGCATTTGAAATATCAAACATTGTGAAAAATTGTGCGAGTCCCCTCCCTAAAAAAATATTCAATACCATTAAAAATTATAAAAATATTGTAGTGAATATATAGGATTAAAATATTTAAGTATTATATTTATTTTAATACGAGCATAAACATTTTAAGCATGGGATAAACCATATTATCAGTCATCTCTCTAACTCACTTTTTTGAAGTTATTATTTTCAAATCAACGATTACACATTCAATACGTAATATATATAAACTATTCAAAATTTATTTAAAGCTTTTTTCTAATTTCAGTGTTTTCAATGTTACATCACCGCTATAATTTCTTTTTAGATTACAGAAATTTTCCTTTTGTAAAAGAACTATTATATCCTGCATTCCTTAACACCAACAAAAGAACAATATGTTCCTTAAACGGGCCTTATTTTTTTCCAGTCATATATTCTCCTCTTCCTCCCTCAAAGAATCAAAAATTGCTATATTATTTTTTTATATCTAGAAAAAGGTTGAAAATCCAACACGCCTAAATACAAAGGCACGAATCACAGTGACTGACCCAACATGAATACCATCAGTTTTCTGCATTTTAATGAAATCTTATTTTCCTAACCATTTGGTTGTGCGTCCGGGTCGGCATGCAAAGGTCTAAGCAGCTAGCTAGGTCCTCAAACAGCGTCGACCTTAAAACAACGTACTCAGAGAAGTCCGTTCACATAATTTACTCCGACAAAAGAAAAAGCTCTCTAAAAAGAAAAAGAAAAACGATACAAAAAGAAAAACCATAAAAAGAACCGTAAGACCTCTTAAGTTCAAAACGTCATCTTCTTCAGCCCTCACAGCGGTCATTCTTGCCCGCCTCCGCCAATGCTGCAATGGTCAGAGAACGGGTCTGCAAATTCTTGGCGAGTTTCACTCACAACAAGCGTAAACGGGGTAAAGAAACAGCCAAGAGTTCTTTAACCTGAAGAATAAGGAGATGGTTGGTTCGCCTTTTGTTTCGTCATAGTGTGGTCAGGATGAATTCCTGCCTACCACCAACTACCACCTGCGGGCTGGCGAACTTATAATATACTACCGTGACATTTCGCTACGGATTTCTTCTTGCATGTCATTAAAATGAGAAGTTTATTTTAGATTGCCCATGCCTTGAGGTCTTTGGCTTGATTTTCATTAAAGAAGACATGCACATGACAGAGTATTAAAGATACCTGCTGTCCACTTGATTGAAATTCAAGCTACATTCATCCAATCGTGAGAAACTAAAGGTGATTCGAATGGATTGGAATCGATACGGTATAGGATTGATGCAAATTGCTTCAAAGGAAAAAAATGGGATATATATGTCAATACCCCATGTATTTAACCCCAATAAATAATTCTGTGGTCCTATATCAGTTATTATATCATTGATTTTCATTATATGCTTCATTTTACAATTCAATTTTTGATTGATTGTTATAGATAAAGGTTCAACATTATAACTCCAGGAGTAATAAGTTACTTTAAATTCAATGTTTCTGGTTTATCATTTAATAACTGTCATTCAGAACTGAATATTTATCAATTCAATTGAATAAGTAATTCGAGTGAGAGAGCAATAAGAAATATACTTTTTTGTGTTAAAATGTGTTAATGTTAAAATTTAACAATGAAGGCAGAGTTGCTTCAGAATTTTAGTTTTTATGTATATGTAATCAAATGTACACCGGAGTCTTAAATGGCCTCATCGTGGAAAAAAAATTAAATTAAGTCTATTGTGTTCAAGCAATAATCTTTCCAGTTCTTTCAGATAATCATCCTGTAGGACTTGGATAGAATAAAAGGACATGGAAAAAGGAAGACTTTTCAGAAACTATTTCAAAATATAAGCACTAATTTCATACAAAGATTGACAATTAACACCAGTTAAAAAAATTATTCTGAAATGCTGGAAATGTTTTCTAGATAAACGGAATGACAACCATTATTATGCAATTTTCAATGAGTTCTTTTGAAACTAAAAATTATAATAAGTTACAAAAAATAAAAAATAAAATTGAAGTATGTTTTGACTGATCAAAGAGAAACAAAGAAAAGAAGTTTTTCAAGCGCCTCAAATTATTTGGCAACTTTGCTTGAGGTGAACCATTGAAGCATAAGCTAATTTACTGTGGAAGTTTAGAGGAAGAATATAATATTTTGAAATGTATCCATACTTCTGTAAAATGAACAGATGTAAAATATGTTTTTTCTTTGAGTTGATCGTTAACTATCCTCTAAACATTCAAAAATACTGATAACGAACTGCTCAGAGATAACTGAAATATTTGAAAAATTCCATGCAAAAGTTTTATAAATAGAGTAAAACCCAAGCATTTTGTATCTTGAAAACTATTATTTAAAAAACTTGTTGTATGTTAGGAAACAAATTTAAAAGTCTGAAAGTAGAAGTTAAATTTATTTTATAAGAAAAAGAAAGCTCTTATACACTTTATATAACTATTTTAAGAACGTGAAACCTCAAAAGAAGAGGATAATAAACCCTTCATCACAAATAAAATCCCTTGAAAGAGTCAAATATATTATTAATGTTTCTTTCAAAAAGTTCTTTTAAAAATCTTTGTTTTTTCCTGACAATTAAATAAACAACAGAGCAAAGAATAGCTCTGAGTCTAAGCAAATAATGCATGGCAAAATAAAGTTAAGAAAAGAAATGAATTTTTACTCTAGGCACTATGTAAATATAACACTATTTCTATGAGTAGAAAACTAATTTCTTACCCCCTTTCAAATTTTATCTATTAACCTCTATTTTTTAAAAAAATATTTCCCTCATTTAACAAAATAATTAGCATTTTGTAAGTTCTATTCTTTCTCTAAATGGCAGTTGCGAGCTAAGATAAACCGTCATTAAAAGAAAACCGCGCTACTCAAAGAATGACTGGTTTATAGAATTGCAAAATATTCACACAAAAAAGATAATCTTTAAGATGTGCCGACATAAATCTCAACTTTAATGCAATTTGTAGTGAAAAAAAATAGCCCTGCAATTACAGAAATATAGTTCATCTGTGTGAAAGAACTTGCTCCCCCCTCACCTAAATTATTTTGATAGTGAGATCGGAGGTAAAACAAAAGGAAATACAAAAAGCGGCGAATCTGTATTATATATAGAAGCATCCTCAGTTTTCACATCGACTGCTCTACTTTTTTTTCTTCTTTTCTTCGCAAACCTTTTATTTCCCAAAAAGCATTCATGTTTCATTATCTCTCGGCCGGTAATTTGTCTGATGAGTCCACAGCTTCTTTCAATGACTGGTATTTATTTTCAATAATTGTGTTTGCATTAGAGGAGAAATTATCTTAGGTAAATCCATTACGCAAATTTTGAATGGTATTATTTTCTTAGTTTTATTTTTCATTGGCATATTTCTAAGTTTTGAGGCCACCGATTCAAAAAACATTTTTTTTTCATTGTTAAAAGATCTGTGAGCCTTGGTTTTGGTTAATCGCAGAATTATTCATTTTTGTTATATCTATTTGAACTAAGAGAGACAATGATTTTTTAAATGGGTCTTTTTTCATTTAATATACTTAAATATCAAGATAAATTGTACTGAAACGAAAGAATCAAATCCCACAGTATAATCAGTATGAATGGCTTTCATAGATAAACAAGTTCATATTTGAAGATAGTGGTAAAAATATGCTCTCAGTCTAAATTTAGTTTTGAAAAAATACTTGTAAAAAAAGCGGCAGGTTAAAAAAATAATTTCGTCTTCTTCCCCCCCCCCTTTTTAAAGTGGTTTAAATAATTTCACCTCACTTTTACTTTTCTTCCATTAGTAAAAGAATTTTATTCATGTATTTAGTTCATGCTAATAATATTTTCAAATAGATTACTAAAGAAACGGAGCAGAACAGCATTATTACATGAATCTAAATTTAATGTGCAAGCAATATTTTTAATTCAATATGCATTGTAGCTTAATATTGCATGGTTTGCAATATTTTTTGTTCTTGTGAAAGTTAAAAAGACTTTAAAATCAATGAGCTATTCTTCTTTTCGCAAAAACAGTAATGAGAAATGTTTTTGAATTTTGAGGGATGTTTGCTAAATATCCCCCTTAGACACGAACAAATTGGAACACTTACAGTTAAATATTTGTGCAGTTTGAAGAATATAACCTTCTAGGGAAATTAAGAAAACATTTTACTTGAACACTTGGTTAAAACATGAAGTGTTTTAAATTAGCTTAAGGTTTCTGACTACTTGCGACAACTTTTTTTTATAAAAAAAATGGAGATATGGGGACCTTGTTGTTGTTTTTAGATTTGTTTAGTTCATTTTAAGAAAAATATGCTAAAATTAAGAAGAAATTATTATAAATAAAATGGGAAAAATTTGGTAAAAATTTACAAAAAATAACATAAACAGGGCCAATTCTATAGCAAAAGTTTATGAACAAATTTTCAATTTTTCAATTCTTTTTTTTGTCATGTTATTCATTTTTGAAATAACCTACAGGATAAGAGATATTTTAAGTTTACAAAAAATAGAGCACTTTATCTTAGTTATTATATGAAACTGCTTAAAATAACAGAGATTATATTAACAGAAGGGACTGTGTAAATTTTGTAACAAAACAGCGATTGATAAATCTGAAGGTTAAAACACTTCTACTATTGTTGTTGTTGTTGTCGTGTCCTTCCCGCAGGGAAGGAATGAAAGTTGCTATGAGAGATAGGTTGGATTGCCTGTGAGATAGGTTGGACTTCTTAACGATAGGTGGTGACACCACCTATCTCCACCTCCCCAATTTTGGCATGGAACTGAAGGGGAAGGAAATATTCTCCAGCCCCCTGCACTCGTGGTTTCTGCTGCGACCACCCACAAGACTTTCGGACCCACTGATTTAACGAGCACGTACTCCGTCTATACTCGGTGGTATTTAGTGGCATCGGGCATCGAACCCAGGCCCTCGGGTCTGGTGTCCGATGCTCTAATCACTAGGGTGCCCACTGCCTCGACTTCTATTATTATACAGAACATGCATAAAGCATTTCAGTTGATTATTTTCAAAACTATTTGAGGTTTAAAACCGTTTGAAAGTTTAAAAAAAACACATTTTGAGTAAAACGCGTTTTAAAGTATGACATATCTTGCTTAAAGTAATGGCATCTGTTTTTACTAAAAAGCTTGTTTTTCCCCCTAGTGAACGAAAAATAACAAACTTGGTATTTTTATAAAGTAAATAAGATGGCCTATAAAATAAAATCATAAAAAAATGTCAATTTTTAACAAAATTCACAATTTTAGGGTAGTTCGATGCCTTAACGATTATTTCTGAACAAAAGAAAATGTCACTAATATAAACCAAAATTTATCGACGTAGGAAACTGAATTATTGTACTCGATTTTAATTCAAGTTGTCGTCAAGTTCAGTATTTGATTGAGTATATCCATTGTTTTGATTAATTTATTTGATATGCTGAACAAATGAACAAAAAAAAGGGCAATAACTAATTCTAATAGTTTTCTGATAAAAATAACAGTATACTCTATATTTCCTTCTTAATTGTCTTGTGTGGATAGAAAGAATAAGAAAGCATATGATTAGTTAAGATTTTAGTCATACTTATTGAGTAAACAGTCTAGAGATTTACAAACACACTCGTAGATGAAAAAACATTAGGCGAAGGTTATATAGTGGAAGGCTATGACTGAAGGTTACTTGAAAAAAATTTGGGAATTGAAAATAAATAAACAAAAACAATTAACATTTACAACGAAATTTCTGGAAAAAATAAGAAGTATAAATTAATTCAACATGTCTCCCTTAGAATTTAAAAGAAAAAATAATTCTTTGGTCATAAAGTCTGAAATATTATAGTCGTAATCTTAAGCCTTTTGTATGAGACAGCTGGATAAGATCAAATGATCAATGATCTTACCTAATTACATTTGCTTTATTTTTTGATAATAAATGGTAATTATGATAATATTCAACTACAATTGAAAATATTTAATCGTCTCTTGGAGTAGTTTTAATCTATGGAATAATATTAAAATAATTCGATTAGAAATTTTTAAGAAATGTAATTAAAAGGAATGGATATATATATATATATAAAGAAATAAGAAACGTGATTTCTCTCTAGGTACCGGTAATAAAGAAACGATAAAGTTATGAGATTTTATGATATGAACACACACATCATTGCATTTTTTAATGGTTTCAAAAGTGATTATTTATATATTGAGGAGATTATATGTTCAAATTTATTATTCTGTGTTTTTATAGATAAGTTACAGTAAATTAATGATTTTTTTAAAGCAAAATGATGGTCTTTATTTATTTCGCGAATTTTGTTGGCATTATTTTTCTTATTAATATGTTAGATTTAAAAAGCTTTTGAACCGTACATTGAGCTTTGTATATACTATCTTATTAAACTGAACGCGATATTTCAAGAATTTAAAATAATTCTGCAGTAGATTAATATTTAGTCATAACTGGTTCAAAACATAATTTTAGAATTTTATCAAACTACAAATTAATACTTTGCATTAGATTAAATATTAAATAACAAGGTAAAATTTTTTTTCTGGGATTCTTATATTGTGTTTTATGTACTTAATGTGATATGGTTATCCGAGAGCGAAATTCATCTTGATAACCAATAGGAACATTGAAAATTTGTCCCCATAAAGAATGAATTTTTACAATAATCAAAGTTTTTATGCTTAACAAATAGGTTTATTAAAAAGCAAGGAGAGTCAAAACCTCAAAGCAATTTGTAAAGAGAGGGCCTTGAAATAATACGGTCTTTCAAAATAAGACTAAAAATCACATTTAATAATAACATAAAAAGTACACATTTTACATTTCAAAGTTATTGTTTTGAAATGTATTACTAAATAAAGTTAAAAAAAAATCTGTAGCATTTATGTCTAAAAATAAAGGTATTAAAATAAACACGATGAAAACCTGAATGTTTTAATTTAGATATAAAATTTTAAACTTTAATCATTCAAGCAATATTTGAAATTTTTGTTTAAGAAAAACCATATTTAGAAAATAGGGGGGGGGGGGGAGAAAACTTAGAATTTTTTCCTGCACTCCTTTTTCCGTACTAAGAGTTTCAAAACAATTTAGTCTTCTAACAGATTTTGAATCGTTTAAAAATTCAGATCCTAATAGGAAACTGGACTATAAAATTCGAAGTATATCAGGCCAAATTCAAGTAAAAAAAATAATTTGTCTGTTTACTTAATTACCCTGAGATAAAATTATAATATATTTCGTTTATCTAAACATTTAGATATATCTTATTAAAATATAATTTGCTGTTTTCTTTGATATATAAATGCAATTAAACCAATTAATTTTTCTCTTTGATCTTTTCAATCTAGTTAGAATATTTACAGCCGCCTATTCCTATTGATAAGGCTTACGAATGAAAAACGTAAGTGTATAAAAAATAATCTGTAAAAGTACCGTACCTACATAAGATTTTCAAAGATCCGTTTGGAGAAGAGCTAGTTCATTGAATGCGATTTATTTCGTGCTTCAGGAAAATTATTTGTCGTATATCACTACATTGCATGATAGCATGAGGGTAAGTAAATGGCAGGATCCATCACAATTGCACGTTACAAGGTACAAGAAGACAGGGGCACATTGATCCATTACGTTATCTTTCGCCCAGCAACTCCATAACATTATTTCCAACAGGAAATGAGACCTGACAGGATAGCGTCGATTCTGAAGTAAATGTCACTAAACCCATTCTGTTAATATCTGAAACCTTGATGCATTCCCGGTGATGTATTTGGAAATTAGAAGACTGTCCCCGATTCCTTGGAATTGGTATATTAGTTTTCTTACACAACGCCATCAATGTAGGAAGAAGTCGTAGCGAGAAGAATAATTTATGTTTTTAATATAGAATGCTATCGCAGTACATTATCTACAATAATTTCTGAAGGAGTAATAATTTGTATTAAAGGTGGGTATATTTTGGAATAACAATAGTGTGGCACGAAATTCATCAAAAAAGTGAAATTTTGGAATTTTAAAAAAAAATCACAAAACACACACAAAGGACTTATTACGATTAAATACTTATACATGCTATTTTATTTTTATTTTCCCGCGTTTTCAAATATTTAAGGAATTTTTTATAAATTTTGTTTCCAAATATTAACCAAGATATTATCTGCTGTTTTATGGTATATCCTGTACCCAAATTATTATTTACAGTTTTTAAAGCAGCAAGAGTTATGTAAGTAGTTTACTGAAAGAGAGTAAGAGTTGCTTACTGGTTTTTTTCGTCTTTGATTTACATATAATATATATTTTATTAACTTAAACTACTTATTAACAAAATGACATTGATAAATAGAAATTGTAAAAAAGGAATAATATAACTAAATGTAAAACCTATCTTAAAGAAATGAGTGAAATGATTGATATTTTTTGAAAAAGAAATGAAATATTTGCAAGAAAAATTATGGTCATCAAGCTCATTTGTCATGAACTCCACCGGAAGGCCAATGGACTAATTACAAAGAAGGAAAGAAATACTCATTTTAAAGAGTCCCGAAATATTTTTATTCATTTAAAATGTGCGGAATAGATTTTCCTAGAATTTTGGTTAAGTACCTATACAATTCTGCTCTCAAAAGCCACTGAATTAGAGGAGTGAAGTACCCTTAAAAGGTTAAAATTGTCTTACTTTTTGTTCTGCAGAGAGAACAATTGAAGTACACCAAGTAGAAACCGCAGTGATTTCCTATTCAATAACTAGTCCTAGGAATAAGTAACTGTTACAATTGAGATTCTTGACTTTTATTCATGCAAAAAGACAAAGGTCAAATTAAAGGATATGCTCTTTACCACTACAATTATCTCGTTAGGGATTTGAAATATTTCTTAATACTTTGTTATAATGTTTTTGTGAGAAATGAGATACCTTCATTCACATATACTGAGTTGGTCGATTGTAAAATAAATTTTTTTAGGCTAATGCTTAAAATAGTTTTTTAAATAATAATTTCTCTGTATCCTGTACCATTTTGCAAATTCTTCTGTCAGTGTATTTTCTTTAATAGTCATTGTAATTTTGTTGAATGTTGTTTGAGTAGAGAATATACCTATATTCCTCTTGAGCTTTCGTTCAGCTAGACTAATTTAAGTATGTTTCGTTTATAGAGCGAGATTAATTTAAATATTAAAATATTCATTTAAGATGCTGTGGAATATTATCTCTAATGTATGAAATTCTGCTTTGCAAAAATTTAATAAAAATAATTGTTTACTTGCTCTGAGATAGATATTTATTTTTACTCGACTGAGCAATCTTCATACATTCCCATAACTCACGTGAAATGGTTTAAATTGCTCAAATTCGTAGTAATATGCGATATGATCACATATTATGACAATGCATCTCATGGACGAAATACTTCGGGTGAATTCTTTACAGTTCTGATTCTTAATTAGTTTTTAGCATCGTACTTGTAAGCAAAATGATGGATATTGGCAAAGAACCTCCTAATTTTGAACCATGTGGTCAAAGGAATTCGCACCCCACTTCTACACCTCGCCAAAGTGAAAATTTTGAGTTTTGACCTGGCAGGTCTTAAATATCACTAGGATTGAAATCCACGGCTCGACAGAAACAACGCTGGTCATGAGTTCGCGACCATGACCACTTGGTCATGGTCAACCAAAGGTATAATCTTATTATAAGAAACAAACTGATATGTATTCTTTTTTAAAAATGGTCGGGAGTGGCGTACATAAGGTTAGGGTTTGTGGGTTCAATCCCTTCTCCCATAGATCAACAGATTTATAATCGTTGGCATAGAGACTGAGCCTAAGCGGTTTCGTCCACATGTGTATTAGAATATAACCTCTCCCCTCCATGAAAGAGGTATATGCATACAACTGAAGGTACAACATCAGTGGCGTAACGGAGAACATTTGGGCCTCCCTGCAAAGTCAGGTTTTGGGCCCCCAAGTTGGATTTTACAAAAGGTAGGTACTTGGCGGCAGACAGGCTTTGAGCCCCTAGAACCCTCCCCCCCCACGATGCGGGGGCTTACGTTACGCCACTGCACAACACATAATGTTTGAAACTGCTGCCTGTAGTTCGATCTCCTACTATGATAGTGCTCTTCATATGCATACTCTTAATGCACTAAACGAGTGAAAAGAATATAACAAAACGTGAAAAGCAGATGTCCAATATTTCAGAATATATAACTGTTGGATGAATTCTTTAAACTCATGTCACATAACATCTTTCGAGGTTATGACCTTCGAGTGACAAGAGTTTTAGAAGGTTGAAAATTTTAAAAAAAAATGTGACCTTTGGAAACTTCTCCAGAACCGCATAAGTTAGCATGAGGTTTTTGATGTTTTCACTCCGAAAAATTGAAGCTCTTTTCTTGGAAAGAAAACCAGCTTATTTTTACATAATTTTCGTCTAGGCTCGGAAGGTCATAGCTCATGAATAAAGAACAGAGTTCGGTGAATGCATCGATATTTTCACATCAATTTGCTTAATATTTTACAGTTGAGAAATAATTCATAGTTATGCGTATGTGGAGTAGTGTTCTATATACCTCACATTATGCAGGATAAAAAGCTACATACACGCGTTAAATTAGCATTGAAAATGATGATATATTGGCAGTCCCATCAAACATTTTAATTATTAGAGTACGAATGCTTTTTATTGCAAGTTCATTTACATGTTAAAGCTTGGTTTTAAGTAAAATTATGGTGGGATATAAACACAGCAGTTAGTCTATTTATATGAAGGAAACACTTTATTTAATATCTAACAACTTTCTGTCTCATTAATAAATCTGAAAATTACAAATCTAGGAAAAGTTGATTTAATTTTTTTTAAGATTAATGATTTTGAAATAGAAGCTGGTAGTTGTAAATTTTTTGAAAGAATTAATCAAAGAACATTTTTTCTTTCTGAATTTCATTCAAAGTTAGCGGTGGCGTAAGGATGAGGGTGCTATAACCTTCCCCCATAAGTATTGCTATGTACTGAAATTTTAATTTTTATATTTTATAAGACGCTTTTTAATGTGCATTTACTATTTCAAACTTAATAGTATATCTTCAAAAAAAAAAAAAAACTGTATTTAATCCCAATTTCAAGAGAGATTACATTTATCCTTCCTTTAAAGAGAACATGGGGGGGGGGGTTACTATTTTGTTAAACATATATTCAGTCATTTAAATGTCGAAAATTAATAGAAAAAATATTATTACCAAAACGTGACTGGCTCGTTTTGGGTTTACAGTTAGGAAACTCTGTAATTTTTAGGTTTAGAATGCGTAAAGGTAGCCGTTGTGCTCCTAAAAGTTTGATTATAATGCTATTTATTATTAAATAAATTCACTTATATATTTTGTCATGGAGTTAAGTAACTAATTATTAGGTATATTTGTATGTGTATGTGTGTATATAATCACTAACTCGTTGATTCTTAATGATACAAACAATAATTAGACTAATCTTTTTTCTTTTATTTTGATACAATAACTTGAAAATGAATCAAAAGGAGCTAAATACGAAGTGAAATATTTTCAAGTACTGTTTTTGTTGCTATCTAATTTACATATAAACAATTTATGGAATTTTTTAATGAAACTGAGCTTTTATTTAAAAGCAGAGTATTTGTAGGATTAATATATACAAATATATTAATGGCACGCATATCTCACATTTTCAAATATATACAAAAAGGTGACCCCATGCGATATTTTTAAACATATCACTTTAAAGGCACAAACTTATCACCAATTAACACAAACTTATAAAGGCATAACTTATTTGGCTTAAATAAATATTTTATATATATTCATTTTAACTTAGAATTATACGTATTTATATCGGTCACACATGTTCTTTCTTTCAAAAAAGAAATTTCAAAATTCATAATAAATTTTATTTTTTCATATATTTCTAATGTAAAAGGACAAGCTCCCCCTTTGTTGCTTTGACTTTTACAATTGATAAAACTATGAATATAAATAAATAAGGATTATCCATTTTATATGCCTTTCATATGCTTTAACCTTTAATAAAAGACCATTTAATTGCTAAACCTTAAAACGTTTAAGTTGTTCAAGTACTTATATAAGAAGACAAGAACCATTGTCTGAAATTTTCATAACGTTTTGCTCTTTCAACAGCATAATAACTGAAATTTCAGTAAAATTTTGTTGCAATATTTCTCTATGTTAAATATTTTTGCAGTGGTTACATAAAATAATCGGATAAGGAAAAGCATCGCAAGAGAGGGTGAAGTTCTGCTCTTAGAACAGCTGTTACGGGTTTTCTCCACCAAAAGATTGATAAAGATTTGGCCTTGTTCATAATTTCCTTGTGCGGAAATTTGTTTTCTTGACCTATTTTAACTAACGGAATAGTAAAGGATTTATAAAGTAAAGTAAAATGTATCGAAATCAGAAAAAAAAAATTGCATTAGCATCTGGAGGTCTTTTGAAAATTATACCTATGTGATGAGCATATCAAAGGTTCCACCCAACCCAGAATTTAAACACCAAGGCTTTGTTAACTGTAATCAGATAATCTCCTAAGTACACAGGTTGTGATTTTATTGTATTTACTTATTACTTTTTTTGTTGTCAGAAGCAGTATTTATAAATGGGTAAAATTTAGGATAAATAATGAATACCGATTAAAGTATATCTGTGATCTTTAACAGTATTTAAGGCAAAGCATAAGGCATATTTTTTTAATATCTGAATTATATCTGCGTAAGTATATCGAGCAAAAACATAGATCCGCTAAACTTGTATATTATTAGCTGTTTCGGATAGTTAAAAATATCAACACGAACAAAAAACTGATAAAATGTTTTCTATTCATCTATATAAATTTAACTAGTTCTATGATTATAAATAGAAAACTTTTTCATTTAACTTCTATCAGCTTATTTTTCGTAGAAGCATTTTAACAGGTTTTAGTATTATAAATATATCTATGATGTATCGAACGCTATTTTCCTTTGAAATAATCATTATCTGATACAAAAAACAAACAATTTAAAATCATTGACATTTTCAACCTTCTGAGCTTTTTTGAGAACTTCACATAATTAGAAATTCGGCACAGTTTGGCCTTTCTTTTCACCTCCATCTAATCAATACACTCAGTAGGAGTTTATTTTCGCTGTTGTTCTCGGATCACGCGGTTTATGAAAAATAGTGTCGATGACCGGTTTTTACGAAATAAATTTTATTTTTCTTATATTTCAAATGCAAAAGGATAAGTCACCCCTTTGTTATTTTGACTTTTACAATCGATCAAATTCTGTGAAAGAAATATATAAATAGGGTTCATCCATTTTATATATATGACTTTAATATACCCTAACCCTTAACAAAGCGTCTATTTTTCAACTTTCAAAAGAGACATGACATTTAATTTAGATACAGTATCACGTATTAGATATTTTTATAGAATTTTAATAAAATGTAAATTTTAGTCTGAACAGTATGAATTGATAATAAATAGTTTTAAAGTAGGTTAAGCTAATGCGCATATTTTTTAAGTAGCATGATAAATTTTGATCAATGATCTACAAAGCAATATTAGATTTAAGCAATCCAACATTAGTGTACACACATCTCGCATTAAATTTGGTCTCCCTACAAAGAACTTGAATAAAAGCAGATGAAATATGGATTCTATCCAGTTTTCTTTCAACCCAGAGTTTTTATTCACTGATGCTTGACGCAAAAAATTGTAAATCAACGGTATTAATGTTATTAAATAAGTGTTAAAATGCATCTCTGTAAATCAAAAAGGATTTGAAGTGAACTAAATCAAGACTAATTTTAAATTTTTGCTAGAGGTCTGTGAGCCACCGGTTTCCAGAGGATAATAACTCTATAAATTAAGTTTATTTTTAATATGCAGCATTTTTTTTTAAATACTCTTTAAACTGTTTTTACCCTATTATTTGCATATCTGTTTGGAAAGCCATGGTTTATGTAAATAACGCAATGGTACTTGATTTTTGAAAATTCACGCAATTTTTATTATCTAGATGATATTTAAATTATTATTTCTATTAAACGGATTCCAATTTACGACCGGGAAGTCTGCTTAACTAATTTGGATAAACCGTTATTGTACTTATTTTGTATATTTTGCAGAATAACACTTCCTATCGGATAAGTCAGATGCACGAAAACAGGTAATTTTTTCTTTATGTTCAATTTAGATATTATTAAGAAGTTATAGTAGGTTTAGAGGTGAAGAGAGAATTTTTAAACCTGTAAACCATTAAGAAAAGTATTTAAATGCCTTTTAATGACCGATGTTCAATCAAATGTGCCTGAACCTTTATCTGTTGAGCAAAATGTTTCGGAAACAGTTAAGCAAGAATCAAATGGAGCTAAATTTTACACGCGAAGATAGTTACGAGGTGGCAAAGGGTTATTTTCTTCCCGAAATGAGGCCGGGTAGATTTTATCTTCTAAAAAATCGTGATATAGGAGATAGGAGTAATTTTCGCCTATTTAAATGAGACGCACTGGTTCTACTGGTACTTATTTGTTTTCTCTGTTTACATCATGATCAGCTGTATTACTTGCTAATGTATTCTTTGAGGCGATGTTGTTCCGGGAGGGGGGTAAAGGTTAAAGGTTATGGGAAATAAAGAAACATTTTAAAACGTAAAAAAAAAATGGATGGGTTTCTTCTCGTTGTAGAAGATAGCAATTTCATGTGGATCATCCTCCGCCTCAGCCTTTATGTGAACTGTTCAGCAATAGAAAAGCCATAAATAAAAATGGTTCAGATAAAGATTTCTTAATTAGACGTTGAGGACGGAATAAAAACGAAAAGGAGGATGAATTATAGTTGAAAAGAAGAATGATAGCGCAATAAACTTTTCTAAATCCACCTTAAGTTGTATTTGTGCACTATAACGGAAGACATAAACTCGGAATAAATACCATACTAAATGAATTTAAATTACAATCTTACATTAAAGCTGACTGCTTTTCTTTTCAGGAAGATACATGCCGATCATTAGAGCTAAGGAATTATTCCTTTTATTTTAGAACTAATATTCATTTCTTAATATCCTCTCTTTCTCCTCTTTTTGTTGATAATAATGTGTGATGTGTTCATAAAATCAAATAAACAAGCTATATTATCTATAAAGGTACACCTAAATCAAGTAGTAAGATTAATACTAAATTTACTTAAAAATGAAAGTTTTGAACAATGGAAAAAGCATAAAATACTACCGAAATGTTTAATACAAGTTTCTGTATAGTTAATTTTTATCAAAACAGATTCTTGATAGTAATTTCCTTACCGTTTAAAACCTTTAATCCGGTTTATATGTATAAAGAAGTTTATGAAGCTTTGATTTTCAAAATGCATGGATAATTAATATATTAAACGTATAGTATTCGATTACATTTTTTACACACCCTATGAGCAATAATTACACAAACTTCAATTAGAATTTTCCGTAATTCATTTTTCTTATGCCAAAGATGTTTTTAATACAAAAAGTTCAGTTTATTTGGGGACAAATTGATAATTTAATTTTTTTTCAAAGGAATACAATAAAAATATCCCTAAAGAAGAGGAAATTAAAAAAATTATATCCGCAAAACTACATTATTAGTCTTACTAAGAAAAGAATAAGAATTATAATTTCAATACTTAAAAAGTTCAAAGTTTTTTAAACATTAGAAAATGTACTGACAGACACAATCGAAAGCTAAATTTAGAGAACAGCGAATATAGCACGAATGGGGAAGAAGCTAAAATTTTAGGTGTGCAACAAGAATTAATTTTAGGTAAGGAAAGTGTAAGGTAAACATAAGACCAAGAAAACGTAACAAAACTTAAGCTAACATGAAATCAAGTGACAGAAATAGGTCAAAAAATGCAAATATAGAACCATGGTTGAAAGTAATATTTTTAGACGAGAAAAGCTTTAATCTAGGTGAACTGAGTGAAGTGTTTAATGTAAACTTTGCTATATTTTTCCATACACCATCAAGAGTACTCATTTACAATAATTTTTATATGATTGTCAATCAATTAATAAAATATACAAAAGACTTAGCAAATATTTCAGGCAAACAGAAGTACATCAATTTGTTTCGTTTTGAATTATATATTTTATTTCTCTCTCTCTCTACGACTGGTTACGAACTTTTACCTCTCTTGGATTTTCGAATTTTACTCATTAAATTCTTGCTTTCCGATGCTTGGAACTAATAAAAATACTTTTAGTATTTATAAATATCTTGGTAGAAATTCAGATTTCTATTCAGTACAATAATACCTCAACTTATGTGAATCTGGAGTAATGCGATTTTCAAATTTCGTCTTTTGCTTAAAAGGGGGTCACTTCACGCAGCCTTTTCCCTATCTCCGTAATGTTAAAAATGACCAAATTTAAGGAACATTTTTGAAAAATTGACAAGTTGTACAGTCATGAGTTTTTTTGTGTAGATTTATTGTATTGTTTTTATTATTTTAATGAGAGCATTTTTCAAAATTTTGATTAGTTTTTTTTTAAAAAATTCATATGTGGAGTAACACGTCAAAATTATTAAAACGATGAAAATTCTTGTACATTTTAATCCATAAAATTTTTTTGAATAATTTTTTTGACAAAATCTCTCATTAAAATATTTATTTGTATAGTGTTAACATATGTGCAAAGTTTCAAAGCTATAAATTAAGTAGATTTTTCAAAAATGTTCCTTTTGTGTTGAAATGTACACTTTTGAGAAATAGTGATTTAAAGTAAAAATTTACTATTAACTAATACGTACCAGAACCACAAATTGGATTTCTGGTATCATATGCAAGATCATCTTCTTGTCTACATTTTAATTGTTTGTTTTTAGTTCTAGCTTCTTTGGTTCATTGTAAAACTGCCTATTTCGCTTTCTTAATATGCGCATGATCTACTTCTTCCAACGCTCGACATTTGTAAAATCCAGGGTTTGAATGTTTAATACATCTAAAACTTTTAATTTGGTAATGAAACCTTGATTATATAAAAATGTAGCTTCAAATACTATAGTTTTTTAAGTTCCTAATGGTATAAATACAGTTTTTGGAACTATAAATCAAATACAATTTAAGGTTTCATTGAAATTTTAAGTTTTACCGTGAAAGCACCTAAATAAAAGTTCAAGACTAGAGAAATCTCTAAATACTTTTTTAATGCAATTGCTAATTACAATAGGTGAGTTGTGTTAAGCTTATGTGTGTCACCTTTCAGTATGAACCTATTATATTCACACCACGAATCACCTCCCATGGTGCATAAGCCGTGTCGTATTTTCAAATCTGTGGAGAGTTTATGAAAAAAATATAGCCCAAATAGTTTGCATCATGACTGACAAGTTTTCTGAGTTGCTTCAAATAGCCACACGAAACATAGTATCTTTACAATTTGTCTATTCCTGCATCTGTTAATCTATAACGACCTCCTAGAAATTTTTTGTCCTCAAGATTTTTGCCTTTAAATTTTGATTTTAATGCGCTGTCATGTCTCCATCCTTTTCTCAACATGACCAACACATTCTAATGTTTTAATGTTGACATCTTTCTAAGGTTAAGATTCTAAAACTGCTTTGTATGCTTTAAAGTCCTCATCACCCAAATATTTTGTCGCAATTAGTAAATCGTAATTTGTGTATCGTAAATTGTGCCGTGCCTCTGAGCAATGGAAAATACAAAGTGCACCTTCAACTTTCATCCCCCTACTACTTCCGAAGTAATCTGTCGAACACTCAATGTTATGTACATTGCCGTTAAAATTACTTGAGTATTTACTCTATAGTTTTTCGGCATCAACAACTTTCCCAGTGTTCACACTAACTGCTGTAATACCATTCAGAGAAACATGACCCCTTTTTTGCCAAATGCCATAGACAAACACCGGTACATTAGGACTTGCATTATTAAATGATATTATTTCCGACAGCAGTTATATATATATAATACCATAGACTGGCTACTTTCTGTGTCGTGTTATTTAATGCCCCCCCCCCATGCATGAACTCGTAAAACCACTTTGGTGGACGTGACAATTCATAACTCTACAAAATATTTTCACAGTTGCTTCTCTTTTCCAATAAAAGTAATAGCATATGAAAGCCCAGTGTTTACTTCATATAATTTTGTATCTTTTTTGATTAACTACTGTTTTAGTAAACCTGGTATTAAGAAATGTTTGAATAACATCACAAAAGTCACAACATGTCAACAACTTTAGAACCAAACTTTGGATTTGGCGACCAAAATTTATGTGAATACCTTGTTTTTTACATTTTATTTATAATAAATGTGGTTTCAAAGCACAAGAAAACAGTAGAATGTCCATTATTTCAAAAAAACTTTCAAATGAATCTAAAAAGGAAACATACTCTTTATTTAACTTACCTAACTTATAGCTTTTAAAGTTGAATTATTCATGTATAATTTGAATTCATTATTCTGACTTATGACGCATTTAATTTCTCGAAAGTTTGGGTTTTTGTACCTTTGTTTCGAAACTTTCGTTTTTTAAACGCTTTGTTCTTAAACAAAAGCATGTTAAAAATGTTTTGATCGAAACAATGTTTCCAATAGCAGAAATTCGTAAAATATTTGAAGAAGTAAAAAACAACACGCGAGTTTCCGGAAAGTAAACAAACAGCTACAATTATTCACTTCACTTCTTTCCTGAACAAGTTACGGATGAAAATAAATCCTTTTAATCAATTTAAAATATTTGATGAGGCTGAAAAGTTGCAAGTGTCTTTTGTTTTGAAATGAAAGGGGCGTGGCAATCAGCTGTTTTTGGGTTTGACGGATGTAAACAAATTTTTAAAAAAATATTAAAAATACTTCTAATTTAACTAGAACAAAAATTTAAATTGCATTAGATAAAGAAATAGTGGTATTTTTTATTTTTCCATCAAAATTGAAAAATCGATTTTTGGATCGACTTTTGTGAGGTGACCCCCTGAACACAACGAGCTTTAGGCTGATTTGTAGTTCTCAAACTTATTTTCAAACAAAAGACTCTTGTAAACAATTTAATGTTTTCGATGTACTGAGGAACCTCGGACAATCTTGGAATGAAGTTTCACAAAAACTTTAAGTTGTGTTTGGAAAAAAAAATGTGCCTCCCCCCTCCCCTTTTTTAAGTTACAAAAAAGGGGGAGGATCTAGTCTGAATGAAAATGAGACTAGATCCTCATGAAATTGATAATGTGATTGAAGAAGTTATAGATCTTGACAGATAAAAAAATTTAGCAGTCGATAGTGAAGTTTCAATGTTCAAGAATTGCTGTTTCCCTCAATCAGGAGCTAGCTAACGATGAGCTCATAGAAATGCTTGAGGAAGATAATGAAGAACTTGAGTCTTGAGAGCCAGTTCAATCAGAAGATCGAATGACTGTTTGGAATTTAACAGAAGGCCTAAGTTCATTTGAAAAAAAAAAATTTTCCACAAATTTTAGAAAACTTTGACTTAGACGAAGAGAGTACTTTTTTTAACAAAACAAGGAATATAATAGGATTATTAGCATACTCCGAGGAACTTTAACGGGGGGGGGGGAATTGTTTGAGTCGGCAGAATACTTTGTTAGATTTTATGAGAAACCTTCTAAATCAAAAAAACTTCGGGTTGCAATTTTGCATTTTTGTTATTTAAGGTTTTACAAAACATTTTTTTTTGTCTAAATTATTATTTTCTTTCGTTTCTGGCTCCAATTAAAAATGTGGCTGCAGTAGCCTAGTGGCCAAGGTATTGGATCGTGACTGACACATCACGAGTTCAAGTCCAGTACTACTAAAGACCCGCCGTATAGGGGAGCGATGCACGTAAATCTGTCGAGAGCTCAAACGTTCTCCCATTGGTGTGGTAGTTAGGAGAGAGGGTACCAGCTCAGGTGTCGTCATCGTCACTTGACCATGGTTCAAAATTACGAGGTCCGTTGCCAAAAGTCCTCGTGTATAGCTGAACAGTGCGACGTTAATATTCACTCACTCACTCCAACTAAAAATAATTTATGCATATTTATATGCGAAATTATACCCAAACTTACACGGTTATAACTCAGTCACACCTATCGTGTAAGCTAGGAGGTTTATTGTATATAGATAACAAAAATTAATCTGTATTTCTAATATTTTTGATGAATTCGTTTATTAAATTCAGCTTATCCGATATATGTCTTACGTATGTGAACGACATTAGAATCTGAAATAGCCACGTAAAGATTTGTATTTATATGAAATTTTTGTTACTTTTTTCGTCGTATATGCATGCAATCGTTTTTGATTCAGTTTTTAGTAAGTTCTGTCAGCAGCACGCACATTCGCTAAAACTTCGACACCCTGCATCCATACTCACTAATTTAGTAAAAAATTTAATTTACTAAAAACTGCATCATATTATGTGATTTCTAGTTTTATCATTTTAACTATTTAGTTTATATACCTTGCAGAACAGGAGCCGGCATAAGTCAGTAAAATATTTATTTTTGTTTTTGTTTACAATCGTCTCTTGTATGAAAGTAAAATACATTTTAGGAAATGTTCCTCATATTTGAAGTTTTAATGTTGCAAGCATAATTAAAATTTTGAATTAGACCAGCTTAAACTTCTGAGTGAATTTTTTAAAATTTTTATGATTGAAATAAAAAATAGAGATCATTATATTAAGAAATATTTACATAATTGGTATCAAATAACAAGAAAATTTTTTCTAAAAATGACTGAGTCCTGAATTTTGATTGCTTGAACTGATCTCATATATATGTATATAAAATATGATTATATATTATCTCGAATAAGTATCATACTATTTTTATAAGATAGGCTCTTGAAACAGAGGTCATACAGATTGGAATAGTAAACCTTTTGAACACAAAATTTAAATCGATATCTAGTTTCTAATTTATGTGAATATAAAATACTTCAACGCAGCTTTTCTGTTATTCAAATTGATCCCTAGAATTTACCATGAAATATTTCTTATAATATTTAATGTGATTGAATAACCAAATATTGAGTAAAACAGTCTTTGTAGGAAATTACCCTCAGACAGTGTGCTCATATTTATATATTATAGAAATTCAACAACTATTACCAATCCCTAAAACCTCTAAAGATTACTTGTCTTCACTCTGTATAATCATCTAAAGTGTTACGTGGAAAATTGTCTATGCTTGAGAAAATTTGTTTGATTACATATGATTATCTTACAATCCAATCATAATACAAGTCATGTAGATTAGTTCCAGGCAAATCCTTTAACTTGTAGCAATGTTTCGCTTACAATAAGTAATATAAACGGCGAATTTTTTTATATGCCTAAAGCGAATTTAACGAAAGGTTTCAAAGATAAATTAACTCTAGATAGGAAAGAGGATCAGACTTATCTTTATATTATACATACATAGAAAGAAAAAAATGCTTTTGAATTTTCTCTATGCTGTAGCGTCATCATAAACTGAGTAAAAAAAGCAGAGATGAACTATTCTCCTGGTGACAGATAATAATAGACGTTCAAGATCAATGACGAATTCCATAGATATAACAGCAGGTGTGCTGTCCCTTTAATTTAGACTATACGTTCATCCGCAGAATCGCTTTGGGTTTTCTTAGAACGGGCAGAGGTTCAACAGATAATTATATAATTTTATTTCAAGAAATTTTGAATCACGCTCAACTTATGCGAAAGATAGAAAGTTACCTTGCTAAAATAAATTGATGGGCAGTACTTGGCAAAAAAACTCATGAATAGCCAGGTAAGTACGTCCTATTGCTTGTTTATTGCTAATATTTTCTCTCAATTGCATTGAAGAAAATTTACACCTATATACTTTGCTAATTTATTTAATCTTTAATGCGATATCGGCATTTATTTTGCTATTCATCTTAAAAGAAAATTTGCAATGCCTTTTTTTCTGTAAGACGAGTCAACGATTTCGTTTTTAATTTCTTTTCGAAAGTAGTCGATAAAATGTAATAGAAAAAGCGAGTGTGTTCAACTTTATTTATCAGAACTCTTCACGTCGCAGAATATCTAAATTAATTGTTGGGAAATTGGTCTAAATAATGAATCAGAAAACTTAATTCACTGTTAAATGCTAAACAATGGTTCGTTAACTTTATGAAAAATTTAGTAGAAAAGTAGAATCTAAAGTCAAATATTTCGTAACTTATTTAATATTTATGAATGCTTGGCCTATATATTTCAATACTCCATCTGAGTAAATTGAAAACTCAAAATGAGAATTTTAACATAAAAAATATTACAATCAACACACTGTTAGAATGCAAATTAAAGGAGCGATTGTTTTTATTAAACTTTATAATGAATGGATATGGATAATTCATGAAGTGTGTATTTTTTCTCGTGATTGAAATTTTCCATAAACTTTACAGCGGAAATAATCAAATTCTCTTTTTTTCTAACAATTTGAGTTATTTTATTTGTCTTTATATAGCTTACTGGAGTCAACAGATTAAATAAATTTAGACTACTCCTAAAGTATTATTAGAAAAGAAAGCATCAATTTCCTTTCAACATTTTAAATATTATCTTATAAAAATCCAGTAAAAAAAAAAAAAAAAACTCTAAAGACTCTCAATTCATCAATATTTTGATTTAAAATAGTTTTCAAATTTTTGCTTTTTACTCGAAAGAAAAATCACAGGAAAAAAATAGATTGCGCGGTATGAAATGCCAATGACCGTCGGTATTCCATTTGTTTCTCAAAAAGTCAGCATTGTATGGAATCACATGAGTAAATGCCTGCTTTGTTCTTCCCCGACAGAAAGCACCTTAATTCTAATCAGATTTTAAGTGGAGAATTCCTTTTAGCTTTTCTAAGCTCAAAATAGTCACTCCAACAATGGTATTTGATAAGGAAAAGAAACACGATGCCGTATCTGGAACAATGGGAGAATATAATTCGGCAAGATAGAACAGAGAGAAAAAAAATCCTTTCAGCAGAAATTCATTCGGATAAAATCTGCCTTATGAGAATCAGGGAAAAACTAGAGGGTCACTTAATAATTACTCAGGCTTGTAATTTTATCCAAATTGAGGACGTACAAGATGATCATCTATGAATAATTGCCATTTTACTTAGCCATGCATACGTTAGCCCCAAGACAATCGTGTGCCTTATGATGTTCGTGAAAAACATTACTTTAATATCGTTTAAATAAAACTAAGAAATAATTGTATCGGTTATTAAAATCGTGACAATAAAGACTATAGTTAAGTTCACCCATTCAAATTAGTTCATACACACTGTCTCATTCTTGGTGTGGATTTTCAATCCAAGAAACAATCTTCTCATAAGAATTAGATATTGCCTCATTAAAAAGGCTACCATGAGAACGTTCAATTCATAAAACAGGAACTTAACACGATTCTTTTTAGAAAAATATCTAAGAAAATAATACTAGATTTTTGAATCAAAATTGTGAGAACATAATTGCTGAAATCCGATTATAATGTTCCATAAATTTGCTATTTTTATCTTGTAAATCATGAAAAAACGTAGAAGATTATCTAGAACTTGGAAATTAAAACTTCTATATAAACTCAGAGAATGTATATTTCTTTTTTATAGCATCATAAAAACCTACTTAGCATCTAAAACACATTTAAAAAAAACCTCAGCTATTAATTTGAATTATAATTCCATAAATACAAATAAACAACATTTTAAGTTATAGCATTATAATTAATGGAACCCTGTTACCTTATAATTTAGATGTTAATATTAAGAAAATAAATAAAATTTAGATCATGATATACATTATTCCACTTTTTTATCTTGATTCTAAAAAAAATATGTTGTTTTGCTTTTGTTGAAATTGCCCCCGGCCAAACTAAAACCAATAATTTAGTTATCAGAAAAAGCCATTCTTATTTAAGAAAAATATATAATTCGCGTTTACTTCAATTTAATACAGATTCCTTTTAGTTTATTACAATTTATATAATTACTATACCATACAACTACTGTTTACTAATATCACTCTACAAGAAGTTTTTGGGATGAAATTCACTTATGTTAATTGTATTGCACTGAATGTGCTTATTAGTTTTACCTTACCCCATATGTCAAGCTTCTTTATCATATAATATGCACACATTTTAATTAAAAAAGTAAAATGACTTTAAAAATATGCCAAATATTTTTCTTTTCAAAACCACAGTATTATAGTAATGATCTGATAGTAAAAAGAATACACCCTAGGCGTCAAAATCACTTGCGCCTGAACGTAAAATTTCCGCCTAAACCTCAATGCGTCGTATTTGTCACTTGAGCTATATTTCAAGATGCGCAAATTTACATACAACTAAAAAGTATGTATAATTAAGAATTCGCGTATGAATCCGTGATACATACTTTCCTTTCAAAACTCTGTGCTCTAACAGGGTTCTGTAGTAATTACAGGAAGATAGTGAACCTTCTCTGCAATTATAATTATCGCTTGTCAATATTGCCACAGACAGGTGAATAATTAGGAAAAGTCTGTTATTTCACCTTCGTCAGGAGATGCATGACCCCAGAAATGCCGAGTCAAACCTGGCTCCCATCTCGTCAAGGATCTTTCGTTTCAGGACACATGTTTGTTCACTGAATTGCGCGTAAACGCAAGCTGATTACAGGAAGATAGCAAGCAGTTGCTGAATTTCAATAGCACCCAATTGAAAAGACTGCGCCACTCCTGTTGTTTTGTAAGGGTAGACTGCTTGATGAATGCAAATTATTCAAGATGAAAAACTATACTAATTATTTTTAGCGTAGGAAGAGTAGTAATTATCAATTACAAATTAATATTCCTCGAAGGAGATTAAAATAATGATACATTCATATTCCTGGAAGTATACATATTTATTGCATATTCGTTTTACTTATTGAGTATAAATTTAAAAATCTCGCTTTATTATTTAAAATTAATCACGAACTTATGAATGCATTTTTTTTTTTTCGAAAGCAAGGAGCAATATCGTAAAAGAAATTAAATGTAATTAAAATTACTTTTCTGTATGTAAAAAAGGGAAATGATTTACAGCAACTCATTTCAGTAACTAGAAGTATAAAAAACTTATACGAGTATTAATCGATTTTTAGTAGGAAGAAAAAAGTGTGATAGTTATTAAATGCAATAAATAAATAAAATAAAATTAAAAAAATCTTGGATATGCAAAAGGAAATATTTTTAATAACAGTTCATAAAATACAGTTTGTCTTTAATATAGGTTGTCAATTAAACCTGGAAAATGTCAGAGAATGTAATAATTGGGCTGTGATCTAAATTTACAGATCTGATAATTACTATTTCATGTAAATTACTAAATATAAAAAAGTTAGTAATATGTTTAAGAGTCTGTGTGTGTCTAATAAATACGTATGTGTCTATAAAGTCAAGTAAACCATTTAAAAGTTAAAAAAAATTCTAATAACTATTAATAAATAATGAAAAATTCTTCCCTGTTCTCTTTTTTGGGGATTTAATATGTTTTGTACTTTACATGTTATAAGTGTTTGGACAGTTCCCCAAATCCTATATATATATATATATATATATATATATATATAATACGCGTTTAACTAAAAAATTTTCCCCTTTTTGGTTGGAAATAAAATGCGTTCAATTAAATTCGTATGTTTTCTTCATTGAAAAGCTTCCTATATAGCATTAATTAAGTATTGTTTAAACGGTTATCTAATTTTCCTCATAAAATAACTTAAGTGATTCAATTTCATTTACAAAATGGTTTATTATGTTGTTTCGTCCAATGCCCATTTAAGATTGATCGAATTAACCGATGAAATCTCTTAAATTATAATTGCAATTTTTTATATAAGCTCTGTAAATGATATTCTATTCAAATTTACCACATACTCAGCTTATTAAAATTCATCGGGGAGGCGATTTGAAGGAATTTTATAAAGAATACCAAGAAATCTCTCTTTTCCCTATTCGTTTATTTGCTTGTTTATTAAAAATATTTTAAGCGAATGAGGAACAATTTAAATATGGTTTTTATTATACAATGGCACATGTATATATATATATAATAGTATGAAATTGTTTCACCTAATTTATTAAAGGATTAGTAAAGTGTGATATATTCATACTAATAATTAAAATAAAAAGATACTGAATCGTATCGTAAAAAATTAAATTACGGAAATATTTTATTTCTATTGCATTTCCCAGTTGTTATAGAAAACACCATATCTATATAGTCTGTATAACTCTATATCAAGAATTTTATAAAATAAGGATTCTTCCTTTTTAGAGGAAAATTTGAGAGAACTAATTTCTGATATTTTATAGTCGAAAGTACAGCTTAAAATAAATTAGTTGACCAAAATATAGTTTATCAATTCTTTTACAGCCATCTAAACAAATATATTTTTAAAGCGAGTATTATACAGGGATTTTTTAAGTAATCAACTGAGTTATAATAGTTGCCTATTATAAAAAGGGTTTTCAAACGTGTTATTTTTATTAATAGAATATAATGGATTTAACATGTCTCAAATTCAGAAATCAGTTTCCAAAAGGTAAGGAAGAAATTAAAAGAAAAACTAGAAGGATATTAATTTTTAATTCTATCCCATGCAGCCTGTCAAATAAGTTATTACGTAGCAATAAAATATTTTTATATAAACACATATATATATAGATCAGCTAATTCTATTTACGTGCTCATTCAATTTACTAGAGGGCACTTACCTCGACATGTGGTAAACTGGAATTGTCTCTGGGCGTGATAGTTGTATCTCCTCCTATGCCGCTATCTGGTGACGGAAGATCTACTGTGAGTCCTTGAATGCCGTTTTTGTAGCCTGCAGCCTGCCTTATATATCTGTCAACAAATGCAGCTGTGTCTGTCGTATCTGTGTACCCAGATACGGTTGTTGCTACAGATGCCAAATTATGACGAATTTGTTCTGTATAGTAATCAGGAAGTCCTCTGTATTCTGGAGGAGTAGTCACCATGTATACACCTGTAGAAGATTGACTCTGATACTGTAACGGAGCAGCTACGGAATATTGTGTTGCAAGATTTTCATAACCTTGTGCTAAGACATGACTGGAATAGGCTTGGGCAATCACGGTACTAGCTGGAGGAAGCTCCCTGGTCTTGATTGTTGGTGAGCTTGGCGATGTAGGCAAACCAGGACTTGGTTCCTGTTTTACCTGAACAAGAATTGGCAGTGGAGAAACAGGAGGATCACTCAGGACACCGTCATTCAGCACCTTAGGAGAGTTGCAATTTCTAATTAGAGTTGAAGATTTGTGCGCATTAATTACACCACTCGTGGGAATTATGAGTTCTTCTCCGTCGGTTATGTTTTCCCGTTTTATTAAGCCACGATTTAAATAAATGTCCACTTCCTGGGGTGCAATATCGTTAGGATCAGACATTCGTCTGTTTTTCAATAGTTCAGCGGCATGTGGCAAAAGGGATACGGGTAAGGAATTTCCAAGTGCATTTGTGCCATTTCCAACGATGTTGTTCTGACCATTAGCCACCGTTCTGTAAGAAAAATAAGACATATTTTTTTAATTCTTACAATGTAATAGAATTTATTGACAAAATTAGAGAAATTCTGATAAAATTCATTTTCACCCTGTTTACATCCAAATGCAACAAGAGAAATCGAAACTGAATTTATCTGACAGTTAATACAAAATAAATAAGATACTAAGATAAGTATCGATAAAAAAAGAGGTAATATAAAGAAGCATTGCTAAATTAAGAAACTTAGGAGAACAAGTTATGGACAAAATACTCATGTGATAATGTTTTAAATAAAGGCAATGCTTCTAAAAATTAAGAGATTTTTTAATTAATAGAACATATTTATAAGAAAAAATTTAAAAATAAAAAAGTCAAAAGAGTAAATGAAAAGTAAAGTTATGTTTTCATACTTATTCAGATTATATTTAAGAACCTTGTTAAAGTAATTGGTATACATTCGTTCTGTATAGTAGAGACAATAAGGTATGGTGTACAAACTGAAAATCAAGGGGTGCTTGTAATCCTCTGTTAGTGTTCTGATGGCTCGCCTTATCATTTCCCTTTTATTTAGGTGAACATTTTTATAAAAAAAATTTTAAGTTAGGTTAACGTAATTTTTATTTTTTAAGGTTAATATAATAGTTAATTTTCTAATCACAATTGAAAATTTCAGTGCCAGATTCGAGACTGCATACAATGAAGAAAATGTTGACTTGATATCAACCTTTAAGAATCATGGTGTCTAGTTTCCTTAAATTTAAACCTTCCCTATACTTATTTAGCGACACTTTGCCTTCTTTTTTAAATTCTTCCAAGAATTTACTCGAAATACTTTATAATTTGACACATTAACTTTTGAGAACCGTAGAAATAGCTTTAATGAAAACAATTTAGGAAGTTTTTATCATCATATATTGGTAAAAACAGTTGTAAATTACTGCTAGATACCTCAAAGCTAACCTCTTCCATTTAGTTTTTTTTTTTTTTTTTTTTTGCATAAATTTTTTATCAGTTGTGTGTGTTAATAAAATGAAAAGATCGGAGAAAACTGATAAATAAAAATTAAAATTTATGATCATTTAACTGTATTGCTTCGCAAATATGAACCTCTAGCTGTTAAATCAATATAGCATCAACTCGCCAAATAAAATTCTGCATATACAACACGTCTTTTTTAAAAAATGTATGATAAAATATGAACAAAATAAGCATTATGTTATAAGCAACTTCTATATTTTAGATAGTCTTCTAATATGTTTTAAGGTTATTTATGCGATCCTACATTAAGTCACATGAAATCTACATGGTTTTCGGTCTTAAAAAGTTTGTACAGTTTTATAAAATAATGTCCATAAAAAATGTGTATTAATTTTTTTGGAAATTCTAAATAATTTAATAACATTTATCATTTAAATTGTATACACATACTTTTTCCCCTTTCTTCCCATTAAACTTGACCCATTAATTTACAATCACCTATCACGCGTAGTTTCAAAGAGCTTAAACATCTCCGGAGAGTGATAATTTTTATTTACAAGAAGTGTTTGTTAGTTTCCAATATATATATTGCTTACCTTTTCTTTTAAAGAATTTTATTCAGACATTTTTTGTTTGCAATTAATTCCTCTAAAGAAATTTTGTTTGTGAGCGGCCAAAATTTTTTAAAGATAATTAACTTTCCTTATAATTTAAATTATACTCTTTTCATTTGAAGTTTGCCCAACAATGTATATCTCAAAGCTAACTCTTTTTATTCTCTCAAAATTGCATTCAAACTCTGTTGCTGTGAGAGTAAAAACATCTTCATTCTGATTTTTCGAAACGTGAGTACACATCGAAAGTTTTAGTTAATAGATGGCGCTACCTGCTTTAACTTAACCAAACCAGTCTGAGAATACAAATATTTGAAAAATATTTAAAGAGAAAGTGTCAGATTTTTCCTGGTACCTACATTTTTTTATATATATATAGTTAGAGTTTATCCTATTCCAGTGGGAGAAGGCAAATTTAAATACCGATCATATAAAGTACCAAATAAACAGCTGAACAAAAGAGAAAATATTTTTAAACATCCCCTTTAAGTTCCATCTCTATTCTTTCTATTGTAAAGGAAAACTAAGGACGACAAAACATGACATTCAATTCAATACCGGAAATTTATTTCAAAAACCTTTCTGCCAATCTCTCTTAATCATCTGCAGTTTTAGTACATTGAAATTCTGATAATGACATCAACAGGAATGAAACGAGTTGAATCATCCCTTACCTAGCTTCTCAAAATAGAGACGTTCTCTCGGTTGATGCCATGACGTAAAACGGAAATCGGTAATACGTTTTTCAATTTCTACTAAGCGTCTCAGACGCTCCTGTCTCCAAAGAAAACCTTGACCTCTAAGCGAGTGTCACAGAAAACAACCTGAAGGAGTTGGAAAAGGAAGTCTCGAAAGAGAGGGGGAAAAGAAAATAAAGTGTACGTTATGGGTATCGTGGATAGTCGGCAGTAGCCGAAGTTGCTAATGATGTGTAAATATCACCCGCTATGTTTATAGTATGCATTCATTTCCAAGGTTATGCAAACGCTAGAAGTTATGGGACATGCCGCCTCGTGGGTGCCGAAAATGTTCGACTTTTTTTGCGCAACTTGCATGAAAATTAATACTTGTCCGAAGGATATGCTTCTTGAGTACAAAGGTGCGGTTTTTTTAGTTACCTGAAATAGGCAGTTACCTACACATGCAACCCATCATCTGTGAGCTCAAACAATTAATCATCCGTATTTATTTTCTACTCAACTGCACTTTTACGTCTCCCCCGTACCGCTCTTTTTACTTTTTTTGGCGCATTTTTAAAAATGTTATCCAGATAATTCGAATAGAGGACCGGTCATTTTTTTTACTATATTTAGAGTACCGTAAAATCCGGCGTATAATGAGCACTTTTAACACAAGAAAAAACACTATCGAAATTTGAGGGCGCGCGTTATAAAAATAAAATTAAAAAAAAAAGAGATAATAAATAATAAAAAATAATAAAAAATAATAAAAAAAGATAAAATAATAAAAAAAAGAGAGTTTTACTTTTACATATATGGAGATATGTTTATTTAAAAGAAATGACTTTCTTTGTGAATACTTAAAAGATTGTAGGTCTAGAATTATATTATTTTTCTAAAGTTTCTGAGATAATACCTGGAATAAATGACTTCAAAACATAAGAGCATTGCACAGGTGCATTTCAGGATTCTTTGAAAAAAAGGGGTGCGCACACAAAGGGGGGGGGAGTCCTGAGGGTCCGGACCCCTCCTCCAAAGGCCTTGATTTTTTTTGGATTGATTATAATTCTATGTATATAGAACGTAAAAATTAATTAAGTATTTGTTATTAATAATTAATTTTTATTCATTAATGCTAATTATTCGTTAATTAATTTTTTACTGTTTTTTGCTCCCGAAAATAGACAAAATTAAAAGAATATGTTGCGCGGCGTTTTGAAGCATGGTACGAAAACAGTGGACTTTCAACCTTGGACCTCCCCCCCCCCCTTTGAAAAATTTCTGGGTGCGCATTATACGGCGAATACTCGTATATCTAAAAATGCAAAAAATGCAGCTTGAAAGTATGAGTACGTATTATACGCTGGTGAGCGCTATAAGCCGGATTTTACGGTAATATTTTTGCAATAAAATGAATTTTTAAGCACAAGAATCATTTTATTGATTATACTCTTAGATAAGAAAATCATTTCGAATAAAAATCGGAAGAAAAAAAATTACAAAACAAATAAATAAGTACTGATTAAATTATTATAGGACCATAATTCAAATAATATTTATTCTGGTTATATTTAGCAATTTTTATTTCAGTTTTTCAGCAATTTTGGATGCATAAATGCAAATTTGCAACGACAATGCTTAGAAACGACAGTGCACTTAACCATTTGAAGAAAAAAAAAAGGAATTTTGAATATTGATTGAAATGCAGAGGATTCACAATCAAATACTCACAATCTTAGATATACTCACTATAATTAACCATTTTCACTATTAGTATGTATATTTTGCTGATCAATGCATTAGATTTTATACCTTTTATCAAATGAGAGCTCATTCGTTTCATTGAGTTAACTTTTTTGTAGAAGATTATTCATGATGGCATATAGAAAAATATTTGAAAATAGATTGAAAGAACACATCAATAAAGAGGAAAAACATTAAGCGCTTCTCAATTATTACAAATGATTTTCTGCATTGCACGAAGGTGTTCATTTAATGGATTTAGCAACACAAAACTTAATAAAAAATCATGAAATATTCCCGTCTACTTTTTAACTCTAAAATCTATGGCAATTTTTGAATCGACAAGTGACAAATATGAGTGATGAACAGTAGCGGACACAAAATTTTTTCAAAGGGTCCATGGTCAAAAGTCCCCCAACTCGTATCATACCTCAAGACTTCTCCAATTTATTCTTCTGATTTTGTCGATTTTGTTTACAAAAAACAGTAAAAAATAAGTTATTGAATATTAAGATTAATTAATAAAATAAATTGTTCATTATAAGTACTTACAATTAAATTTGACGTTATATATATATATATATATATATATATTTATATAGGATTATCTCTCTCTCATCAATCGAAAAACAAGGGAGGCGTACCCCTAGAATACCCCCCTTGTGTGCGCTACTGGTGATGAATGAATTCAAATGTCAAATGTGCTATGATATGAATCTTAATGCTCAGAAAGACTAAGTGGAGCAATATTCGCTTGCACATTAATCCGTGAAGTTGTTGAATTTATTTTTTATTCAGAAATGTTAAGTACATTATTTTTAATGGTTAAGATACTATTTTCAAGTGATATATATGAAATAAAAACTGCAGTATTGATTCTTCTTACGCTGAATTAGTTTTAAGCTGAATAAGAGCATCCACAAGCAATACATTACCTTAAAATGTTTTTTTTAAAATCTTAAATACCTTTTCTAGAATATGCTTAAATATTACGCATTTTGTCTTAACACACACAGCATTAACATCGCTCATAAAAATTTATCTGAAATTAATCACTCGATACGAAATTGCACTTCAGCTTTTGTTTCGGAGGTTATTTGGGGGGGGGGGGGTTGCACATTATAATTACATAATATAAGCATACTTGTTTTAGTATACTTTTCATAAAGTATTCTTTTAGTGACTTATAATATGCCAAATATCAAAATATATGAAAAAAATATAAAGTCTGTGTCACAATTTAATTACAATTGAGATAAATATAAAATTAATTCGATTAAAAACGATTAATGCCTATTTTTTTCTCCAGTAGTTTTTCATAGTTAATAAACATAAATATAAATTAAATACAGTGACACGATTTGGACAGCTTTGGGGAAATAGTTACATATTTTAACATAGAGTAATACCGAAAAGTGAGATGTAAGGAACCAAATAGAAACAAATTCTAAGCAGTTCCTTTTTATTCGTTGGAATTCATTGTTCCAAAATTCAGTGAAATTCTATCTATATTGAAAATCTCTGAACGAGTATTATCAGAAAAGTCATTATTTTCTACTGTATAGGATAAGATTACAACATACAAAACGAATTCTACTGTTAGAGAATACAACAAGTCCTTACAGTTCCTCTGAATTTTTTATTTTAACCTGGTAAATACTAAGATATGAAGGGGAAAAAGAAGAGTTTCAAATTTTGATTATGTCTTGAATATGGTAAAGTAAATTTAAATATCTTTATGATTATACTGTGAATTTCAAAATATCAAGCTTAAATCACGTTTTCTTCATTGCCTCATACAAGCCTATTGTATTGAATGTAATAACAAACAAAAAAAAAGTTTAAATCATTCTACAAAAATTTATATTTTACTAATGCCCAGCTTTTTCGGATCAACTTTTGAAACACTCTCTCTCTTTCTGCATGAATTTGTGCCAATTTTCGGCCAAGGCATCTCATTAAAAACAAAAAAAAAAGGTAATTTATTAGAAAAAGGCGTAAAACAGTGTAGTTAAAAGTGGGTAAATTGTGTTACTTTACCTTGACGTATTTTCGCAATTCAAAAAAAAAATACTTCTGTTACATGATACAGATATGCGCACATAGGTGCGTAGGAGCGGCTTCACAACATGTAGTGCCCCTTCAGGCATTTTTGAAAAATATGCAGTTTTCCTCGCTGAAATCTTGTAAATATTTTCTTAAAGCTGCTGTATTTCGAAAATGCACTACGGGATGTACAAGTTGCTCAAATTCAAACTGAGGCATTGGATCTTTGAAATATAATACATCATTTTACTTTCGCGTACTTTACGAACTGAAATATATTACTTAAAAAATCTACATTGCATTAACAACTTAAAAAGAAAGTTGATATATAAGAATATTCCTTATTTAGCACTTCGAAATGAAGTATTCTTTGAACGTTTATGTAAACATAAAATATTTGCTAAAACCGTTACTATTTTCTTTCTGTGTGCATCTTTTAATCCTAAAGCCTAAGACACTATACATAACCTTACTGCACTAGAAGGGATTTATGAAACACATTACTCGTGGATTTTTCATTGCCTTTTTACACGCAATTAACTTTTCTCTATTAATAATTATTTACAATTACATCGTTGTTGTTGTTTTAAATAACTACCACTCATGACTATTTATTTCAATCCTATTCCATATTTAACTAACTAGACATTTTGATTTCTTAAACCTAATCAGTTAAGGTATCCGACTACCCTAAAAAACTGATTTTTGCCAAAAAATGAAAATTTTTTTTATGATTTTGTCTTAAAGGCCTTTTTTTAGCTTTATAAAAATACATTTTTATTTTCCGTTCACTAGAACAAAAACTACAAGTGTTTTAATAAAAGCAGATGCCATTACTTTAAGCAAAATGTCATACTTTAAAATGCGTTTTATTCAAAATGTGCTTTTTTGAACGTGCACAAACAGGGCCAGATATTCTGTATAATAGTAGAAGTGTTTTAACCTTCAGATTTATCAATCACTGTTTTATTACAAAAGTTACAGCCCTTTTTATGAATTTTATCACTGGTTTTTTCAGCTATTTCATATAATAACTAAGATAAAGTGCTCCAGTTTTTGTAAAAATTAAAATCTCTCTTATCCTGAAGGTCATTTCAAAAGGAAATAACACAGCAAAACATCAGAATTGAAAAATTGAATAGCTGTTCATAAACAGAATGGGCCTCGTTTATGTTATTTTTTGTAAATTTTTACCCATTTTTTCCCATTTTAGTAATAATAATTTTTTTTCTTATCTTTTCAATTTTAGCATATTTTTCTTAAAATGTACTAAACAAATCTAAAAGCAGCAAAAAAAAAAAAAAAAAAATCCCATATCTCCAATTTTTCTTAAAGAATATTGTCGCAAGAAGCCGGATACCTTAATACCATAAATACAGAGATAATAATTAAAAAACGTCTCTAAAAATAATTGTAACTCATGCAATTCAATTCAGTAATGCTGTCAAAATCAGTCAACTAAGAAATTTGATTTTTTGATATAAACACATTTTTTTATAATTTTCTACAAAACGAATGTAGATACAAAGAATAAACATAATTACATACACACATGCTCATATGAAAATTGCCAAAGCTCTGTTTGTTATTGATATATAAATGGTCTGACCACGGTTTCTTCAATTTTTATTTTTATTTTTTAATTACTATGTGAATGTTTTATGTTAATTTGCGATAGAGCGGAAGTGATAACGATATATCTTTCTATAACAGCCATACGTGGGAAAGAACCGGTTGAATTCCAACAAGTCTCTGAAAATCAAGCCTACCCACAGGTAGTTCAATTTTTGGTATGTAAATGAACAATACTGACGAGTAATGACTGATCGCCAATGTTACCTGTACGGATCTTTTTTTTCTTTTTTCAAGGATGTTTCTTAAAACTTTTCTTTTTTGAAATTTATTTACTATTATTATTTTTCTTTACTGTTGTTATTTAAGAGCATGGAAGCCATTTTAAACACAAAGTAATTTTATGAACGAAATAGGATTGAGAGATATTAAACCGTTTAGCTTAGAAGTCTATTCGGTCTCAATGCTACGCAAATCTTGAAACCAGTAATTAATTTTAACAAAAATAAAATAACATTAATTTTCAAAAATTTAGAAAAAATCAAAATTTTCTAAGACAAACAAGCAAACTTGGAAAGGAATCGATCTTTTATACCATTAATAAAATGCAAAATAATTATTCTAATCGTGATACCAAGAAAAAAATGCAACAGTTTAGCAGCAATTTAAATATAATACTAGATTTATTTGTGATGTGTACGCAGTTGCGTATCGTACACCCCAAAAACCCTCTTATCAAGGGGAAAGAGGGGGGCTGGATTCTAATGGAAACAATAATAGTGAATAACTTTTTTCATATTAATTCATTTACCAAGTTTTTTCTACATATGTTAAGGAGAAATCAATGTTTATATGTAATTTTCTTCACCTCATTTTTTTCAAATTCTGACTTAGACGAACAGGGATAGAAAATTATATTTTGGGCTCATTTATATGTTACTCACTGACAATTTGCCAACAGAACATGTAGAAACAATTAATATTTATCACAATTATAATAAATGTGTTAATGCTTAGACACGTATTTATAGTTTTTCCTTTAACTCCTATATAATTGTCTCTCCCATTTTGCTTCCTCTTGGGATATTTGTACGTATTTCCTCAATACATATAATTAATAAATATAATCTATGATTGCATTTCTCAAACTAATTCACAAATGATGGGAAATTCATTAAAGTTCAGTGAATAAAACTTCCCTAATTACGCGTAAATAAAACACTTCAGCACCTAGATTAATAAATTAAAGCAGTGAGAAGAGACGAATGCTCCAAATGTGTCCCAATTTAATCCAGAATAAAGAAGAATCAGGAAATTTTTTCCTTCATTGCCTCCTAAAGGTGCCAAATCTATTAACCGTATAAATATTCAAGTCGATCGAGATAGTTTTTCCCAAGTAAAACAATAACAATAGAAAGAGTTAAAATTATTTTAAGAAACTCATCGCATGAATTTTTTTTCAAGTAATTAAGATTCTAAAGCAACTCATACGAATCACGCATCCAGAAGAGAAAATTTTCCGAAAATAAACATGAGTTAAAAAAAAAAATGCGGATTGCAATTCTACAGTTTCTGATGTCAGTGAAATCAAAGAGTTTAAGGTCCTACCTTCAACCGAAAATCTTATTCAAAAATTGGGCCAAGGTGCAAGGCTGAAACAGTTTTAAAAGCATCAAGTGTTTTAGAGCGGTATTCTAATGAACGCGAGCGTCACACAGCTTTTGCTAATTTTATTTTTAATATTACTTAAGGTTAATATTGTTGAGCAAGCGAAAGGCGTTGATTTTTGCAAAGTTCGTTGTACTACAATGTCCTCGATGGTTAAGGACATTCAACGTTCAGAACAGAAATGACTGGCCTTTGAAAAATCTCGCTTCGTCATTCAACTACTTTAAATGGAAATTCAATGATTGATTTGTTTCTGGTGACAAAAGCTTTTAAAATGGCGTATTTTTATTTACAGAACGACGAACATCGTGTGAAACCAATGACCTGAACAAACAATTATAGTCATCTTCTGTTATTCAATTGACCAGCTAATAAATCATTTAGCCGTGATTTTCCCCGGAAGCATTTACGATGATATGGTTAATTGAGAGAAATTCGATGATTGATTTATTTCTGGTGACAAAAACCTCGAAATTTCCGTATTCTTATTTACAGAACGACGAATTTCGTGTAAAACCAATGACCTGAACAAAGAACTGTAGTAAACATCTGTTGTTCAATGACCAGCTAATGAATCATTTAGCGGTTGTTTTCCCCGGAAGCATTTACGATAGTTTTTACGTCTAACGTGTGAAAATTGAATAGAAGGGAGATATAGAATTGTTATTATGAAATTTATATGCATTATTTTGCGTCCACATATAAATATTTTTAAAAGTGTTTAAATGCACATTTTTTGACCTTTGCTTTGTTTTTAATGTGTTAATTTTTTGCTTTAACAGAATTAGCTCAGTCTTTGATTTATAATAGTGATTTCCAAAGTGGTCTATATGGACCCTCAGAGGTCTACAATAGCCTGCAAGGGGTCTATGTCAGCAGGAAAAAAAATTGTGGGTCCATGATGTGTAAATTGGATTCTATGATTATGGCTCTCATTTAACCCGTTCGTAGCTTTAATTTTAACTTTTAATATAAATAGAATAAATATTCTACATACACAAGGGTGTTACTTATTTACTTACGCAATATTTTATCATGATATAAATACATCTATCTATCTATCTCGAATTATGGAATATCGTAAGAAAGTTTTTAATTGCTTTTCGTTGTGAAAAGGAATTTCAGCGCGGTTTCCAATCTTCATAACGGAGGGGGGGGGGGGGCTTGGCGCTACTAATAGAGGAAATTTAGGATCCAACCTAACAAAACTGATGCCAAATATTGAAAATTTGTTTACAAGCATCAAATTCATCCCTCCCATTAAGACCATTTGTTTGCTGTTCAGTTATTTTGTGCGACATGTACTGAATTTTAATTTAATGAATAAATGTTTAAAATTAAGATGTGTTTGTTTTCTTAAGTTTTTCACACTGCAGTTAAAAATTTAAATGTTTTAAAGTAAGTAGCTCAGTACCAGCTATCAAAAACACATTTAAGTTGACGAATTTGCAAAAATTCAATATTAAGTAAGCAGGGGACTACCCAAAACCGGAAAACATGGCAAGGGGTCTATGAGACAAAAAAGCTTGGAAAACACTGATTTATAAGTATACACATATCCCATTTAGATTCTGAATTCCATTTTATACATAGGCAGAGTTTCTGAAAAACAAAAATTGAGTTTCCAATGTTTTTTTTAAATGTGTTAATTAAGTTTGCTTCATGTTTCTGGAGCAGTTAAGGGAATAATTATGAACCATACAAATTATCAAGATAAACCTTTAATTTTCGTACATAATTTTATATATGACAAGCCCATGGGGTCACTGGTAATTATTAAACTTGTTCATAAATTAATTATAAAATACATTGGGCAGTACAGATACATTTATAAGTATATTATATTAGTCTAAATGCATATTTTATTTTTTATTAAGCCAGAATGTATTTTGCTTTGCTTTTTTTCAGTAAGTTAATATTTTTTAAATATTTTTTTTCGTTTTCGACTTTTTAATGTGCTTGCACCCCCATCGTAGAGCTATCACGACCCCTTACGGGGGCACGCCCCACAGTTTGAGAAACGCTGCTTTAAGGCCAAGATAACATTGAAAATTTAAAATATGGGAAATTGATCAAATTATTATAACTCCTGTGTTTTGGTTTTTTTAAATTATTATTTTATTATATTTCTTATTTTTGTCACTTACACTAAATTAAAAGAATTTATAAAACACTCCTTCACAATTTTTGCATCAGCAAACGGTTTCATAGGACTACCAGTAAGATAACAGACTTCTTAGGATGTCTTTGTTACTACTGTGACATTACCACTGACAAAACACTTTGTTGCGGTTGCAAAGAATATTCATTAAAGCTTATTTATTACCTCTTGAAAGAGGAAAAGTGTCAATGAATAATTCGTGTTTATTGGTATTTTTTAAATACAGCACTTTCGTGACAAATCAAACAAGTACTGATCTTTGTTTGTTTTTCACTACACAACAGTCAACCTCCAAATCGTTCGAATATTTTCGTTTGCATGGTATGAAAGACTGTTCAAAATTAGTTCTACCCATAAAATTGTCGCTACTCCACTGTTGTCTGTTACCATTAATCGTAATCGTTACAAATAGAAAAAAGAAAATCAATTCAAGGCCGTACGACATTGACGGCAAAAAAGCAAAATTGATAAATTTGTTTTCGTGTCAAAGAATTTCCCCACCAAATTTTTAATACATTGTCTCAAATAAAAAATTTCTCAGAGCAATGGGTCATGACAGAGCCACTTAAAAAGGCTCGGTGGGTCACAAGTTGAGCATCACTGGCTTAGCTGCTAAAATGCAACCCATTTGAAACAGACATGAAATAGATGATAATTAGTGTTTATTGAATGAAAATTTTATGTTTAGTAACACCTCCAGAAATTAAAAGTTATAAATTTCAGTATCTTTTGTGTACAAGCTGTTTTCCGACATCAATTATTAAAAAAAAAAAATAAGTTATTTGCTATGGAGCTAAGGTAACAATTAATAAATTGTAATTCTGTTAATTGAAATTTGACTTCTCCACTGCGGCATATAAAAGACATATTGGAAACACGTCCCTTTCAAATCTTGTCTTTTAAAAACCAGGAGCAAAAAATACTTCGGACAATGATCTTGGAAACGTGGTGGCCATATTACGGGATAAAAGTTATTAACCACTTTCCTTATGTGATCTGCTCCCACACAATCCGTTTGATATAGACACATATTTTTTTTCATTCCAAAGCATTTTCTTAATTGCACCAAAAAAGTTAAAAATATGATACTTATTATATTGCTATTAATTGTTACATTATCTCGCATCTAAGCTTTTGCTTACGAAGGCAATTTTCTAATTGGGTATACAAAACACATCACTCAATGTAGGACCTCTCAAAATCTCTAAATATTTAAATCAAAGCAATAATACAATCTTTGGTGAACTGATGATATATTTTATGAAGTATAACCATTATGAGAAAACTGAATAATAGTGGTTTATTGTTTTGTTAATATGAGGTGAGAGATTTGGTTTTTTTGTTCTTTATATATATATATATATATATAATTTATGTCTCATTAAATCTACCTAAAGGGCTATTTATCTAGAACTTTCTACTTTTGAACCACGGTCAAGTGATGAAGGCGCATCTCTCTCCAGATATCCACGCCTCAACATATAAGGATTGAGGTTAATTGATATTTAACGCTCTGTCACTCCCATTACTTCATAATATAGTCATAGCTGGAATCGGATTATCTCTCTCTCTCTCAAAAAAGCTTATCACCTAAAATAAAGGAAACTTTTATTTTTATTGTCACGTTCCCAGAAAAGTCTAACCGTGTGGAGGGAACTTATGCACGTTAAATCTGTCGAGGCTCAATGTCCTCCTGTTGATGTAGTGTGGTAGTTAGGAGAGGGAGTGTACAGGCTCAGGCATCATCCTCGTCATATGACATTGGTTCAAAATTACGAGGTCAATCTCCAATAGCCCTCGTGTTGCTTAAAAGTGAGAAGGTAAAAAAGCTGCCATTCAGAAAAGTCAAAAGAGCGGGAAAAGTACAAAATAAATAAATAAAATAACGTTGTCACATTTTATCCTCTTTTGCCAAGTATCAATACATAAGCTCCTTTGCAAAAAAAAATTCACAATCTATTTTTTTTCAACCAAGCAAACATATCTGTATTATTTCTGTATTTTTAAAAAATACTCAAAAATCTGCGACTTTTTTTTTCCCCTTTCAAAAAGTAAAATCCCTAAAAAATGACTTCATTTCGGATCTAATGATTTTGCGAAAATGTCTGAACACATATGACTGTGAATTCTGCCTTAACTATATTATTTGAAACAGAGAAATAGCCAACGCACGCAGTTCTTCAAAATCTCTTTTCAATAAAGTCACTCTCACTGTTACGGATACCATCTTCATGACGTCAGATATGACGTTGATATTGTCTCGGGCGAGGTCCGAATGATTTAACCCAATGTGATTTCTAACTCTTAATACTAGGAGTCATACTCGGTTACTACCCTCGGGGCCAGGCGTGGTCTAATGTCAGACGAATGAATGCTCCAATAATTGACGTTCTTTCCCACCCACTTGTACATGAGGCAGATCGCAAAGGACTCCACCCACATATCGTCACTTTTTATCTACCAATCGGCGCCCACGGCTGTGAACTACAAGCGTAGGCAGTCATTCATTTCGATTTTTTTTTCGTGCTTTTATTCAAGGCTAATAACCTGAGAGTCAATCGGCTCATTAGTGCAATTATTAAAATGAAATAGTGCTCCAGAAAAAAAGGAAGTAAAGAAGTGATTTGGTGCAAAGTAATTGTTTTCAAAAATGAACTTGCATCACGATCGAAGCAAACGTCGAATAAATATTTTGGAACTCGGAATGTGATGCTATCCGTTAGTTTAGGAATGGAGGTCAAAAGGTAAATCTAAATCGGGAATGTTGATATATTTCCAGCAAACTTGTAATTATAATCGATTTCATTCTGAGATAAAAATTTAAATTAGTCTCAGCCATTTTCGAACTTCCTATTCAAAAACATTTAGTAAATGTATGTAACCTAAAAAGAATGAACTTTTAAGTGGATTTTTGAAATTGAAAACATTTTTTAAATGCATGAAATTCTATTTTTATTTAGTCTGCAATTATTTAAGGTAAATGTATAAAAAACTAATTGTGAACCTCTTTTTTCTGTTTTTTTTTAAAAAACAATACAATTTCTTGAAATAATATTGACCGTAATATAAGAGGAATTGGATGAGGCTAGTTTTATGCTGCAATGAGGATTTATGCATTATTTTGAAATTAGGAAGGTTGGGAGGTTTTTGAAAAAATTTACGAAAAAAGTGAACAAGTTGTGGAATAACTGCTTTGAAAATGGCGAAATTAAATATTTGGCCCGCAATTTTTACTATCAAACATTTCTTAAAGTTACTATATCCAATCGATTGATAAAATTCTTTTAAGAATTTTTTCCCCCACCTAAGCGAGTTAACCTACCCCCCCCCCCTCAAAAAATAATAAGGAAAAATCCAATCTAAATGAAAGAGCTCTGAAAACTAAAAAAGTATATTTCCATGTTTTTTATTTATTTATTTTTGTCAAAGAATAGGTCATCTATTAAAATAATGTCAGATAATTGAAGTCTCCAGTATTGAATCGAAAGTAGACAAATGTGCATTTGTGTCTTTAAAATTTCTCATCAGCTATTTAATTTTATTCATTAAGGTATCCGACTACTCTAAAATTCTGATTTTTGCCAAAAATTGACAATTTTTTTTATGATTTATTTTCTAGACCATCTTATTAGCTTTACAAAAATACCAAGTTTATTATTTTCCACTGACTAGAACAAAAACTACAAGTGTTTTAGTAAAAGCAGATGCCCCTACTTCAAGCAAGATGTCATACTTCAAAACGCGTTTTACTCGAAATGTGTTTTTTTGAAAATGCTCAAACGGGACAGCGATTGCTAAAAAAGTTTTGAAAATAATTCACTAAAATTTTTTGTGTATGTTTTGTATAGTAGTAGAAGTGTTTTAAACTTCAGATTTATCAATCGTTGTTTTATTACAAAATGTACAGCCCCTTATGTTAATATAATCACTGTTTTTTTAAGCAATTTCATATAATAACTAAGATAAAGTGCTCTAGTTTTTGTAAAAATAAAAATATCTCTTATCCTGAAGGTCATTTCAAAAATGAATAACATAGCAACGCATCAGAATTAAAAAATTAAAATTTAGTTCATAAACTTTTGGTACAGAATAGACCGCGTTTATGTTATTTTTTGTAAATTTTTACCCAGTTTTTTCCTATTTTAGTTATAATAATTTCTTTTTCTCTAAATTTTTGCATATTTTTCTTAAAATGTACTAAAGAAATCTAAAAACCACAAAAAAATCCCCATATCTCCATTTAAAAAAAAAAAATTGTTGCAAGTAGTCGGATACCTTAACTTGCGTTTCAGGAATATACTTTTCTCTGACTTAAACTATATTTCCCAATTTTTCATTTTCGCGTTATATAACTAAAAACAAAATTTCTTAAAAAGCGTACTTTTTCCGTAACAGACTCTCGTTTCAATCTCGATATTAAATTCAGAAAGCCCATAAAAGTTTGATAGTACTCACTGTAACTTTATGTCCCCCAGAGTAAGAACCAAAATGCCATAAAACATGAAAATCTAATAAATTCTACAATTAATATAAAAGACATATCTGATGATTTTGTATCGAAGTTCAGTATCCATCAGATAGGATCATGTTATTTTGAACTAATCCTCCTTCTCAGAATGATTGATTTACCAAAATCTCCCAAGTTAGTACATTTTTTGTTGTTTACATAAACAAATCACAAAATAAGAATAGTGAGTGAGAAGATAAACTTACGTCCAGAAATCGGGGAGCGTTCCATACTTATCCGTTATCTTATCTATTGGCAATTTATAATATTCGCAAAGCAGACTCATGGTTGAGTTCTGCTCTTCGGATGCTGATCCTCCAATGTTCAACATGGCAGACGTCGCAGCGGTTAGAGGATGGTCATAAATTGTTCGCCAAGCCTCCTCCCCATCGGGCATATCAAAGACTCGATCGGAGCCCCCTGGGTTGCTGGACGTGAGCTCTTCAACAATTTCTTTATTCTTCCTGCAAACAAACACAACAAATCAAGTTCATGAATATGAACATTTCTTACACGAAAAAAAACACATTTTTTTTTTCCATATGAAAATGTTAAGTAATGTTTTAGAACAAATATCTAAATTTCCGAGCTCTTCGTCATTATTTTTTTAGTTCTTATTGAATTAACCTAACAATAAGATGCGATTTATGTTTAAGAGTAAACAAATTCAATTACTTAAATACACACGAATAACATTCCTTTACGATGAAGCAAGAGTTGTTTTTCCTTTGCAAGTTTCAAGTAACCGATTTCGAGTTTCATTTCAGATAGCTATTTCTACCGGTAATTTTAGAGGAGTATACTTTATCAAAATGCTAGATTTAAACTATGCAGTGCAAGAGAAATCCTAAAAGTAGAATTAGCATGCCCTTGCATACAATTAAATTCCAGCGTATCTCAAAATATTATGTCACCGATTTGTGTTTCATGACGCGCCCATAAAAATACCTTTAGAACTTGGTTTGTGAAAGATAACACGTAAAAGTTGATGTTCATGTAAAGAATAACTATTTATCATAAAAATCAGTTGAGATCTTTTTTTTTAAGTATCATTCTAGAACAACACGAAAACTTGTGCCAATGGATTTCACCACTTTGAAATAAAACAGAATACTCATGGTGAGCTTCCTCTCCTAGCTTTTGTCAACTTTAGACCATGAAGGATGTTGAATTTCGACTGAATTTTATGTGTAGTAGCCTCAAATTATCTCCCATGATGGTTAGCATAATTCAACTCTTACGCCATAAAAAAAAAACCTCGATACTCATCCACCCACTAGCATCATGGTGCTTGGTATATTTAGGATTTGAGCCCACACGAGATTTAATTTGTCAAGTCGCGCAGCTTGCAATCTTAATCATTAAGCCTTCATAGCTCAATCCAGCAAAAAAAAAAAAAAAAAAAAAAAGCCAATATTTTACAGTTATTCATATATCTTTTTAATGCATGTAGTTCTTATGAAACATGGAGAGAAAGTGAGTGGAATACTTAGCGAATTCATGCGTGGTCTGCGTGCAATCACCAAAGATGAAATGGATAGGATAATACGAGGTTTTCAGCGCAGACTTAAAATTGCTTTATTTCTTTACTACATTAAATTCTACGCATTTTTAGTTTGACCTGACATCAGTAATTCTAATAGTTAATCAATCAGGACATTTAGTTGTCCTAGTTAAAGATGGATATTCTGAGCCGGTTATGATAACTCAAAAAGGGCGTGTGGTTAACGAAACATGGTAACTTAAAATGGGGGCTTGCACTTGATTTATTAAATATCCCCTAGAGGTTATTGCTTCAAAAATATGACCGTATTTAATTGTATTAGATTAGATTATGATGTTAGAATAATAATTCAAATTGTAGCTTTGAATCAATACATAGTATTGAAAATAATATAAATTTTTTCGAAGGATAGTTTCACATTTAGAGAAAGAAACTGAATTTTTCTTTCTGAGGCGTGCTTAGCTCTATCTTCCAGAATGACTTTTAAGATTTGTTTTTATTCTTAATACAATGAAAAAGGGAGCCAGAAATACAAAAGGAGAACAAAATATGCAATTTTATATCACACATTAATATATAAAGATTTTCTCGTGTTTTCTTTTTCATTCTGTAATAGCTTTGAACAAAAATAACCCAATAATTGATTTATTCTTTGTATCTCATCCAAAGAACAACGATCAGGAAGATTCTATGAAATATCAAATTAATTTTTATTCCTCTTTTTTAGTTTCTAAGATAATGTAAAAAAGAAACAGAGAGAGAGAAATACGAGGAAATCATATAGAGGTATATGCAAAAGCGGAAAAATAAATTTAAAAAAAAGCTAGTCTCAAAAATATCTTATCGTTGAATGATTGACATCCTTTTAAAGCGTCTTTTGACCTTTTTGATAAAGAAAAAGTGAACTCATGTGATGCTTTAGCCTGGACGAAGTCATAATTTGCCAGAAAATATGGGTCATTCCGAGTTTCTCTATTCTTTTCGCCTCCTCTAATTCTTTTCCAGATGAATGTAGACAGTTTGATTTAGCATTGTATATTATAGTTCCAGTCCAATGATATAATCTTTCCTCTGTTCATAAATGAGTACAACTCGATCCTTATACACAATTTTCTATCAATTATTTTTTTTAATTATTTTTTTTTTCGAATTTTATCTACGTTTATAAAATTTTAATTATTAGTAGAAGTAATTTTGAAATTATATCGAAAGAAAATTAAAATTATATTTATAACTCTTTTTCAATCAATGTAATGCTTCTATTGCAGTTTGAATAGATTGCAAATAGTCTAAAACAGGGGTGTCAAACTCACGGCTCGCGGGCCACATGCGGACCACAACGAACATTTTTGCGGCCCAGCCAGTATATCGGCACACAGTAATATATAATAAAATATCAAAATTTCTCCCGAAATCGGAAAGATTGTAGAAGAACATACATGTAAAGTGTCAGGACGTAAATATCAAATTTTTCTTGTTCTTTTATATATGTTTATCATAATGTATTACAGGAAATAAACCAACTTTCCTATAAGTACTGATTTTTATGCGGCCCAACTTAAGTTAAACCTTGTTTACTTGACCCAAGTTAGCCTTTGAGTTTGACACCCTTGATCTAAAAGCCTTTTCTCCGGTGGCTTAGACATATGTAAGTATATTTTTTTGGAGGGGGGGGGGTTCTATATTTATTTAATTGTCTTTGGTATACTTTGATTAAAAATCTTATGTATATATATATATATATATAGTACGGAACTTTTTTAAAAATCGACATCTTTTGAACCATTAAATAAGTTGTTTTTGTTTGTGATCTATTCAAAAATCCTCATTGAGTGGACATGAGAGGAGAGGTTACGTATCGCTTGGGTGAATCAGATCAAATAGTGTTTGGATTGTGTCAAAATGGTGACAAACAAACCGGATTGGAAGAAAACCAACTGAAAAATAAAAATCTATTATGCATTTTTTTTTAAATCTATTAATTTTGAGTGAGAGGAAGTTATGTAAGAACTGTAAAGAATAGAAACGTAATAGATTTAAAAAGAGAAAAAGAGAGAAAATTCGATAATTTTTTATTTTTTTGTGAAAACCGGAAGCAATACGCAACTTAAGAAAACAATTCAAGCTTTAGAAATAAAATGAAAGGAATTTAAAGAATGTGCATAGAGATAATTTCTTAGAATGTTAAGGAACTTTCCAGATGATAAGCAAACATAAATAAATTTAAACAAGTTCAATGTGTCATTTATTTAATTTTTATTGTAATGTACGAGTAAATACAGAAGATATATGTTTAAAAAAACACGTTTTCAGTTTTATAATTAGTTTTGAACACGTAATATTTTTTTATATGAATAAAAACCGATTATGGAGAATTTTTTATTTTATTTTGTACAGTACTTGGAACAGTGACTATCCGAGAATATCTCGTGCTATTGATATTTTTCATTTGTTGCAGTTGTTACCGTGTTGTCATGGTAGTGAATATGTAGCTGGCTTTGTTTCTGTTGAGTCGTTGGTTCGATTCCTGGTACCCTAAGAATCCACCGTTCAGAAGGTCTTATGCATGTTAAATCTTTAGAGACTTAAAGTACTCAAGCTGACGTAGTGTAAAAGTTTGGAGAGAGAGGTACCACAGCTCCTATGCCATCTTTTGTAACTTAACCATCGTGCGTTACCGATAAACCTTGTCTTGATTTTGAGACACCAATAAACAATCAATCAACTAAATTCTATAAGTTTATACAGCAATAAAGTTTTCTAAGAGTTCGGGAGACAAATATTTTTGAAATTCAAGTGATCTATATTAAAATTAGCTTATGAAATCTAATTTGTCAATGATCTCTAATATATTACGTATGAATGATTGTTATTTATCAAAGATTCACATACAAAATCTATTACAAATTAAATTTTATCAATTGATGTTTCATCAATTAATATTTCGTACGGATAATTTTTTTAAAAAATTTCTGATGATCCAATTTTGAATCAGAATTAAGCTTGATCTTGTGGGCCAAAAATACCATCAAGTATTATTTGTGCTTTATTTAACTAAAACACAATTTATAATTAAATGTAAACATTAATGTTACTTATATATTGTAACCATGGTAGTGTATCGCGCTTCCATGCCACAGGTCCGGGGTTCAAATCTTGGACTGGGAAAGGTCAGCTCAGACTTTCATCCCTTCAGTGGGTCAATAAATGAGTACCAAGCTTACCTGGGAACTGAACACTGGGAGTTTCACGTCAGACTGACCACTTGACGGATACATCTGCACATGCACCCCAGCGCCTAAGGTCACGTAAACTGAGATAGGCACAATAGGCCCTGGCCTTCATGGGCTGTTGCGCCACTGAGTTTAGTTTTTTTGTAACCTTTTATCAAAATTATACTTTGATTTCACCAAAACTAACAAGGGACATTATAAGTTGCCCAAAGTAATGTGGAAATCTAGAGCGTGGAACACCATCTCTGATGTTAACTGCTCAATATGATAGTGGATCAAAATTATAAAATCTGTCAGCAATAATTAGTTGTGCAGCTCTATAGCAATATTAATTAATTGAAACCTATTTAAAATCGTAGTTGATGGGAAGTTCTTTGTATGTGACGTGTAATTTCAAGTATACTCTATTAACATAACAATGTGGGAGATTTTTTTTTTTAAAAAAAGAAAAGTATATTTTTCTCTCTTTTACATAAGTGTCTGATCATGCAAATTTATCTCTTTTTACTAATATTCCAATACTTTTTACAAACTTAATTGGATTTTTTAGGAACCTGTTTTCTTCTGATATGAAATAGCATTGTGGAATATGAAACCACAAATTATGCTGAAAACCGCAACGATTGTGATGAAAACTTTCCTTTGAAATTCTCTTTATTTTTTTGAAACAACAGCTTAGCTTTTTTTAACCATGCATACCAGTCACAGGAAAATGGTTTAGAGATTCTTAGCTTTGAATTAATAGTTAAAAAATGGGAAATAATTTCTCTCTCTAAAAACATCTGAAATCGGCTTCATTTAACAATCCCTTTACTCAGCTTATAATTTGACACATAGACATACTACACCAGTTGTTAGGCTTTTCATGAGTTTCTGCTTGTTATTCCGTTGATGATAGAAATTAAAGTATAAAAATATAAAATCAACTCAAAGCGAAGAGATTTAAAAATATATGAAATATCAGAGAACACATTGCATTAAAAAATATCTCATATTATTTAGAAATTAAGTATTTTTAGAATAAAAAATAGTGCTCAAGAAATGATTTGATAAATCACTGAACATCAGTCTAGTACAATGAAACTGGCAATTGTTTGTATCTTGAAATTTATAAAAAAATCAAACCAACCTTTTGCGTTAAAGATATAATGTTTAAGAGATTTTAAAAGTATACTGCAAAAAAAGCACCCTCAAAGCACTTTGATCTTAACAGCATTCAAGTGTTCCGTAAGAGTACGTACCACTGTAACGTTCTGGGCAGTGAGGTAAAGGAGAATATTAGGTCCCCCCGCAAAGTTAGATTTTGCACTCCAAGCCGGATCGTACAAAGAATTGCAAAACAATAAAATAACATAGGCTTTGGGCCCCCTAGAATCCTGGCTGCCCCCACGATTCAGGAGTTTCTGGGGTGTACGTTATGCCCCTGGTTTCAGAACTCCATCCCATAATCTCCAACTGATCAAGTACATGATTTAATTGATACTAAAAGCGATTCTATATCTTGTGTATTCGAGAATCCCTTTCTAATAATACGCCTATTATCAGATCCCTCAATCGTTAACTAAACGTTTAATTATAATTCACAAATTATTGCGACTCAGTTTTACGAAATCAACTTAAATAAGCTCTTCTGTTATAAAAAATAAAACATATCTATAGCTGTTTTTCAATGAATAAATGATATTTTTCTGTCTTTCCCTTTTTACTATTCAATATTTATGAAACATTGTAAAATATTTAAAACCCATTTGTGTTTTAATCTGATTCAACATTGCATAGTTTTCAACAAATTTTTAAACTTTTGTTTGAAAAAAAAACTTTTTTTAGAATAACTATTACGGTTTTTAATAAGGCGTTCCGAATTCTTTGTTTTGTTGATTTTTTAACAGTCAGTCATATAGCTTAAGATATTGTCACAGTTTCAAAATTTTTTCCTAACTTTTAAAATTTTATGACAAATAAGTACTAATGGTTCATACATTGTAAAGCTTCAACGTTATTGAAAACAAATCAAACTAAATCATTAATATTTAGATATAAACTGAAATAATTTGTAGAAATTACATAAAGTTTGTTTTTTTAGAATGAGACTTCTTACCTAACTCACTTATTTTATTTCCAGAAATGTGGGAAAATACATACTTAAAGAGAAGTATTAAAATATTTAATTTTCTCCGTAACACAGTTATCTACGGCATGGTAAATTAATACTGTAAAGCAATTTAATTAATATACTTCTAAATCGACTTGTGCTAACAATAAAAGTTGTGGTGCATTATCACATTTTCAAATATAACCAGAGCATTTTGACGTCTGCGTTCATTTTTCTGTCAAAGCAGCTGTGATACGTGTTTCAAAACAATACGCCAAGTAGATTAATATAGAGAAAGCCGTATTTAAAAGCCTCTGTTTAAGATCTACTGAGATAAACTGCTAATGGAAAAAGCGGAAGACTATTTTTCACAAAGTGCATATGTTATTTTGTTATTCTTTTCTAAGGAAACTGTCTTAGGACATTGACCCATTTGTGCATTTCTTCAGAAGTTACTTACGGAGTTATAATATTTAGGATTTAAAATTGTTTCCTTTTAACTTAATCATATGAAATATTTATTGGTTATTAGAAGAAAGATTTAGTATAAAATCTTCTTACGGTTAAAATTAAGCGTTTTCCAATATTACTTAAAATATCTTCTGTTAATAACTGAATGAGAGAGTTAAATAATTATAAAGGCTTACTATTTATATGCAAAAATGTTTACGCAAATGTAAGTGTATTTACTTTAAATGTTTAAAAGAACAAAACTTTGTTCCAAAATATAAAATTTAGATATAGTTAATGTTTCAAAAATGATTGTTCTTAAGAAAAATAATATAAAGGAGAAAAAAGTAGAGCTGTTTACAAAATTCCCTTAAAAATCATATTTCCCTTCATTCTAAAGCATAAATAATTTTCGAATAATTATTTAATGCTTTGAGTATTAGTTTAATATATTAAAAACACTTGTGAGTAAGACGGCAAATAATTTTTATACATTTATAATTCAAATGGAAGAGTTCTTCCTTGCAAGCAACATGTAATGTAAAACATTGGGCCTCCTGAATTTAATTTTTGTTTAATGCTGATAATTAGTTGATTTTTATGCTGAAAATCACTGGAGCCTAAGGCCTAACATTTCTTGATTATTTTCTTCTGACCTTGTCTGCTGCATATTCATAACAAAAAATGTATTTCCATAAGATTTTTTCCACATTATAATGCTTTTTTTAAAGTTTTCCATGACTGGACGTATCAAATATCTTACCAGTATGAAAAACTGAAAAAAAAGTTTAGATATATCACATACTTTCAGAGCCTATCTTAGAGAAAAAAAATTATGTTTCCAGAGCTCCTCATAATTGTATAGTCTAACCTTCAAAACTATCTCGAGTGTTACGAATGTCACAAATATTCAACAGAAACTCACCACGGGATAAAAATCGTGACAGATATTTCGTGTAAAAAACTCATTTATTCAGTTTACTTTGTCATTTTTTTTGTCTTCTCCCCCTTTCACGTCAACAAAGCATTCACTTTCTTGTCCTTGGAGATATAACCAATTCAACACATGTAACTAAACTTTCCTTGCATGAGCAGCCAACAGTAACATAATTGTGCTCAGTTACATCTTATAACGGATTAGTAAGAACATCTTCCATAATTGCCTTATTTGTGTTGAAGTTATCATCTTGGTTATTTTAAACAACGATTTAGTTTTCTTTCAATCTCACTGCACATGCTTCATTCTCTCTCTCGTTTTCACTTTCATTTCTATTAAGAAGGAGAGAGGAATGCGTGAATAAAATAAATAGATCCACACTCAATCTTTTGATCATAAATTAATCTTAATAAGACTGCCATCGTCTCAGTCGAGATAGTTAAAATAATGAAACCTTTCTATCGTAATTTTATAACAAAAATAAATATGCATTTAAAAGAACATTTTATTTCTTTGGTCTAAAGACAACGATTTAATTTTATTTTCCACAAAATACTGATTTCCCATTAATTGCATTAATATTTTATTTTATTATCTCATTAATAAGAAATAATGGTCTTTTGCATTATTTAGGGTGAACTAAAAGTTTTGCCCCGATTATAAAAGTGAGTAAGTGTGGTGTTTAATGGCGCAAGAGCCAATTTTGGCTAAACTGCGCCTCACGTTTGTTAAAATATCTATGTACAGTTCGAAAACATTGGTCTGTAGTCTAGACGGGAAAGGAAAGAAAGAATTGAATTACAAGAAGGAGGGTCGAAAATAGAGAAGGATCACTAGGGTACCCCGGGGTTGTGACACCCATGTTTACCAAAGACAATAAACCCCTTCGGAAAAGGAAAAGATCATTAGGGCACCTCGGGATTCTGAGACCCGTACTCACCTAAAGAAGGTGAGCCCCCTGAGGGGTCCCGATTATTAAAAAATCATCACAAAATAACCATTTAATGTAATAGTATAACTTTTGTATCATTGGATAAATCAGTTTTAGCAGTTTTTTGTGCAGTATATCGCCCGAATGCTTCTTTAAGAATGACTCGGGGAAACATTTGTAAGAAAGACATCATTCTGTACCGAAATGGAGTTGATTCGAGAGAAAGCGCAATGTCTGCTTTGGTTGCACGAAACAAAATCGAACATTAATGTTCAGCGTAAATTTCGACGTTGTTATAGAAGCAAACCTCCTGATGTAAAAACAATAAGGCGATTAAAGAAACAAGCAGCGTTAAGGATCTTCCTAGTAGTGGCAGGCTCAGTGTGCATGAAGCAGCAACTGTTGTGAACACGTTCGGAAATCGTTTCAACGGAGTCCTAAATCAATATGTGAAGCATCACATAAACGTTAAATATCGCAAATAAATTTGGTAAGAATTCTTTATAAAATGCTAGGTTGCATTGAAATAAAATACAAGAGATGTTAAAGAACACTTGGCGGGAACTAGAACACGGTTATATAGACATTCTCTAAGCTATCAAGGGGGCACACGTTGAAATTTACTGTGGTAAATTGTTTTATAAAAAGTTCATTGTAATACGAACAAACTTATATCTAATAGTTTGAGCACAATAAATATTTATAATCCAGGGCACATATATCCTATATTATACAATATAACTGAATATTGTTAATACGATAGTAAATTTTAAAAAAGTTTATTATAAAAAGTCCTTTGTTTTAAGGTATTATTTCACTCAGGTGGATTTTCCAAAAAACGTTCAGTATCATCTTTGTATGCTTGAAGTAAAATATTTTACCATGATTTAAAATTAGTCTTTATGCAATATTTATGTAGCAAATATTAGCTCAATAGAGTTGTAAATGATTAGTAATATAGGACGTTCTGGAACTACTTTTTGTAAATAAGTAGCTGATGATTAGTTTACAAAATTTCATTTAATCCTACTTGCATGGTTGATTTTTTTTCTGGTTTAAAAAAACTGCTCTATTTTGTATCTTGTTTTAACTATAGCTTTTTTTTTACTCTACTCAAATTTCTGGTACGCTTGATTGCCCAAATCAAAGCAGCAATGTACCAAATGATATATTAATGCTTTTGTTCTTTGTATCTTATTATATTGGTATGAGTTCTGAATCATTAGAGGTTCTTTATGATCAAATATGAGTTTTCGTTTATAAGTTCATGAAAACACCATTCCTTAAAATGAGTGAACTTATAAGTATAATCACACATACAATCTGAACTCATTGTATAAAAGAATTTTAAAAATAAAAAAAGTAAATATAAACCTTAATAAGGGTAAAGATCCCATCAGAACTTACAAGTAATACGATCCAAGAGATAAGAAATAAAACTTGTTCTGTTAAAATTCCATTTCTCATAGAATAAATACTGTTATCTATCTTACATTTTAGGAAGTACAACTGTATATCAATCTTGTAAATTGAATAAATGTGAAAGAACAAAAGTACCTATTTTCTGTTCTGAGATTGTCTTGAAATCATATAAGGAAAGTACTTTTTCGAATCGTTCCTTGTTGATAAGAATGATTTGTTCTGGAAGTTTCTTAACTCTCGCGTAAATATGAGTTTTTTTTGAAAATAGCTAACACACACAATCCAAGAATTCATACTTCAGAAAAGACGCGTTCACAACCACCTTTTTCTAATCCTCTTGGTTAGTGTTTTGGAAATAGTTAACTTGACACACTAATAAGTAATTCACTTAGTTAGTACTGGAAATAGTTAAAACAATATAAGAATTTTCACTTCAGAAGGGATGTATTCACAACATTTTTGTAAACCTCTCAATTAAGTGAATTAGAGTGAGATTATCATCGTACTGTAAAGCAACACGAGAGCTATTGGCGATGTGGACCTCGTTATTTTGAGCCTTGGTCAAGTGACGTGGACGACACTTAAGGTGGCACCTCCCTCACCAAGTGCATCGGTGCCGTCTGTAAGGCGGCCAAAAAACTGCAGGTGTTCAGTGGCACTAGATTCGAGCTCGTGATCAGAACCACTTGGCTATCTCGGCAATAATCCTCTCGGTAATGAAGAATATGTTTAAAAGAGATAAAGTTTCACGAACGAGGAAAATAAATTTCTACAAGCTTGGAATATATAGCCATCGTATAAAATCAGGGACGTCTTAAGGCATGGGCCAACTGGGCCCGGGCCCAGGAGCTCACCCTCGGTGGGGGCCTCGTTTCGTTTTTGACTCTCTTATTAAGATCACGATCCAGATAATTTTAATGGTCAAATATTATTCCCGTACATATTTTCCGAAAAATGGGAAATTTCAAACTGCATGTCAACTGGCAAAAATGGTAAGACAATACTATTATGTGATGACCATTGTACATGTCTAGGTCCAGGCCTTAATGCCATAAACAATCCTCCAATTTCTTCAATCGAAATCCGATCATCGGTCAAGCCGGTTTGATCCTACTTTTTTGAGATAGAGAGTCATGCACATTTGTTTCAAATTACCATTTGAACGAATGTTTAACAATGCATGCTACACATACTGTCTACTTTTAGAGATCTCAGGTAGGGTCTACTTTTGCATAGGGGTGTAGGGCCTCAAAAAAATCTTAATATTCCTCTGGGCCAGGGCCCCAGAGTTTTAAGACGTCCTTGTATACAATGATTATATATTAATAAATTGTGCTTTTTAAAACACACAGAATCATAGTTTTTTAACGTACAATGCGAACAAAAAAGCATATTTATATGTACTCCGCAACTTTCGGTAAAATTAACAAAGTATTTCTTGAGGTCTTTGTTCGGAAGTTAAATGAGACCCTAATCGGTTCTGTCATTCAGTTTAATTAGCATTTGTTCAACCTAATTAGAGCGCTCTTGAAGACTTTAAGTAAATATTACGCCTTTGTAAAATTCTTTCTGGAAAGGTGCAGCCGAATTCATCTTCTTCAGCCCATTATATGACAATTCAACCCAGTTTCCCACCCTTGACATAACACGGATTCTCTTCAGGAACAAATACTGCGAATGGCCTTGATATAGCTTTTCTACACTATTATTGTGTAATACATTGTTTCGACTTTCTACTGTGATGGTCTGCACTAAATTAAGCTTGAAAACAAGCACCCAATCCGATCTTCAATCTCGTTACTGCTGACCGAGTCCATACAGAGATGTTAATTGAGCGTCAGAAATGATCTAACAGACCAAAGCTTACGAGGAAACTTGAAAACAAGAGAGCATTGAGATATTTTCTGTGGTAGTTATTTTCAACTTTTTATAGATGATTAGAACATAATAAGAGTGTAGCGAAACAAATTGGTGGTACTCCTGATCTTAGTAATCGTCTTTGTGTAAAGGGTATATTTCTGTGATTTCCCCAAATTATTTATACTGTGATTTAGAACGCTTCATTCAATATTTTTAAATAATGAGAGAGAGAGAGAGAGAACGCGGGTTAACTATATTCAAAGCTTTTGATGTTTTATTTCATTATAGAAAAGTATTTTTTTTCTCTCTGTTCCCTTGTTAAGAGAAAATAGTACGAGCAATCTTCAATAGTATATCATTTTTATATAAGCAACAAATTCGTAATGCTTAGGGCATAGTTACGAGTATTTCCTTTTTTTAAAAAAGGCAAGCAACGCCGTTGGGGCGATTAAAGATAAACCTTACTTTAAACAAGAAAAGGAACCTTTCAGAGAATTAACAAGAGCTTATTCTATAGATATTTCGCTTAGTCTGTGAGAAGAAATATAATTTATTACGAGTTGCCTTTTTCCGAGATGAGCTGAAAATAAAGCATAATATCATGTCAGATGATAGTAATCTGCTAAATGATGGAGAAAAAAAAATAAGCGCATTTTCATTGATATGAGTAAATATGTAGGCATAATTTTTCCTTTAACTATGTGTTATTTTAATTTTTTCATTGTATGAAAAAATGTGACATTTACGCAGACACTATCATTGAATGTATTATAATCCTTTAACTTTGTAAAGGTTAAGTATTGCATTTTATATTAACATTTAAAAAAATTAGATCTATGCAATATCGCGATAAAATTGTCTTTATTATTAAATTGGGGGAAAAATGACTAAAATAATAGGTGCACAAAGAAATAACATATTCTTCGTGATAGTTTTTCCCCTATTACTGACTTAATTGAAATAAAAATAAAAATTCCCTGTTAATGCTAAAAATGTCAAGTAAAGAGCAAATTGCTTGGGGGTAAAATGAATTTCGGCGAAACTGTTAGCTTGGAAAGAATAGAGCTCTAATGAGGATTAAATAAAACAATGAAGAAAATTGTCCAAGGAAGATAAATCAGTGAATTAAGACAGATTTTGTAATATATTCAAGCGTTTATTATATTTAATCGGCTTAGAATCTTTCCTTACTTGGAATCGTAGGATTAAAAGGAACAAAACAGTTTCAAGACATTATTTTAATACCATTTTAGGCTTCTTTTGACAAGAGAGTTGCTTAAAAATCTAAAAAAAAATATCACTTTCCTTAATACACTTTAACTGTGCCTTAACTTTCTGAAATCAAAATTAATAAAAGTGAATCTACTAAGCCTCTAGATTAAGGCTTAAGGTATTTTGATATTCAGCAAATAATTTTTATATTTAAAATGATGGATTAGCTCTTATTTTAAACTTTTATAAGATTCGCTTTAAATAACAACTTTTGTTTCTTTCTTTCTTGAGTTAAAAAAAAATGGTTTTTCCTCCACTTTCAACGAGTATCTATCCATTTCAAAATTCTTTCTCATTGAAACTGATATCTAAGTAGTTTTATAACTTCATTAAAGTACGCTGTTCAAAACCATAAGAATTTTCCTTTTTGAATGATTATCTCCAAAAGCAAAGAGGAGGTTTAATAAATTAAGTACATACATATGTCCATGTAACACAACCCCCCTTCCCCCACAGAACACTTATGGTACACTCACAGGATCGTGGTACATTTCGGTATATGTTTAAGTTAGTCGATGTAAAAAATCTAATAGAGAGGCTACAAGATGGAACAAAAATGGATTAACAGGGATTATAATCTCCCCTTATAGCTTCCTCAATTAGAATTCAGGTTAGAAATGAAACTGCTTATAAATTTCCGTAGCAGATCCTATTCTTTCAGTTATGCGATTTTCAGATCCTTGATGATTCTGAGAGGAGGAAGGCGGATTATGAATTATCCTCCTCAAAGCATCCTGAATATGCTCCGTAGGGTTAAGTTCTAGAGATCTGATTGGTCAATTAAGTCGGTGAATATCCTCACTTACAAGAAATTCGTCAAGTAAATGAGATGTTTGCGGACAAGTGTTATCTAAAAAAATGATGTAAGAGCCAACTGCATCCCTAAGAAAAGCAAACGTAGGGCTCCACGATTTCATCCCTGTAGCAATCACAGGGCCTTTGTCAAAGGCATATATCTCTGTGAATCCTTCCAACATGATGCCTGTCTAGACGGCCAAACCTCCACTTTCATGTCAATCTCTTTTCCAAATGTTAAAAGATATGTAGTTATTCCTTGGTTCTTTCCAGATGAAAATACGTCAAGAATCATTAATTAGGCTGAATTTGGATTTATTAGTGAATAAAAAATCTCCTACTGATCCCTGCTCGAATAACGACATTCTCTGCACCATGTTAAATTAGATGTTTCAAACACAGAAATGAGCAGGATGAAAATAACAGTTCTTGTAAACAACTTCTTTCATGGGAAGTTCTATAAACAATAACTCTTGAGATTTGGGTTCCTGTGACCGCATGAAGTTCAAATGACAATTGAGAAGCTCTTACACGCTTATTACGTCTCACAAAACATGAAACTTCATTAGTCGTCGGGGCTCTTAGACAGCCTTGTCTAGATTTTTTGTCCACAGACGGATTCTTTTTCACAAAATTGTCTCCAAAATTGCGCGTTTCATTAAAGTCCTTAACAATCTGAGTTTGAGACTACTCTAAGTCTCTTGATGATTCGCCATCCGATTCCATTATAAAAAACGTTGGCAGTTATTCTTTTTAACTGTTTTAGTTTGAATTTCCCTGAATGCAGCAAGAAGTACCAAGAAAAATGTTGAGGTGTACGAAATAACAAAGAGGGGAAATTGGCACGTGTGTTTACCAAATATTTTTTTATAAATATACACAGCTCCCTCGCATATGATCCCTTACATAATTAAAACTAAAAATTTGCATATTAGTTTGGAGTAATTAAATTTACCTACGTTCAGTGATTGTCGTGAAATTCGATCAAATATGTACATTGTTTAAATTTTAAATTCCAGTAGATTAACGCGATTGTGTCTCTAAAATTAGCAAAAAGAACGAAATATCCCGTTTTTGTTTTAAATAATTGTACCGGATGTGAGTTTTTCAAACTCAAAAGCAAAATATTTTACAACCCATGTATAAAGAATTAGTAACAGCTCAGAATAGCATTTAAACCCAAAATCACACTATATATACAGCCATTGCAATCAAAAATTAAACTTATTTCAACAGTACAATGTTTATTTCACATAAAATATTTAGCAGTCGCAAATTTAGTATAAAACATATTATATTTGTAAGCATTAATGTCTTAGGAGATATTTTGGAACATCACACAAAAAAAATTCTTTAAATCAAAATATTTTTTAGTATTAATTGTGTTTAGTTTATAAATAATTTTTTAAGTTAAATGAACTACAATTTTAACAATTAAGTTATTGAAATTTGTAAAATTACTGAACAGAAAATGAAGTAAAATTTAAAAAAATATATCTAGCTCATTAATTTTTGTACCGTTTGAAATTACTTTATCAATTATTTAAGTAAAAGAGGGAGAAAAGAAGCTTATGCACACGTATTTTATTAACTCATTTATATTGTTAAACGTTATTAAAAACACATTCTTTTAAACTGTAATTCTTTAACATAAAAAAAAATATCTTCCTTATTTTTTTAAAGTTTCATTTCTACGACGTAGTAGCTGTTCGGAAAGCTGAATGTGTTTCATAAAGTTAACACAATAATAACAGGCGGCAATAGTGATAAAAGTATAGAAAAAAATCTATTGAACATTGTCACTTTTCGGTTCAATAAGAAAACAGAGAGGAAACAGCCTTCTAAAACTGTAATCCATTGAGATGAATTAGATGTTCCGCACTCAAACGCATAAAAAATATGAACGAAAGTTGAAAAAAAATCTGTAAAGAAAATTATTTCGTATTCAGTCTTGCTTAAAACAATTGTAAAAAAATAACATAATTGAAGGTCAAAAGTCGCAGCTCTTTTGAACAAAAAGGTTGCTCATGAACAGCCTTTGAAAGGTTCATGGATGACTGCCCACATGCATCTAGATGTCACAAATGAGTATTTACCGTGTTGTGGATAGCTGATCATTTTCCTATCTATTACAGTCAAAGCTCTCTTAGCTGAAAATTCCGACGTTTTAATTGCAACCATTGCCAAATTATACGTTGAAAAATTCAAACCAGAAAGTTGATTTACATAAATACTGGGTAAAACTCTAACTTACAAATATGATATTTTTTTTTAACAGAAAACAAAATAATTTTTTAAATATTTCACAACAAAACCAATATTATTGAAAAGTTTAAATTCCTATGAAATTTTGCATTTTTATAAATTGTTCCCTTATAATAATGTCCCGTTTCATAAACTGATCATTGTTGTTGTATTGAGATATATAGGTATATAATAAATGCATAAAATCAAGAAAACATGACTGAAATAGTGTATTGATAAAGTAGAGAATAACGCATTTTGCTCAAAAAAGATATATTTTTAATGTTGTGTAACTAAACAAGTTAAAAAAGAATAAAAACTATGTACTATAACATACTCTTATATTTTAATTTACACATTTTATACTACACTGAATTAAATGCATTAAAAATATAAAATATATACATAAAAATGATCATTTGTCTTATAAGGTAATTGCTCTCTTAAGACTAAAGATATTTTTAATTTAAACTGTAGTAACATGTAGCTACTAAATATAATTGATAATTACAATGTTTTAAACGTAAATACCAAATGTAATTTACATGTTACGATAAATGAATTGAAACATTAGAAAAAATTCTTCGCGTGACAGTCTTCATTAATTAAGTTTGAAGAAGAAATAATTAGCCAGTGTCGAACTCTAACCTCGATGGATTCAGTAAATTGCTAATAACAGAAAATCATTTATATTTTATGTGTCTGAATTTAAATCTAACTAACTACGTTTTACTAAAATCTTTCTTTTTATTTTATTTTATTTATTTATTGGGTTTTTTTACCGTTTGAAATAAAACTCCATGCAAGAATGTCTTGAATACTGAACATAGACTCACATAAATGTTCCTTTAACTAGGCAATGTTCCTTTAACCAGACAATGCTCCTTTAACTAAGTAATGTTCCTTTAACTTAGCGTATGTTCTATTAAGAAATTTATCCGTAATTTATCCGAACTATGTACCAATCCTTAACTTTAATTTTTAAAAAACATGTTTCTTATACGAATATTAAATCTTTTTGACTCCTTTAACGATATGTTTACTAATAGAAAACTCTTTATGAGCCTACAATAGTTATCTTTAGTATCCAAATACACATTTTACATCAGCTACAAACAATAAATTTGAATTCTAGTCTAAGCAGAAATATTTTAATGTAACAAACAGAATAATAAAAGTACTTTTAGCAAATGTGTAGTTAGTTTAGTTTGGATTTAAATATTTAAGCCAAATATAATTTTTCTAGTTTTATTATTTTATCGAATAAATTGGATAATATATTGTTCGAGCAAGTGAAGGAAAATTTAAATCGAATGTAATGCGTTACATCAATAGGTACATGTATTAATAATTTTTTTTTAGTAAGACAATGACACAATGCAATGCATTTTATACTGTTTAATTTGGAAACGCCTTAATAAGCAAAGAAAAGAAAAGAACACTTTCAATGACAAATCGACTAGAAAATTAGAACTTTGCCAATGCTTAAAATCACTTAAAAATTGAGCTATTTCAAGTATTATACAGACCTATTAATTTGAACAAATTCAGGTCAAAACGAATGGAGTAATGATCATTAAAGAAGGAAATAAAAAAATACACCGGAAGTAATTTGAGATTAAGATGGAATGTGATAAATTTTCACTTACAAGCAGGAGGAAAAGTAAAAATTACTAAATGGATTGCAAAAGCAACATAATAAATAGAGTGTAAACAATTTAAAGTTTTTTTTATATATCAAAAGTTCCCTTTAATTTGAGGAATGCACATAAAACTTGTTCAGAATGTGTATACAGCTTAATGAAGTGTGATTTGATGATATTTTAACAAGCTATTTAAGTGATGTATAGTTAAGGGTTGAATAAATTAAGGCAAAAAATTATGTGTTTCTGTAATGTTAACGTTAACACATAACACATTTTTTTTACTTTTTACTTTTTTTTAGATTTTAGAAATAATCTTTAATGCTATCATTAATTGATTTGATAGTGATTTAAAAAGGGTTCTTTATTAAAATTATTATAACGAGAGAGAGAGAGATGGATAAACGAAGTATTAAGTGGAAATCAATCCATATATGTTGCAAGATGCTTTATACTCAGTTTTTTGATATAATAATAATAATAAAAGTTATTAAAATGAATTATAATTCACTATTAAACAAAAGGTCTTCAGGTAGCTGAACATAACTATTTCTACTTAATGATTAAAATGATTAGACCAGAAAAACTAGTCTATGTTATGTAAAAACACCACATAACATTATGAAGCTCTATCTCCCTGTAAAGTATCCTGTTGACAGTGGCGTAACGTACACCTCTCATCATTGCGGGGGGAGGGGGTGCAGGATGCCAAGAGGGCCCAAAGCCTATGGTTTTGCAATCCTTAATAAGATTCTTGGGGCCCAAAACCCGACTTTGCAAGGGCCTAATATTAACCGTTAAGCCTCTGCCTGCTGACATCTTGGATGTATAACCTCTCGTGGAGTTTGCGTCAAATTCAAAGCCTACCATCAGCTGTTATCAGTTGGAATTATGGTTGATGTGAGCAGACGTTTCTTCAGTTATCTGGGATTCAATCAATTTGTTCACGAGCTTAACAGAGTCACTATAACCGCTGGCATATTGTTAGTAAACGCATTCGAGCCGTTCTTGAACTGTCATATCACATCAACACCAAATGTTGCAGCACTTTCGCTGTTATTTGTTGCAGCTATTTGATGCAATGTTGCTTGCTTGGTAACACTCTACACAGACCTCGCTGGTCTTGGTCATTAATCTGACGTAGTCGGCCACTGCATTGTCTATTGTGGGTGGTAACACAGAATTTTATGGTCTCGGTGAACTCTTTGACGGATCTATCCGCGTCCTTCCTTTAATCCTCTTGGGAAATCTTTGGTCTATCAATTCGAATTTACTCGCAACGAACCCTCTGAAGAAGCAACCGTGATTATACAGGTTAGATCGGGTATATATAGTCTAGGTTTTCAAGCTATTAATATTGAGATATAGAGAATCCGAGGAGGAGGAGGATAGATTGCCACCGATCAGGTAATATTCTATTTTTAGTGCGTTTCAGAAATTAGACAGCGGAAAGAATTAAAGTGACGATTGGTCACTATTGTTAAATTACAGCTCTGATATTTAGGGCAGTGGATTGATCCTAATAAAGGAGGATCGATATTTAAGAATTCTTCTCATAATTCGCGTTTCTCGTTGTTTAATCTCCTACTGGTCAGATTAGGAACATCTCTTCTAGTTTGAATTTATAGAATTCTGTCTGTTGATAATTTGTGTGTTTAATAAATAGTTTGAAAAGTAATATGGCGAGTCATCCTTCCCTTCCTCCACAGGTCTAGGCAGGGTTGAGAGAAGATCTCAACCCTTATAACTCTTAACATTGTGGGCCGAGAAATCATAATGATGTAAAATTCAACACCAAATATCCCATGTCGAGCACCAATTATTATTCCTTTTTAAAAATCTATTAATTTCAAACATGGGGCCATAATCAACACATAACTTTTCATGTGGATCACTTGAGTGCAATTGAAAGCAATAATAATGCACTGCCCATCTATAAATTTTTTATGGAATTCTACTGCAGTCTGGTATTAGTGTATTGCAATCCTATGTTTTTTAATATTTCAGTATATCATTGTTAAACATGATTAGCGTGAAAAGCATTAAAATTTTTTAATGAAATGGATGCTATCCAACTGTAAATGGACAATGCAGTGTGTTTATGTTTATGTGGATAAACAAACGTTTTGTAACAGATAAACTCATGTTATTAAATATCTTAATTTTTATTCATAGAATTTCAAAACCAGCCCATCTTATCTTGTTTATGCGAAATGAACTAAAACGAAATATACTCACCTAACTTTTAACACAATTCCAGAAACTTCTCATAATTTTTATTTTTATGTCTTATTATCTCATAGTTATATCTCATAGTTATTTTTATGTTTTATTTTCTTATAGTTATATTTATCATAGTTTATCTGTTGTTATACTAATGGTGGTGGATATGATTTAATTTCTATCTATAGAAAAATAATAATCCCTTAATATATAAGAATTGTAATAGTACCTAAAATGTTTTGATCTTACATTACTGGAAAAACGCATAATTCATCATATTTACCAAAGTAGTGATTCATGCATCCTTTAAAACTGAATAATGAACGTATAAGTGTTTTGGAAAAGTAACAGGTATTTTTAGTTACTTTTTCTGAGTTTTATAAAAATAATAGAGATCTCTTAGCTGTTCTCTCGAGCAATTTTTCAGCTGCTTTCTTTTAATTTGGATAATGCAAGCCTTCTATCACGCTTCAACTGCAAAGAAATAGTTCTGTGAAACATTTCAAATGATTCAACTTCAAAAGAAAAACAGAAACTGACATACAAAAAGTGAGGGAATTCAAAAATATTTTACTATTCGAAATATTTGAATCTTGAAAAGAAAACCTTCTTTCGAGTACAAAATTTCAGTGGCAAAGCAAAAAATAACTTTTTACCATTATTGTAGTTTAACTTGTTGTTGTCGTATTTATTTCGAGCGATTCTATTTATGTTGTTTAAAACAATGATAATGAGCTTCAAAATAAAATAAGTGGCAGTTTCTTTTTATCATGCTTTAAAATTCCAACTTCAAATCTTTTTTTGTTTAATCTTCGTTGAAAATGGCTTCTACAGTTCTTTTTCCTAAGCTTTGTGTGTTGGAATTCTTGTCATTTAGGGCAGAGATAATGGGTCTAAAAATGATAATTAATGCTTAAAGTTAATTACTTAATTCATTTGTTAAATTTATGTATGAATGTAATTGACATCATGTCTTTAACGGTACAGTAAAAATTTTTAAACAAAAGAAATTTGCCACACTATTTAGTATTTATGATTGAAATTCCCAGTTTTATTTCTAAAGAAATATTCAAAAGACAAATTTGTTAAATGAGATCAAACAAATGAGTCTCTTGTACACTATATTATACAAAGAACATGAAATAAAAGAGGGTTACAGTCTTATGTACGTATAAAAGTATAAAGAAAGACTAGTTTTTAGTTTAAAGTATTCTCAGAAATTTTATTTCTTGACATTTATAATAATTTATGGTAATAACAGTTATTAAAGAATTTTGTATTTTTACGTCGAAGTATTAAGGTTCCTTATTCCATGAATAGTACGTATAATAGACTTCAGAAATATTTGTAGCTTTCATAAAAAATATCTTTTAACAGTATATAAGAAATATCTGTACAAAAGAAACAGGTACACTATTTAATAAAAAGAAATCCTATTTGAAATTATAGTAGTCAATGGTATACTGAAGGCTGAGAAATAAATTGATTTTTCTGGTGTTATTTATTTATTTAATAATTAATCAATAAAGTTTATTCAGTAAAAAGTAAAGAGATCTTAAATAAAAGTTAAAAAATAATGTAAAAATAAATAAACTCAGGAAATGTATTCATTAAGAAAGAAGGGAACGTATAATACATTTGTTTTATTTTCTCTGCGTGAAGGACAATACTATCACGCGGGAAATTCTGTTGTACTTTCATACAATATTAAAAATAAAAAAAACATGGCATATTTATTTTCGAACTTCCACTTTGTCTGGATAGGCGCATCATTTGTAATGTTAATAGAAGCTAAAATGAATCTTAATTGTACACTATTCTACGTTTCCTGTATTTAATTCAAAGAGCATAAGTCTTCGCGCCCTCATTTGAGACAGAATTGGGAAAAAACTGCTTTACTGAAAAAGAAAGGAAGTGAAGAAAAAACTGACATGATACTTTTCGCGAAAGATGTCAAATCCTCCCACAAAAAAGTATAACAACATTTTATTATTTCCAAATGGCTTTTGAAAGTTAGGAAGCAAAGTAGAAAAACACATAAATCCGTTCATTCATTAAAACCTTAAGAACTGCTACATCGGTGTAATAACTCTATAAACATGTCAATGCCATTACAGAGGGGCGTTTAAGAGCATTAATTAAGCTAAGACCTTACGACACGGTAATTCTTATTGAAACTTCCCCTGCAATACGGATTCATAAATATTATTGGTTCATAATAGAGTGAAAAGGATGGAAAATACGCACACAAGACCTAAATAAAAGCTTTTAAAACAAAATTAACAAAGCATACAAAAGTAGCGAAATGAATGCTGGATTAAACGTTCTGCAGTAAAACTGATACAGCATGGATTAATTTATTCTGTATTTGTTTTAATAACCCCAAAAAGGAAAGCAAACTTTTTGTGGGTGTATAGAATTATTTTATATTGTAATTAAATTGCAATAATAATTTGCTTTAGTTTCTTAAAATTGAAAGACGTATTTGTAAGAATGTATGTCAATTTTAGACAAAAATGAAGCAAATATAATTCTAGTTAAATTCTCAAGCTTAAGTAATTCTTTAGTTCTAGGAAGACAGACGTAAGTGGTTTTATGAAATGTGATTCTGAAAATGAGAGAGATATATAGTAATAGATATTGTATTTATTTTAGGAATTTATAAGAATCTATGTATGGAGCACATTTTCATGGAATTTTTCTTTTTTTATTTTAAAAAGAAGTTTATTTCGATTTAATGAATTTAGAATGAATATCAGTAATTCCATAGAGATTTAACACAATATATCTAATGCAAGTTTTCACTTTAAAAAAATGTGCTTTGTTATTTACCTCTGAATTTCCATAATGAACGAATTATAAAAAGTCATTTCTAAAAGTATTTTTTTATTTCCATCATGTTCTCCTCCTTCTCTCTTTTTGTGTGTTTGTGTTTATTTTGACACGTTTTGAAAGGGAAACTTTACAGAAATATCGCAATTATGCACACACACACACAAAAAAGCTTAAAAATCAAATTTTGTGCTTTTGTATCTTTGAATTTGATAACTACTCATTGATTTCAAACAGATTTCTTGAAGTTTATTTCCATTTTTTAATTTAATACTTTCTTACATTTATTGCCTTTTTTGATATATAGCGATAACATTACAATACGGTTACATTGATATTTTTATCGTGTGGTAATGTGGTTGTGCCATGGGGGATAACGTATATTTTTGTGAATTGTTATTGATTTTTTTCCCGCGGGCAACACTATTAATTTCAGAAGATTTCAATTCGATTTCGTTAAAAACTTAACCATTCCATTGCATTTGTTCTTCAAGCTATTATTCCAGTCTTCTGTTGTACTCTGTGCTAGGTATTTTCGAATGTGGATGTTTCTAGTATCATTGGTGAGTACCAGGATATTTTTTTAAAAAGAATGAGTGTTGTGCTTTTAATTATTGCTATAAATCACACATTTTCACTTATTTTACTTCTTAATAATGCGTTTTTGAACTTTCCTTGTGTGTTCGATGAAATTCATTGAAGAAACTCGCAGTTTCTGGAATACTGCAAGTTATCAGCACTTATTAATTGATATTCATTATTAATTTTAATACATATGTAATTATTTTATTTATATTAAAATAATTATTATATATAATAGGTGTTTTATAGTATGTATTTATAATAATAATTTTTTTATTTCACTTTTTTACAAAAAAAATGTTATATATATTTATTAATAATTATTATTATGTTATTTATAACTATTATTATTATACAAAATAATATGAATGTTATCATATATCATAATTACTACTAAATCATGTTTTATGATAATAATAATAAATTACACAAATATATAATATTATTATTATTATGTATAATTTTTATTATATTATATTGATATTCATTATTGATTGATATTGGTTATTTGTAATCTATTCCTATATATTTCATTTGAAATATATTTTTTTACAATTATTTTCCTGACGATTTGTTACCACTAGGCCGCCATCTTGGATTCCATGTAACTTGACAACAACCGCTGCTTGGCACGTAGCACTCCTATGTCAAATTAGTTTCTTTGTGGAATTACGTATTCTGATAATTAGTCCGACGATATATATATATAAAGCATTATACAAAAAGTCATATAAATGTTGCACGAAAACAAAGCGAGCATATTATATAGATACAAAAATATAATTGTATTATAATTGTATACTGTGATTATACAAAATATAATCACAGTACGAAAATATAACTGTAATAGTTAATACTTTTCTGAAATTATCTCCGTTTCTATTTCTAAGATAAATACGTAACTACAGCAGAATCAGTAAGAAAATTATTGAAGCAACCAATTCATTTTTAACATTCTATGCAATCAACACTAAGACAAAAATTGCTACTCGTATTTCTCTTATATGTGTGAGAAACTAATTTTTTTATCAAATTTCTTTTCTAGCAATGTTCTCTTAACAAGGTATTTTTTGGTAAACAATCCTTTAGCCCTTACAGATAATTTAATTGTCTCATTGTATTAGTTTTAGATTATTTTATACTTCGCTGAACATCAAGATAATTCTAAGAAATGGGAGGAAAAATGTTTTGTTAATGCTGAGTTCAAAAACGGGAGGTAAATCATGCTTAGGTTAAAATTAGAAAGAAGTTATCTGTGTATGTGTGTGTGACTTGAGGTTTCTCTAAAATAAATTTTTAAAGATAATTTTCAAAAATTTAAAATAACTTGATTTTTTTTAAAAATGGGATATGCTACAATTTCTTCTCGTTGAAATTATTGTTTAAACATTAGGAGAAAATTTCAAGATATATCTAAGTATTCATATTTTTCTCTGGAATAACTATGCTGTTATAATCACAGGCCTATTTTTTCTCATTTGAACAATGTGTTAACTAATTTTTTTTTCATGTTATTGCAATAATTTGCACCTGAAAAATCCTTGAACAATTTGATTTCATTTTTACGTTGATTTTTAAGGTATATAACTTCCTTTGTATTGAAATTTTCAAATAAATGCTTTATTATCCTTATGATACTTATCTATAAGAATTTATCTCCTTTTTTATTTTTCTTGGAATTCATATATATTAGCTGGATGTGTGTGTGTGTGCGCGTGTTAATTTATTATAAAGCTGAAAAAAGTTATACTTATTTGAAGTAAAAACACAAGGACAATTTTTGCTATGAAATTAGAATAGAAAAAATACATAGCTTATAACTCTAGAAAACTTCTTTGTATTGTTTTAGTTTATATTACTTTTACTTCAGCAAAAATCTCTGACATGATTCTTGATTAAAACTTTTTTGGGATAATTGTTCTAAAAATGTTTATTCAAAGTTTTAAAATGCTGTTGTTAAATCCATAACATTATTTATTGAAAAAAAAATTATTGATATCTTTTGATTTTTTACAATTTTTATTTGATAGACGATGCCATTTTGATCAACATGCTCCGATATTGGTGAAAACTATTTACTTATAAAAAAAATTAGAGCTCTCTGATCAGTTTTTTATTTTATTAAGAACAAACTTTTAATGTACATACTGTATGCAATACATAAAGTATGCAAGGATGAATGACATAAACCACGTTCTATAAACGACAGCAATTTATTTCACTTTCTTTTTATTTTATCTATGTTTCCTGTCATCCACAAAATGTATTCTATATAGATATGGAGTGTTTTTAAGTTCTTAAAAAAGCTAGTTTTTTTATTTGGATTTCTTTTTTAACTTTGTAGTTTATGTGTATTTGTGTGAACGAATGATTTAACAATTTTTCTTTCTCTTTCAGCTTATTACAGTAATTTAAATTTTCAGTGCGCTGTTTTAGAACTACTTCAAAAGTATGTAATTTGTGCTTAATTAAGTTTTCGAAAATATGCTAAATAAGTAAAAATATTCATGCGTTTATTTAATTCACCCCATTCAATTCTTATAAATGTTCAAAGTAATTATTCAAAAGCATTTTGGCCTAAAATCTGGTATTCTGAGATTTCTTTTCATTATCAGTTAAATTTTCTTCACATATTTGTTATTGTTATTGCTTAGAAATAAATAAAGCTGGAAAAGGTATTAAAAATTCGTATTTTTAGTTTCAAGTGAATTTTTTAAAAAGGAAAATGCTTTTTAAAAAATTCCAATCATCTTGAGTATAAATTTTAAGTTTCGTATAATTTTTTTAAAAAGGTAAAATAATTAGCATTTTAATAGACAAATTTTTGACGTGCTCATTCCTTATAAATTTTTTCCGTAATTCGTTTCTTTAAACCCTTCAAGTTCCTCAAGCTATAAAACTAATGATTCTTATAGGTCACAGCTTTGGTTCGTAAATGGAAAACTATCAATTTCTAGTTACACAAAAGTAAATTAAATTGGAATCTGATGACCCTTTTTTTGGTTTTAAGAATCCCTATTTGGTTAATTTTGGATTATGCAAATCGATCATTTAATTATTTAAACATTGATTATATAAGCTAGATGTTCCTTTTTTTTCATAATATTCAAATCGATAATATATATATCTCGAATATACAAGGGGTGATCAAATGAAAAGGCAAGAAACGACATAAAAATGAAACAGTTAAATATTTGCATATTCCGCCAAGGGAGAATGTAGCGAGACATCTCGGGATGCCATTGGAGACTCTGACTGGGATCGGATCATGCGCGGGTGCCCGCATGCGCAGGAGAGAGCAAAGGCTCTTATAAAAAGCGGCGTCCAAATGATGCGAGCACAGAAAAAGCATTAACTCCGATGTGTACTGTGAGACACTCCGACGCCTACGCAGGTCCATCAAGAACAAAAGACCGGGGCTGCTCACGGAGGGTGTGGTTCTGCTCCATGATAACGCGCGTCCACACGTCTCCAGAGTCACACAAATGGAACTGGACAAGTTCCAATGGGAGACGTTGGACCATCCGTCCTACAGTCCGGACATGTCACCCTGCGATTTCCATGTGTTTGGTCCACTGAAGAAACACCTGAAAGGAAAGCGCTTCAACTCGGACGACGTACTCAAGGACACTGTGAAGGACTGGGTCTCGTCACAGCCACAGGAATTCTGGGAACAAGAAATCCTGCGGCTTGTTCATCAGTGGGATCGTTGTGCTCAGGCCTATGGTGTATATTTTGAATAAAGTCTATATTTGTACCCACCGTGTCGTTTCGTACCTTTTCATTTGATCACCCCTTGTAGATAAAATTATGCCGTTTAATATTTTGATTAGAGAAAGACATTACCTAAAAATACAATCACATACTCACACTCATTGGTATTTTTAGTAAAATAATAAATTATAGTTTAAAAAAAACTAAAAAGGAACCCTTTTATAGTTAATCAAACTAAGTTGTAACTTCATCTTTTAATCGCCCAATCTGGAATTAGTCGTCAAATCTGGAAATGAGATATGAAATGAGTCATCAGATGTGGAATAGGATCCGAAAATGGGAAATCGTTAATTCTGATGATCCTGATCAGGACAATGGACCAAAATTATTATCAAATTATTGCATTGTCATCGGTTTTGGACAAGTGAGCAAAATTTCGAATTAATATGGCCTTTTAAAGTGTGTAAATATTGAATTCAAATATTCCGTTACATACAAGTGAAGCATATAAAAGGGTATTAAAATGTAAAATAACAAATAATACATTTTATTTTTATTCTGTATGAATAGGAAAAAAAAAAAAAGGATCAGAAAAAGTATTTTGAACTTAGTGGTGTTTTTTTTAATGTAGACATTGATAAATTTGAGGGTAATTTCTTACGAAAATTCTCTCTCTCGGACTAGTAATTCTTGGAAAATAAGTAAACAAAATTTTTTTAAACTCTTTATATTATTATTTTTTTAGTTAATCCTTAGCATTCAGCAGAGTAAATATCACTTAGCTTAAGTGAGCCCCACTCGGTCTCTTATCAAAACACAGTCGATTATTTTAAAAAGCAGTGTTTTAGTAAACAAAACTGAGGAAACAAAAGATGTTTTGAATTGTTTTTCCACAAATTCTGTAGCTTCAGTTGAGCACGATTCGTCTTTTCTTATGCAAGGTCAAGGTGAATGGATTTTATATATATATATCGCTGTCTATTTCATAAACTAAACTTATTTGCGTGTTGTTTATCCTTTTAACTGTGTTCAGCCATTTGGACAAAAATGCCAATGGAAATTTCATTTTCGTGATATTATAGCTCCTAAAGATTCGAGTACCGAAAAAAGAAAATTGTGATAATGCACGATTAGTTTTTCAATTGATTTTAGCATTTAATTTTTAGTTTAATGGAAAGTTTTCCGTGAAGGAAAATGCAAGAGGTTTCTTGTAAGATAACAACACACAAAAATTTTCATTCTTAGTTTCTAATTAATCTGTATTGTGTGTGTTTTTCTTTTAAATATATAAAAATAGACTTTTTTCATATACATTTTATTTTGCATATTCTTTTTACAGGTTTTTGTGAATGTAGATACATAAAGATGAATCCTAGAAGCCCGATTGTGATTATCAGCACTTCAATTCTTTTTGATAAATAGATTTTTTAATATAATTTGTTAATAAAATAGCAGGCAGACCCAAATTATCGTAAAATTTTGGAAACTGCAGATAATTGAAATTGGCCTGTTTGAATAAGATTCGGGAAAATATATATTATATCATCAGAAAAAAAATCTTACGCTTTATCATCTTTAACCGAAAGAACATTATTTAAATCATCATATGATTGGATTGTGGTTCACAATTATGTAGTTTGGACCAATAACCCACATATTACTTCAAAGTGCAATAAAAATAAACAATTATAATTTGAGCATATCCTATCTATAATACAATTTATATACTCCTATGTTTAAAATTAAATTTTCTAATGTATTAAAAATTGTTCGGTTTTTAATATTGTTTTTGGAAGAGGCTTTGAAAAAATATTGTATGTTGTTAACTAACTATATTTTTCAGTTCCTACTGTAAAATATATATGCTTATATAAACAATTATTTCAAAATATGTATTTTTTTCCTCTCCATTCAGCTTAAAAATTTAATTGTTGTCAAGAATTTCGCTTAAGTTTAAAAAAAAATTTCATCTATCAGAATCAGAACATTCAAATAAACTATTTTAGAAAAATGTTTTATTGAAATTGAAAAAAATGAGAACAAACACTTAAACAGAAAAAATTATAGATTTAGGGGGGAAAAATAGGAATTGCCATTTTTTGTAAAAAGTAGGGGATATAGTCCTTTTAAAAAAAATATCTTTTAATTATATGCCTTAATTTATTCGAGAAATTTTTTTTTTAAAAAAAAGTCTATATTAAACTGAAATATTTATGTACAGACATTATTTGTTATAAAAATAACTTTAACTGAATTATTAATAAAGAAATTAATGTTTTGCTTAAAGAAACAGTTATATATGTGTGTGTGTGTGTATTTACTATATATGTACACACTACCCATTGACGTCTATTTGCGATTCCAGAATTTGAAATTTTTGCTTATACTTAAGTTATTATTGCGTCAAAAAAAAAAAAAATATTTCTGTGTACTATTGTGTTGAAGTAAAAATATCGTAATTATTTTTACGTAACTTGTTGATGCTTTAATGAGATTAAATATGTTGGGGAGAATTTTAATGACCCTCTAATACAACTTTACGACCACAACGTTGGTGCCCTTGAATTATTTTCTTGCATTTTTTTTATAATAAAGAATTCTAAAGAACAGTCACCCAGACGATTGCCCAGAAGATTTGGGGGAACAACGAAGAAGCTCTGATATATTTCTCTGAGTTTGTTTTTAATCGATTAAATGACACACACACACAAAAAAAGTTATTAAATAATGCAAGGGTATGAAATGGACAAAAAAGAAAGAAAGAAAAAAAGAAATGCTCGCACAATTTTACGCATGGGTATACAAATGTTTTGCCTATTGTTACAGTTTAGAGTCGGAAAGGAATTTTCCAGAACCGAAACGAATCTCAGAAAAGTGTTGGAGCATGAAGAAAGCAAAAACAATTTTTTAAAAAAAGCGAAAATGCGTGTGGATAAAAGAAAATGAAAGAATCACAAGTACTGAAAAAAAGGGAAAACTAATAACGCTAGGCGATGTTAACAATAGCACACGGTTCCCGGCGGCGGTTCATAAATGCCACAATTACAGGGAACCTTTCACTTTTAAGTCAGGATTTCTCCGTTGTTATGCTTCGTCGCTAACCCCAAAAAAAGAAGGGGGGGGGGGGATCGCAGGAAAACGTAACTCGATTTAGCGGTAGTTTGTTTTTCATCTTGTTTTTTTTTCACTCCACCGCATTTCTGTCGTCATATGTTTAAATAGAAAAAGAGCATATAAAAAAAGTATTCTTTTTCTGAACGAAATGACCTACTAATCGCATTTTAAGTGCTCTCTACTATTCATCTTCCGAAATCGAAAGGAAAATTTCGATTATTTTATTTTGTTTGTTTATTTATTTTTTAATTAACTTTTGTAAAATGAAAATTTATTAGTTGTCGAATCAGTAGGTGGTTATGTTTTTGAATGATGAATAAAACAAAAATACGTTAATTAAAAAAATAATACCAAAGGCTGACGGCGCGGACAAACGCCCCTTTGTAGAAATCTGACTTGTTATATAAGTCTTTCTGATGGTTTAACAGTATGGTAGTGGTAAATAAAACACTTTCTTTATCGTACTTTAAGCTGTATAAAAAAGAAAAAAGAAAACAAACACAACAAATTGCTGTAAAAAATAACCGAATCATCTCATAAAACATAAATCTGTAAACGACATTCAAAATGTACTGAAAAGCATGGATACTTTTTCAAAATATTTTAAATTATTTTGAGTAGTAAAATGTGTATGATTTTGCAGTGTTTCTTCTGTAGACGTAACATCCTTTCTAGAAGGGCAATATTAAATAGATTTTCACAGAGTAACAAATAAAAAAGAGCCTGAAAATCGCTGCAATACATTTGCAGTACGTCATTCGTTACCTAATTATAATATTTATGACTTTGTTGAGGAGTAGGAGGGTGTGTGTTTGTGGTCTTCTTTATTCAAATATCCTTCTGCCTAAATGTATTGCATTAAATTGACAATACGTTTCGATGGGAAGTATTCTTTTAGAATATTATCCAGTGCGGAAATAATTCTCTACATAATGAAATATCCTTCATTATTTTATTTTTGAAAAAATTTATTTAGATACCTTGTACTTTATTTTCTAAGGAAATAGGATAAAGAAATAGATAATTCTGCTCCAGTCAGAAAAAAACATTCAGTATTATTAACAGAAAGGGAGAAAGTTGGCTTGCCTTAAAATTGGTTAAAGCCCACTTTTAAGCAAATTTAAAAGCTGTCCTCATATATATATATATATATATATATATATATATATATATTTCTGTTTCGAAAACCTTAATTTTAAACACAGAAAAAAGCTGTTTTTTAAGCTTCATCATTTTATACAGCTGAATGGAATTTCAAAAACATTCGTAAGAAGGATAGTGGGTTCTTTTGTTCTTTTTCATTTCTTATTTCATGAATGAAAATCACTTGACAAAAGAAACTCTTACACATCATTCTTTTCTGTTAATAAGAAGTATTACCAGGGTGAGTTACATTGCACCCTTGTTAGCGACAATAATAGAGCCAATTGAATTTGAATGTAGTTTTAGATGTCGTTGGTTTTAGATGCATCATTTGTTAAAGAATTGCGCGACTGTTCCGTCATTATTCAATATAAATCTATCCATACAATTATCTTACCATTAATATATAATAGCAACCACACACTCGGATATACAATTCATTACAATATGAAGGAGGAAATCAACTTACGAATTGAAAGAGTCGAAGAAAAGTTTTCATTAACAAATCTTTTTATAGTTGTGCAGCATTTATACATAATTTAACATTAAACAAATATTTCTTTTAGAAGTATAAACGATGATTCTTTTTTTTACTCTATCTTGATGAAAGTCGTCTATATTTATATGAAACCTTGGCAATATAAATAATAACCGTTTTGTCAAAATTGCACAATTCTTGTATGCAAACAATATCCAAAAAAATTATATAGTCTGCTTGTGTATTGATTTTATAGAGTGTCAATTTTCTTCCAACAATCGAATTTCCCATAACCACAAGAAAAATCCACAAATATGCGCATTTGTCTGGGGAAAAAACATGTATGTCAAGGTAAGAGAACACAGTCTTCAGCTAGAGCAGAGTAAAAAACAAAACCTCTCCTGACACCACCAGCTAGGAGGAGGGAGTGCTGTGGCATAATTATTTGTCCGAGTGCTACATATAGATTTCAACCTTCTGCGTAAGACAAGGTGACTGTAATCATTAAGGAATTGTTAAGTCCCCAAGGTTGGATGGGGATAGGATAGGTGGAGTTTTTTCTACTGTCAATCCATAATTTGCATTCAGTTCCGTCTTGTGACATTCAAAAACTCGGGCGACATTCGGAATTGATATGCATTGGTCATTCGCCCTTGAAAATAAAATATTCAAAAACACTAAACGATGTGGAGCACACTTTGACAGTTCCTGCAGTTTAAGGCGTCCTTCGATTTCCTAGATATCTAATACAGATTTCTTTTTTTATATCGTGTCCTAAAATTTACTCTTGATTACTTGTAAAAGGGATTGTTTTGATTCCATACAGAATAAATCGTCTAAGCATTTGATGCATGGATGTATACGCTTCTATTTTTGAATCTCCTTTGATTACAAAAACAAAATAGTCCAGAGAGAAGCTAGTTAATCCGTGATGGGGTTGTTTTCGATTTTATTTAACGATTTTGATCCGTAGTTTGTGGACACGAATAAATTTGTCAATAACCAGTTTTATTTATAATTACTTATTTTTATCGAATTTTTTCTCCGTGAACTTAGAAATAAAGGAGATTACACAAGTAAGAATAAATCATATGAAATTGAAACACAGACACACTCACAAAAAACTACATTATGTCATTCAATTTTTTGTCATAGGAAAAAATATGAATGTGATTTTAAGACCTTGTTAATTTTTTTTTTTTGAAATACCTAAGTTTGTGTAAGTCAAAACCAAAGCATGCGCAATAACAGTAAGCAAAGGGGAGAGGATAATAATTTAAACGAAGCCATCACTGAAATTGATTTACATATTTTTTCTTAAGAAAAATAACAGCAAAAAATTAAATTACATAGTTCTGATTTTGTTTTAAAATTTCTTTGCCACCTTTTAATATATATATCTTTTAAATCTTAGTTTGTGTTGATATTGTAAAATCTTAAATAAGAAATTTAGAAAACTGAGCATACTTAAAAAAATAATTTTGGTATAAAAAATCAAACATCGAGCAGTTAAAATCAAATTACGGAGGAAAAAAAGCATTGTACGCATTATGATCACGGAAAATAAATAATTAATACATTATTTAACAAGAAATTTTTTTAATTACAGCCTATTTGTTAGAGTAGAATGATTTATGTTTATCATTTTTTATCAAACGTTATACTAATGGTTTATCTTGATTGTTTTATACATTTCAATGTGTCACGTAACACTAAATAATCCATTGAAAAGTTCTCTTTATTTTTAGGCAAAACAGTGGCTGTAAAATGTATATTGATCAGAACTTACTTTGCTATTGTTGTGATATATATATATATATATATATATATATATATATATATATATATTGATCTTATTATCTTATTATTATAAAACATTTTAAAAGCATAGAATTCTAAAATTAAATCCATTTTATATTTCTTGTGTTTGCTTTTCTTTGTACAATATATACTACGAGACTTTTACGAGGTACTTGTTCTTAAAGTAATGAATTTATATCACGCTATTTTGCATAATATTTAATTTTTTTCAATATATATAAAAATTTATAAAAAATATTTTTTTAACCAAAAAATAGTGCTGTTACTTTTTTATCTATACATCTTAACCGATGGTTTATTTGAGAATAAAATATATTTAAAATAACAATAATTATTATTTTTGTTTATAGCTCCCCCATGGCCATGGTAGCCTAGTGGTCATAGACACGAGCTCGTCACAGCGTGACATGAGTTCGAGTCCAAGTGCCAGTGAAGACTCGCCGTGTAGAAGGGCTGATGCGCGTGAAATCTGTCGCAGCTCAAAATCCTCTCGTTGGCGTAATGCGGTATTTTGGAGAGGGAGGGCCAGCTCAGGTGTTACCCTCGTCAAATAACCATGACTCAAAATTATAAGGTCCGTTGCCAATAGTTCTCGGGGTACTTTACAGTGTGAAGTTAATGAATATTTTCACTCACCCCACTCAGCTTCAAGATGTGTACTTCTTTTGATTTATACGTTTTGAATACGAATAATTCAGGTACTATTTGTGTTTTTTATTAAAAAAGAGACTTATTTGAACTGTGTTTTAGGAAGTAATTAACACTTATCATGAAAAATAAGGCTATGACTTTTGACGAAAGCAAATGTGTACATACCGCCTATGCATTATCATATCACATAAATGCATCTCTTTTTAATTGAATATTTCTCTTACCCTTCTAAAAATTGTGGTACATAAACAAAAGTTATCAGAACTATTTTCCTACATACTTCATTTATGTGGAGACGCGCAGAACTGCAATTCATTCTTAAAAAATTAAAATTTTCAAAACTAACTAATAATAACAATAACTGTTCGCTACGCAAATATATATTTATATTTTAAAGATCCACTAATAAAAACTTATTACCTTTCCAGGAAATTTTACAATAGACTTTGAGACCATGAAAGTCCTCTAATAAGATCTCTACTTACTTTTTTCACAATAATGGCACCCATTCCTGTCGATATGCTTATTAGATATGGTTTTAAAAAATCAATGCAATAATTTACAAATTGTAGAGCTATGTTTAAAATTTAAATATTTAAAGCAAGCTTAAGCGATTAGATTCAAAATTACACAGCTGCATGGATTATGTCAACATTATTTCGAAAAAGATAAAAAGCAGGAAAAAAAATGTTTGTTTTGTACCCGTACCTTCCATCTTACAAAAATAAACCCCCAACTACGGCACGTGAGACGCTTCATGGAATTCTGCTGTGTACACAAATAATTCCTCAGAGACCCATTGTAGGGTTGCACCATAAAAGGCACAAGTCTCCTTTCATCCCCCCCCCAAGGCTCGACCCCTCAGGTCTTTACTAAGGCAGACGCTAAGTCTCTGTCTGATACGGAGACTCTCCAAATAGAGACCTGTAACTTTAACGCAGGGTAAACACCTCTTGCTTCATCAAGACGGCCCAAAAGCACTTGTTTCCCTGCCCCATCTCTTACCTGCTTCCTGAAATCACGTGGTCTTCGGACCTTCCTGCCATCCCCCCCCCCATTTAAAGAGGAGGGAAATAAAGAATTTTCGCCTCAGGCTCTACACCTACTTGCTTAGTCTAGCAGCCCCTTCAGGTATATCCTGGGGCAACCGACCAACGTTCTATCACACCTCGATTACAGCGCTCTATCACTTGAGTTGTCTGCGGTAAGGCTTCAGGTAGGGGAGGGGAATAAAAAAGTATAATAATAATAATAATAAAGAGAGTGCAGGGGAAAGTGAAAGAGCATTGCTTGTTGTTTTTCATATAGGAAAAGTTGCGATGCAAAAATAATGATTCGTTGATGGGCTCAGCAGTTCACGATTCATATTAATAATGCATAGTCGTACTTTCAAGTAGCTATTGGTGCGCTCAAGAAATTGGTGACAAATTTTCAGCTAATCGCTGAGGGTGTATCAATATGAATAATTTTGCATGAAGGGAACTAACTCTAAGGTATTTTTAATTATTGTATATATTATTATGTTATTTTCAGGTTTTAGTCTTGACTGAGGATATGAGTTTACTTAAAAATTCCAACACTTTTATGTAGTTGAACAATCAAAAATATATGTAAAGGTGTATTCGAATTGAAGTCACCCTTTTTTCCAATGTTAATGCTTCTGAAAATCGGGCACGGCTTAGAATCGAAGGTGGAAATATTCGTTGGATGGGGGAAATTGAACATGATACTGACGGTTGGAACAATTGTAGGTTTCTGCATGTATTTGAAAGTTTTTAAAACTGGTAAAATAAATGAATCATTCACTTTCCTTATCTTCTCATTTTAAATATCGTATCGGATGTTGATAAACTATTTTACTACTATGTTTTATTTTTTCACAAAAACGTATTGAGAATTAGGTTTGCGGCTTATAATTGATGGCGGCTTAGATTCGAATAAATATAGTGGTAATAATTTGCTTGACAATTCAATAAAATGCAAGAAAGGCCAAAATGAAAGTAAGGGAGAGGGATTGAATAAAAATTTGTGCGAATATGTCTGGGGATTTTCTTTTGAATTACTTTTTAACTGCAGTGGCGCACTCAAGGAGGGGGGAGTCCTCGGGGCCGGCCATCCCAAACCCCGTGATTTTTTTCTCGATTAATTATAACTATGTATATAGTACGGAAAATTTAATTAAGCAATAATTAATTTTATTAATTAATGTTAATTATTCATTCAATAAATTACTTCTTACTGTTTTTTTGTTGCCGAAATTTGACAAAATCAAAAGAATATGTTGGGTGGTGTATTGGAGTATGATACGAGAATAGTGGACTTTCGACCCAGGATCCCCCCCCCCCTCCTTGAAAAATTCCTGGGTATGCTACTGTTTAACTGTATAAATTAGTTAAAAAATAATGTCACTGTTATATCTGAAGAATAAAAAGTCATTGTGCAGGAAACCAACTGATGCTTGCTCTTCTGTGTATCAATCAATCCCAATATTTATCCTACAGTTTTTAGAATAATAGTACTGATGTTCTATTTCTCAATATTACTATTCTTTTGATGAAAATTGCAACATTATTAAATACTAAGTATGGGAGAAAGAGAGAGAGAGAGGGAAACAAAAACTGCTGCGAAATTTGATGAAGCATGAACTTCGTTCCCATTTATCATTCAAATATTATTTACTTAGAGTATTTTAGTTTCTTCTATATTTTTAACGTAATCATCATTGTTCGTATGACTTCTACAAATTCATTCATACTGCTTCCGCAGCTATTTTAAGAGAAAGGGAAATTTTTGATGTAAAAGCTATTATTCTTATTTCTATCTAATAGTTAATTCTATTGAGATAACAGAAGTAATTTTACATTTCTGTAACAAAAAGAATTTAGTTATTTTAGGGATCAATTTTTTAATCATTGGGGGAACTCTATTAAATAATATGTGTTAATCAATCTATAAATATATAGCATTTTACATAAAAAAAACTTTACGTGGAATGAAAAATAATTTTAAATTAGATTCATAGACGAATCATCTATCAAAGGGAAGGAGAAGAGAGAGGGGGAGCGGATCAAATCAGGGCTCCGTAGTTTTTTCGGTTTATTATTATCTTATCTTACGTGATTAGAAAGTGTTGATGGGGATTTCAGCAGTCCAGGGGCCCAAAAAAGGTTTCAGCTGATTGTATACTATTTTTCTAAGTTGAGTCTTCTAAATAAGATTCACACCACACATTTGGATGGTTGCGGACTTGTGCACTAACGTTCTGTTTATGAGGGAAGGCTTCATCATTTAGCTGTCTCGATATATATATATGTCTTTTAATACTTATAATTCTTAAAAGATTTTTAATTGTTGCATTTTAAATAGGTTACAAAACAATACCGAACTTTAATATTTTGCATTTTGTAGCATCATTTTAAAAATCATCTCAGCAAAATAAGCACATATCTCATTGGAAATAGAAATATAAAAAAAAAATATAATAAAAATAATATTATTTGTACAGCAGTAGTTTAAAGTAATTGCAAAGGTTTATGAATAAATAGGACTAATTTTTTTATTTTTATTTTATAAAAAATAAGAAAGAGTGGGGTGTGTTAAAATATTTTGACTTTAAATATATTTTTAATTCTATATTGAAACCTGCATTTCTAAAATGAATTAAATTAAAAACTAATAGAAAAAAGTAATTTTTTTTGTAAATATTTAAAGAAAGGTATTTCTTTCCCTAATAATTTATTAAAAAGAATTTTTGCTTTAAAAAAAAAGGGCAAAATAAAAAATTTCTGAAGGAACATTACTTAGGGCTGCCCATATCACATTAAAAAATGTGAATCCATGCCCACGATCGCTCATAATTATCAGTTAAGCTTCTATTTATTTTCGACTGTAACATACATCAAGAAATAATAATGTTTTGAAACAATGGGACTTTACAGTAGCAAAACATATTTTGAAATCTCCAATTAATGTTCCCAAAATATACTGAAAATGAAAATCCATTTCAAACCAACAATAGTGCTAATTCCATGTGAAAGGTTGAAAGATGATTATGTTTGGCAACTGAGATAAAAAGAAAGTTACAAAAGACAATCGATGATTGCTTAGAGTTGTGACAGTTGTGAAGATACATATACTTTTTAATAATTTCCTAATAACTCATTAAATTAAATATTCGACGGAAATTCAACTTCCAGACTTAATATGTATGAATCATATGAAATTTCAAAAGATTTATGGAATATATAACAACTTTAAAATCCTGAGGAAGAACGTAATTTTCTCTTGTAAACTACACGTAATATGAGAATTTCCTGTATGTCATGCTCTATCAACGATAATAATCTTATTCGACTCGGATTAAATAAAAATAAATAAATTGTATATAAATCACCTTTTTTCTTTTCTGCCTGTTTTAAGTTTTTTAAAATGCATGTTAGTGTAATGAAGAGTCAAGATAGTTTTTATAGCTCTTTTTCCGCATAGAATCAGACTAATAATGTAACAAGAATTCGCTAAGTTGATTATAATTATTTATGATCTATAAATGTTGTTGTTTGCAGCAGCGTAAGCAATAAATTATTACAAATTCATATGTCGAACGTGTAATTAACTTTGCTTATTCGTTTTTTACGTATTTTAAACGACGTATTGATAATTTATACAACGTAATTAATAAACAACGTTTTTGAAGGAATGATGTATTATGTAATTATAACAGAAATGAGTGTGTTAAGCTTTTTTTAAAACATTTATTCGAACATTCCTTTAAAGCCTTGCAAAGTTTATTAGAAAGCAGAAACTCTGATCTAGTTGTTAGCTATAAGTTCAAGTACTATATACATTCTTTTTAAAGCATATTTCCTAAAATATTTAATGAAATTGAAAATTTAAATATTGAATACATGTTTTATAAATTTCCATCAGTTCTTTGTTTACATCATAATTGGCAAAATGGTCATATTTTTTTAGGAAAAATTGTTCTATAATTGTCCCAGTAGTATTTATATCACTAATGTTATACATTTACATGGTTTAGGCAAAATATTTCACCGGTACTCAAGATAATTCAATACTATACGAATAGTAGCACAAAATTAATTTATATGTCATTTTCTATAATTTATTTGCTTATTTATCTATTTATTTAAATCCATTTTTAAAAGTAATGAAATTTTAAAGAAGAAAGATTTTGCCTAATAACTCTCGTAGTGTAATTAATAAGTCTCTTAACAACTAAAACTCGAAATCATATCTTTCACTGATAAAAAGGGAAGTAAACCATTTGGTCATTACATGTAATTTTAATCATTTCATAGTGAGCAAAAAGCAATTTAACAAAGCAAACAAACCCAAACAAGAGATAATACTCTTTTTTGTTTGCGTCATCGCTTATCTGCCTTTTTTAAAGTTCCTGTTGTAAATAATAGTCCATAAGTTGTAAGAGACAATGAATAGTGAATATATATAGACTTACATCCAAGTTATAAACTGATTTAAAGAAACACGTCCAAGAAACAAAAGCATACTCAGGTTACCATTCAGTTGCTCCAGCTCTCAAACTTTTCTGCCAACGCGCATTGTCTGATGATCCAGAAAAAGAGGAAGAAAATTCAATCACTTTCGTACAGTTATCGAAGAACTTAATCCTCTATATCCTATTACGAATCAAAATAGGTCGTTTCTACAAATAATCATCAAATACTGTTACGCTTCCTATTCAGTAAAATATACTGAATATTAGGAAAAAAATCAATTAATCTATCAAGCTTGAATGATATTTTCATTTCCTGAAGTATAAAGTAATTTAAAACGTTCTGCACTAAATGACCAAGAACAGACAAAGACCTCAACTTCAAGAATTTGTCACTGGGTTACTAATATTTTAATGTTAATTTATTATTGGTAATAATTGTGTACTCAAAAACTGTATTTTATAAAATATTTCCCAAGTAATGGGTGCAATAAGTTTTTGAAATTAATCTGTTACGAGAAGGGAAAAAAATGTGGCTGCATATCAAAAGTAAGAAGAAACAACCTTAATTACATTTTTAGTTTCAAAATATTCTTAGGGGAATATATTAATACATTCTTTGTTCTTCGCGAATTGTATATATATATACCGTAAAATCATTTCAATTTTCTGAAAATGCAAAATTTTTATTTACTTACACTTAATTAGAATAAAATGTACAGGCACTTTTTACTACAACATATTTATACTCAATTTAACGAATATTTTTAATAAAATAAAGATTAATATACAGTATTCTATAAGAAGATTATAAAAAAGGGTCTGTAGGTTAAATTCTTAAGAAAATTCGTTAACTTTTAAAAATTTTGAGTGTTCGAGAGTTTTAAAATGCAAGATAATAAATTATGAGTGAGTGAGTGAATATTAAAACGCGTCGCACTGTTCAGCTACACGAGGGCTTTTGGCGATGGACCACGTAATTTAATAAATTATGAGAGATATGTTGATATAATTGGATACGGATGATTTGTTTTTCTGTGATTAAGCAAACTACTAATTCATGTATGCATTTTTGTCTACAGCAAAAACTTTTTACAAAAAAAAAAGTAAATGAAATTTCATTTTGAAATCAAAGATAAAATTCAGCTTTCTAAAATATCACACACGAATTAAAGATAAAATCTTTCTTTTGCAGAAATAGTTCATATTTCTTTGGGCTAAAATTCCAATATTAATATTCTAGATGTTATAGGAGAGGAGAAAAAGCCATGTATTCCCTTAAGCCATTTGTATCCCCCCCCCTTTTTTTTATAAATGTCTGTGAAATTTTTAATTGATCGTTTTATCGAAGTTGTTTGTTTTACTATAATGTACGGCGAAAGTAGTTAACCTCAGTTATAACCCAGAAAAAAAGATAATTAATAAATATCTAGCTCTTTTTTTCTTTCTTAAATACTATATCTCTATTTTAATGAGGTCAAAAAGGTAATTGATTGATTTACAAATGAATAAATTAATAAAAACGCGTGATTGTCATAGTATTTAAAGTATTAAATTTTTTAATATCTATGAATAGATATGTTGATGTTTTCGTTGATCAAAATGGAAGATATTTCATTGATCTGTCATCAAAGCAAATTTCAGTATAAACCAAACAATCGCGTGACGTCTACACATACACAGCTGGGATTTAAATTATTTAATTTCATTTGAATCCTTTAGATATCAGATTAGCATAGAGCTGTCAAACAGATATATAGACTTTTGTTTATTGTTGTGTTTATACACTGCATACAACACTAATGATTAAAAACTAAGAACTGTTTTTATAATGAATGCCTCAGCAAGTAAAGCGCAATTCTTATTATGGACACTACTTAAACATATAAAAACTAATGATGAAAAAGCTATAAAAACATTCAGTTTTACTTGTAAAAATTTATAATACAAAAGTGAAACAGTAATTTATTTAATAATACAATGAATCCATATGTGAAGTTTTCTTACTTTTTCAGTGAATACTTAATGGGAACGGAATAAAAATTAATATAGAATGTAAAGGTTTTGGAAGTAAAGATTCAATTTTTTAAAAAATAACAATTCATTTGAAACTTTTTGAGTTGTCTAAATGCCGTATCTTACAACCTATTTGTTTTATTGGGCCAATTTTTAGAGGAAAGAAATAACGATTTAAAAAAAAAATATGTATCGCATTTGTCTCTGTTTGTATCTATCTTAATCTTTTTAAGCTCTTTATTTGATTTCGGTAAATGCTATTTTATTGAATCATAACAAGACAAATTAAGAACTATGTGCAACTGTAAAATGGCTCTGTAGTTGTATAAACTTCCAGTTTGTTTATCAGTTAGAAAAAAACTAAGCTTTCGCAGTATTCAATCATTTATTTTCTATGAAAAATTTACAAGACCTCAAACTAATAATTTCAGAAAAATTTATATGGATTTTAATTATTCACTCAAATTCCCCAAAACTTCGTTCGTTCTACTGTTCCTTTATAGGCTTTGTAAGATATTGCTTTTACCACCTTACTCCTTATCTACATCACTTCTAATTTAAAAAAAAACGCTTGGGGAAATGTTTATTAAATGTTTTAAATTTAATCTTCCCCCCATAAAAAGGTTTATGAAAATAATACTAACTAATTTTTTTTTGCAGTTGTAAGCCGTGTTAATTAACATAAAAGTTATTACTTTCAAAATAAGCTCCGAATGCGAATAAGCATACGGTAAAGGCTGAAATAAGTTTATTATAGATCTCGCTACAGATACGTAGTTCGTGTTTATGATATTTTCAGCTTAAAGGTAATATTTACATCCCACAAAGAGGATTCTTTTGAAAGCATACAGAATAAAAAATAAGCTCTTTTATGACGAAATTAATTATTAATTAGAAAATAAAAGACACTAACTTCATTTGAATCAATGTTGCCGCAATTAAAAAAAGTATTAAACATTACAAATTGTAACTGTACTAAGATATTTTTATATCTTAGGAAAACACCGATTTAATCCGGGTTTCACAAGAAAAGCTTCCTTATTTCTTAAGTTTAAATACAAATTGTAGTGAACTATTAAAAAATTAGTAGAGCTTATCACTCATAAAAAAAATCCACCAATAGCATATTTGAAAGCATTTTCATAACTAATAAATTCCCCCAAAATAAGAGCAAACTCTTTAAATTATCACTACAAAGGAACTAATTTCTTTTTACTCTGATACTATGCATAAAAACTATTAAAGAAACAAAATTTTCAGCGTCTTCAATTCAAAGATTCGAAATGATAAGTGGAAGCAATGCATGGTGATGAAAACGGAAGCAATGATGCGATCTATTTGTAAGCATGATCATTTCTTTCTTTCCGCCCCTTATATCTCTAATAAATGAAAGTTACCGTGCAGTTACCGACAAAAGAGGAGTATTGCAGGAAAGAAAAAGTAGATATTGGAGGAAGCAAGTGTTAAAAGAAAATAGAACCAACGATCCATGTCAAGTGAAGAATGATGTAATTGTTTCTATGTCATATTGCTATAGCTGGGGAAGTTCACCTATCGTATTGTGGGTAGGTAATAGGTAACCAAAAACTCTCTTTTTAAAATTAAAAAAAAAATGAAGTAAAATTTATGAGAAAAATACATAAAAAATTCATTTTGAAGATACTTACAAAACTGGTGTACTGTTATTCATTATTTTAAATTGTTTTATTGATTCCGAGTGAAAAATTATTTTGTGGTAAATTTGACTATTTTTAAAATTTTGGTTTATTTCAACAAAAGAATCAGAGTTCGTTACATTTTTTAAAATAATTTATTAAATAAAGAAAAAATGTTTTTTTACTTTGAAAATAAATGTCGAAAGTTAATGATGAAAAATTGATAAATTCAATTCACTATCAGTTAAGAATTCACAATAATTAGGAAATTTGAAAAAAATTAAACTTCCATTTTATTGTAAGTTTTACTACATTAAATTCAACATTAGCTAATGTAGATTTCAAACTTAGTATGCATTCAAAATCAATAAATTCCATTTTAAAAACAGTATGACTGCTCTAATTAGTTTAAAAATCTCTTTTATTTCTTGCCTTAGTCACTGTAACATTTTCATTCTGAAACAAGAAAGCATAATAAGAACCTTAATACATATTTAACGTCTAGGATGAACGGAAATTCATTTGAAGGTTAAAAGACCAGTCAGTTACACTGGCTGCTGCCTAAACGACTTTATTAAAGTACTAACTATTAGGTCTTTTTGAAGTTTTCTTCGGGCGTTTCAACTTATCATTAAGCTTTCACTTGACATTTCTGATCTTGATAGCGCGTTTCTTCCATCAGGGTCGTACACGATGGTTGGACTTTTCAAGGACATCTGAGCCCCAGGGCTAATTCTGTTAGATGCCAAAATGACAATTTATGGAAGACACAAAATATGAACATTTTTTGTTCTCTTTTATCATAGCGCTTGCGGCAATCCAACCCAACTTTCCCTCTCTTGAATAGATTTTACTTGCTGGTCACGGATTTCAGTAGATTTTACAGAAGTTGTTCATACTAACTCACTCTTTCTAAAGACGCTGGTATCAAAGGTGGTCCCTAACAGAGATGCTGTTATTTCACTGAGACGTGAAAGCGGCTATCACTCAAGGTTACGGTGTTAGTATTTTCTTACGAGTAGAGAATTAAATCGCTTGATCGGGTTGGGAGGGGGGACTGAAATGAGAAAGTTCGTTAATGTTCGATCTCTTTCATTTAAATACGCCGATTACAAAAGTACGTTAGCTCAAGACGCGCGCGTCTAGTGATTACATCATTCTTCCTTAAAAAGAAGAATTATGCGACAAGAAAGCTAAGAATGTTAAATGCCGCTGGATATTGTGAATAATAAACATGTGATAAATAATTTAGTTTCATCATTATGTAAGCAGTGATTGCTGTTTATATATTGCAATAATTAGATGGAATACCTGTTACACTATACTTCTGTTAAAAATTTTAGGTGATTTTACGAATGAATTTTAGCAGAACTTGATACACTCGGAGTTTTTTCCGATTATTTTAGATTTCAATAGATATATATTTTCTCTCATTACGTGTAGCGTTCAGAAAATATTTATTGCTTGATGAATGAAATAAAAGACTAAAAAATCCAAAAACAACTCATAAAATTTTAGTCTTTGCGATACCATTAAATACAAAATTGTAATACTTCAACTTTTATTCAAAATAGTAAGAGATTCCTATAACTGAATTTTTAGGAACTTTATAAGCAAAACAGCTTGCATTTTTTTAACGTAAAAATAATTCTAGTGTGCATATATCTAAAAACTTTTCATTTCCAAAACTAAGATATATTCTATCTGAATTTTTGCTATAGAAAAAAGGGGTAGGACAATCTATATATACTATTAGAGTTAAGATAACATTTTTATTTCCTAACATTGAATGTTGAATAAAATGAGTGTTTCATTATGAACAAAGAGATAGCGATGTATCAATATTAACCAGAAAAGTTTCACTTTAAGACATATCGTCCAAAAATATCAGCAGTAGAAAAAATCCTTATTAATTTTTTTGTTTTGAAACAAAACATTTCCTATATTATTTCAGTCACATCAGGGTATTTAATAAACAAACGTGCGCGTTTAAGATAATATTTATAAAAGCACTAATTTAAAAACAAAATAAATTATATATAAGCGCACACACACAATAATTTTTTTACTATACAACACAATAAAGGATTTCCTTATTAATCAACAAATTAAAGAGCAAAAAAAAAAAACCTCTTAAAAAATTTTAAAAAAAAGAATTACTTATAATTTTTTAAAAATCAAATTGATTATGTGTGTTTCTTGTGGACGTATGAGTTTTATTCATATTAAAAAACAATTCAATTTCAGGAAATACGTGAATATAAGTAAATGTTCATTAACATTTTCCCCCATGTTTTAAAAGTTACAAGTGCAATACTTAAATTTTTTTCGTATTCATTTTCTTCATTATGTTCATATTAATTTGTTTGTTGTTGCAAATATGAAATCGTTAGTAAGCGTTTCATTCTACAACTACAAAAAGTAATTTTAAAGCACAAATTCAGATGTGTATATATATATATATACATACAAGAATCTAATTAAAATTTCTCCTTTGATAAGACAAAATATATCAATTTTCAACACTAATATAGGACCGTTATAACTGTAAAACAGTAAACCAAAGCTTTGGTGGTTGGCCGGTTTTCTGACAAAGTTGTAACCTTTAATTTTGTCATACATTTAGACACAAGAATATAATAAACATAAAATAATTCAGAAGATTTCATGTAAGATCTTAACATATTTATAAAAAAAACATTGAAAAATACTACACATTTTATAAGCATATTTACTTAGTAAATTCAATATACGCGCTTCAAATAACAATGTTAATTATATACTTTTCAAATAGTTGTATACGAATTCATCAGAAAGCAAATTATTTTATAAGGTTATAAAATTCCTTTAAATACAGTTGTTAGAACTGTAGAAGAATTTGTTGGAACTGTAAAACATCCTCAACGGAACAAAAATTGTATTGAACTAAGGAATCATAATATGAATCAAACGTGTATTATACAAATGATGGTATAAGATGTATGTGAAAAGCAAGTATTGCTTCACTACTGTATTAAAATATTTCCTACAGCTTTTTTTTTATTAAAAAATAATTTTTTTAAACTATAATTTATTGTTTACATTCGTAAAAAGTTCTTACGTTTATTGTTTACGTATATTTTAATTCATTTAGCAGTTAATATTTGAACTATAAAGATTGTCAAATGATAATCTTCCTAGCTTCATTTAAGACAAATAATAATAACAATAAAGTAAAGCTTTAATAAGTTGCAATAATTTATGCTTTGTTGAAAAATTGTAGCAAATTACATCACGTATGAGTAAAATATAAAATTATGTTATTTAAATCTTGAGGCAAATAAAGCCAAAATAATAATTATAACAAAATTAAAGATCTAAAAAAATGTTTAAAAAAATTCTTACAAATTTTTTTTTGAAAAATTTAAAAAATAAAAACATTAGAAACACAAAAAAATTATGTAAAAAAACCCTTTTAAAATTTTTCTATTCAATCAGCCTTAATTTTCTTGCACGTTAATAGGATTAATAACCATCCATTTAAAAAATAGTTTTAGAATTAAATATAAGTTTGAAGTTTCTTATAATCTGAAGTCAAAAGTATTATAAGTAATAAATTTTAAGATTTAAAATTTTATCTTCAAATATTTAAAACAAAATTATTGTTCAGTAAAAATGTTAACAAAAGCGAATCAAATTATGTACATATGCAGCCAAAAAAATATAAGTAACTCATTACTTGCTTAGTTAAACACAATGCACTTTAAAAACATAATAAAAAAGAGCATATAAATAAAAAATGAGTTAAATAAAAAGCGCTAATGAATAATAATAATTTAAATAAACTTACAGAAGGCAGTTGATGAGGACATCTACCATCGTAACTCAGCAAAATACTTTGGATTAAAATCAACTCAGTATCCGAATTCAAAATAGTCCCATGGTGAAATTTATGCTTAAAATGTCAGGTGAATCCAGGAAGCGCGAGGAGTTTCAAAACAATCTCTCCACACGTTCCAAGAGCAAGAGCAAAAGAGATCGGAACTGTTCCTCTTGGGATCAACATCTGAAAAAGTTCTGATCGCCGGAACCAGCACAGGTTGCCGTAAGACGTCGCCCTGTAGATGGCGCGAGTGTTGACTCTTCGAAAACGAATCACGAAGAGGAATTCCGTAATTAATGTTCTTTGGATATTGGAGAAGAGAAAGAAAATCGTAGACAAGAATCTTTTAAAAGTGAGAGGAAATTATGTTAGATTTTTTTCCCTCCTCATGCCCACTCTTTGGGGATTATTTAAAAATATGACTGGAGGTTCCGGACTCGGTAATAATTTTTGATGCTTTGAGTGTATGTCGAAAACAGAAATAAATTCATATTTTCAGAGATTTAACATGGTGTATGTGAAATGTTACATGAAAATTAGTTTTATAGTAGGGTTTATGATTATATCCGTGCTTGATAAATATTTTATTACAGTTTTATGACAGTCAAAATTTTACATATGAATTTTTTAAGCAGGTTTATGCTATTTAAATTATTAAAATAAACACAAAAATTTAAACTCAATACCGTGATTATTAAATCTTAATATTTACAAAAATTTAGCAATATTGTATACATATTGCATTTGAAAGCGGAAGCGAAATTAAAGCTATTTGATTGTTGTGATAGTATAGTGAAAATGTTATGAAGTGTATCTCTTGGTTACGATTGAAAAATCTGTCGTCAAAAATGTTCATTATATCTTATTTTTCTCCAAAGGAAATTTCTTATGGAATTTTTTTTGTCTTATTTATCGAACAAAAAATATTTATTAAAATTAGCTACATTGAAATAAAATATTGGAAAAAACTTAATTTTTTCTCTATGCGTGGTTTTATATAACATGAAATAAAAACTTCAGTCTTTCTCCAATAAATGCTTAATTCGAAAAATATTCCCCCTCCTCCCTAAAAACTGTTCTTAGCTTATTTTATACGATGTTATTTTGGATAAATAAAACAAGAACTAAAATTAATTTTTTTGTCGTGTTTGTCTTATTTTTCATTTTTTTCGTAGTATTACACTTTTTGGAAGGACACGACAGAAAATTTATCAGAATACATTTTACTTAATACCATTTCTTGAGAGACATACTTCCAAATCTGTAACACTGATAATGTTGCGTTTGGGATTTGATTGAAGCCATTGGATCTTTTTTTAAAAATAAACTGAAGTAAAACGCTAAATGCGAAAAGATAAAACATTCATAAAATGAATATGAATAATTTATTGATTTAAATGATTTATACTTATAACTCAAACATCAGTAAGGCGGATAGAATTTCGTAGTTTTAAAATGAACAAATTCAAAATGCACAAGCACAGTAATACCCCGAACTTACGCGATAGGTTGGACTGAGTGATAATTGCGTAAGTCGTAGTATGATTTCGCGTATAAATACACATAAATTATTTTTATTTATGGCTGAAGACGAAAGAAAATAATAAATTAGAAAAAAAGTGTTAATTAAATCGTAGATTACACAAATACAAAATCACAAGATGAAGTTATTTTGATGTAGAAGGTTTCAAAAAATCTAACAAAGTAGTTTGTCTGCTGAAAGATTTGTTCTCTTTCACTTTCCTTGTAATATACTAATAATTTTTTTATTCCTTGCTTTATTGAAAAATACGATCATTGTTGAAGTCTTTATTTTCTAAAATTTGTAACCCTTTTTTCAATTAAACTGAGGTCTTCTGTCAAATTTCCAACCGTCATTCGATCTTCTGATTGAACAGGGTCTTGAGACTCAAGTTCTTCACTGTCCTGTTCTTGCTCATGCATTTCTATGAGCTCATCCATTTCTATGAGCTCATCCTCCTGATTGTGGGAATCGATCAGTTCTTGAACGTCATTACTATCCACTTTTAAATTTATTTGTTTGGCAAGATCGACAACTTCTTCAATCACATTACGAATTTCCCCGATTTTAAGGATTTTTCTTTCTTTTTTTCTCAAGCAAAAGACGAATCGACGAGAATTGAAAAAAGCATAACTCCGGTTTCACGTAAATCGAGGGTAGCGTAAGTCAAAGCATTACCGTACGTGCACCGTCCATCGTATATTTTCTAGTTCAGCGAGATGAGCAAACAAAACGGACTGTGGTAGAGATGTGGCCCATCAGGAGGTTCTATCTGGATTGCCGCAGATTTTAAAGCGATCGTACAGAAAGTTTTAATTTCTATGTTATAAGAAAATTCATTTTATGGCGTGTTTCATTTTTTGCGTATGCAAACATTTCCCTAGAAATTAGAATATTACTTGCATATGTGAAACACAATTACGAAAATTTATATAGAAACTGATTTAAACGTTTCTGCATGTAAAAAAAAAAAAGAGAACCTAACTTAAAAATATGAATAAAATTATCAAAACATAGTTATTTGCTTTTATATTAAAATTCTAAGGAAATCGAAGAAAAAAAAAGTACAAAATGACATATCTATTTATCTCGCATTAGTGATGAAAAAACTTTCAGACATCTTTTTTTTTAGTTTTTATTGCGTTTCATAAAAATTGTTTTGGTAACCCCTAAAACTTTTTTTACCATTCATAAAAGGTTTGTTCATAGCTGTTTTAGTCAATGACTATCTATAATGAGCGCCAACAAATTTTAAATTGAATAACAGGAAAAAAAATGACCAGTGTGCTTTCATATGAAGCTTTCAGCAATAAAATAATACTTGTCTGACGTATAAAAAAAGCGAAATTTTTCTTAAGAAAATTCAATTATAAATTACAACACATTCTATTTTTAGTTTTTTATTCTCAATATATTTTAAAGTCTCCATTTAATAAAAAATAAACTAACGGAAAATATAAAATATGTGCTTGCGCGTACATTATTAAGAAAATATAACACATTTATACTCAAGCAATCATATATATATATACATATATTTTTAAAAACATTTTGCTGAATATATTTTAAAGCACATTGTCTAATATAAAGATTGATTAATTAAAATTATAAATAAATTGAAACCTTGTATCAAATTTGTTATTTCTGCATCTTAATTTATTATCTGACACTGAAAAGGCACATTTTCCCCCTGAAGGTAAATATAAGTTGACTCGCAAGGTTTCGCACATAACTAATTCCTTAACGTAAATGTGTTCCCCCGATCTTGAAGAACGTGTCCTTACTAAACTTTTAGTTTTGTGCTTCCTAATTTCGCAACACCTTTAGCGACGATTTCAGAAACTTTGTAAATGCATTATTTGATTGAACTGAGTTGTTGAATTTCGCGAGGAATTATTCTTTATGATGCTTGTTTGGTTGAATATTTATTTAATGGTGACACACACATCAGAAAAGCAGGATATTTTAAAGCATTATTTTTAATCTGTAATAATACAAATATTTCTTCCTTTTAATAAAAAGGAAAAAAATATGTTTTTCTCTTTTACTGTTACTTTTATTATTATTTGATTTCTTCATATTTTTATGTAATATTCAAGGACTTCAATAAATAGTTTGTAGAATTTTTAAGAATTTAAATGCTTCATATTTTTTTTACTTACACATACGCACATATATATATATATACATAGAGAGAGAAAGAGGGTTTGATCAGAGTCAGCATAAAATATTTTTTCTGGAACTAGTCAATTCTAAAATTTATTTACGAATTTATATATATATATATAATCCATAAATATATACAAAATAGTTATAAAACCTAAGATAACAGTCAAGATATTAATAAATATATATTAGCCACAGTAGTACTATAGCAAACTCCTGGCCTTAGGAACCTAGGTTGCAAGTTTAAACAAAGTTTTGTGGCTAAGCTACCTTCAGTTGTATTTGCCAATACTCTGGGCCATAGGGAAAGGAATGAATATTAAGAGAAATTTAACTATCACAAATAAAAAAAATACTATTAATACATAACTATAAAATATAGCTTACTATTAATTACTAGTATACTGCTCTTTGTAAAAAATGCAACACCATGAAGGAATTATCAGAATTAAATGAAACTTAATGCACACATGACTTGTATTAGTACAAATAAATGACGAAATTTTCAAAGAAAAAAAACAATATTAAGTGTCCGAAATTAGTATTTGGTGTAGCCACCACGCGCTGCAATAAGTGTTGCTATACGACGTGACATAGAGTCAAATAGATTTTGAATGTCTGCTTGTGGAAGAGAATTCCATATTGCTTATATGCGCAGCAAAAGTTCGTCTTTTGTAGCTGCAGAACACGAATCACGAGCGAGACGCCGACCAACCAACTCCCACATGTGCTCAATAGGTGACATATCCGGCGATAAGCAGGCCAACGGAAGAAGTTGCATGTGTTGAGCTGAACAGAAGTCTCGAACAGTCTTTGTAACATGTGGACGTGCATTATCCTGCTGAAAGATAGCACCAAGGATGCCTTGAAGCAATGGAACAACTTCGGGCTGTAGCACTTCACGGACGTTATTGAGATTGCTATTGGGATTAACCTCAATTTGTGGCATATTGGATCGCACATGATACGTAATCGCACCCTAAACCATAACTTAGAGTGTTAGGCCACTATGTCGTTCGATAACGCACTCTGGAAGGCAGCGTTCACCGGCATAGCGTCTAAGGCAAATGCGGCCATCATGGTCCCACAAATTGAAGCGTGATTAATCTGAAAAGACAACCTGGTGCCATTCAGCTTGCTAAGCTCTGTGTTGGTCAGCTTGCCAAGCTCTCATTGCAGACGTATCCGTCGATGGTTTGCAGTGAGGGGGATCCTGTATAAAGGCACCCTTGCACGTAATCAACGGTGCAGCAGACGTTGACGAATTGACGAAGCCCAGATTAGTACATTTGTAGCAGTAGACCAACATGCTGCCAACTGTCTGGAGGAAGCTGTACGGTCATTCACCGCCATGCGGAGCAGTTGTCGATCATCCCTCGTTGACGTCACCTTCCATCGTCCTCTGCCAGTTTTTCTAGTTGTCTGGTGCTCGTCGGTCCACTGCTTCCAAACTCTCATCTTTGGGGAACTGTTCCGCTGCACACGAGCTCCTATTGCATGATAGGAAAGTCCTCCTTCTTGAAGGCCGATAATCCTCTCCCGTAAAAACTCCGTAAGTTGTTGGAACTTCTCCTTATTTCGTCGTGGAGGCATACTTAGATCTCACTAAACGTTCACCACTAACAAATAATCATTAACTATTTTCAACGTCTCGCTACAGTCCTCTATTTATACGCTTTCAGCATCAATTCAGAGGGCGCTGTGCATGCCACGCATGCGTGATGGCTCTGAAACTTTATTATTTTGCGTAACATCCTATAATTGATACTTACTGCAAAGTTCATTTAATTCTGATAATTCATTCAGGTTGTTGCATTTTTTACAAACAGCAGTGTGTATGTTAAAATCGATGCCAAAAAAAAAAAAAAACTAGATAAAACTTACTACGTGAGTACAGCACCAAATCATGTTTCCCGCCCGATACTACAAAATATATTATTACTGCATAAACTTAGAAAATTATCATAAAATAATATGGTCTATATATATATACATTTAAAAACCCTAAATATTGATATAAAATTTATAGAAAATAAAAGGACTTCCCTTTCTATATCCTTTCCTTCCTCTTTTGGGAAGTCCTTTTATTTTCTCTCTCTCTATATATGTATAAGTTAACTATACGTCCGGAATTAGCCCGGAAAGTCTTGGTTTCTTATTGATGTCTAAAGTTGTAAAAAGCTTCGAGAGTTTGAGAATTTTGACTTGCGAGGATTTTGTTTTTAAATTTTAGATCTATAGGTTCAAAATCTCATTTTTAAACATTCTCTTACGTAAATGCCTAATAGTATAGTTCTGAAATTAGACGCTATTTATATCCCAGCAACAAAAATATTTCAGATGCATTCTTAATTAGTCAACTTCAGGAAAGAGAAATCTCTAAATTTATATCCTCTTCTGCCTATGAACTGCTATGCATTGCAAGAAAATAATGATGTTCAGGAAGAAAAATTCTTCTCAGTAGTAGACTATTTTTATAATTCTAGCATCTAATACATAAGAGTTGTGGAGAACCAGTTTTAAAAAAGAGTAATTCTCAACGAATAAACTTATGCGCTAAAACTGCCTCGCTTTATTTAAAAGAGAGTACGTTTGTTCTAAGCGAAATTATATAAAAGATTCCATAAATATATATGACCTATTTGATGAACGTAAAATGTTGAACTATGTAATTCAAAAGCAAAGTTAAAGTTATGGTTCAAGTTTTGGAAAAGTACTAGATGCTATTGAAGAGCCGTAGAAAGCAATTTTTAAATTGTTTCAATAGAGTGTTATTTCATGTTGCAATACTTCTAAAAAAGTTGAGTTTGCGATGCCTTTTTCTGAGATCTCCTCTCCATTTGAGAGAGTTTTTTCAATTGTAAGGGAGCTTTTGGTCAGCAGAAAAAGGGATAGGATTTTAGCATCTACTCTTAAACATCTTCTAAATGTTAAAATTCAAGTTGTTTTTGTTTGGGAATTTTATATAATTTATACAAGCAAACTATTTCTGAAAATGTCATGTCTAATGACAAAAAAAAAAAAAAAAAAAAAAAAAAGAACAAATGAAATTTAATAATAGCTTCAGTAAATATTTTAAAGAATTTTTGGTATCTTTAAAAAAAAAAAAAAAAAACTCCCGGGTTGTGGAGCCTTAAAATATGATACGCCTATGTATATATATATATATGTTACCGTTAAAGTGTATAATTCAGTTATTTCATAGAATAATTGGTATTTCATGAAAAAATTAACAAGTCGGTTAAAGTACATAATAGATGAAAAATTTCATACTTTACCTAGTTATTGCATGAAATAACTAATGATAGACTGTTAAAGTGAAAAATAAACAGTTTCAAAGTTATTTTACAAATTAGTTGATCATAAATAGCTAAAATTTCTCGAAAAATACATTTTATCGCTATTGCGGATGATTAATTGATAAATAATAAGGGAAAGTTCAGATGATATAATTTATTATTGCTCATATAGCTAACATTAGTTAAACAGAAAAGGAAAAAATAAACAGTTATTTTTAAATATTTTCAAAAAAAAAATACAAACGAAAAAGAAAACATAAAAACATTGAATAAACTTTTTCAAACAAAATTGTAAGGGAATATTAATTTAAATTTTCTGAAATACCTTTATTTTACTTTTCATTATTTGTTAGAGCAAGGATTGCTGTGATGACACTCTGAATTGGGGCTCAAAATTGTCTAAAAGCAGTTAGAACCAGTTCAAAGAACTTTCGAAAATGCCATAATTCATACTCTAACGATCAAGTAATCGTTATTCCATTGAATGCGTAGGTGAATCGTAGAATTCAATAATTTTAAATACTTTTGTCATTTCATAAAATACCTAGTTATTCTATTAAATAACGGATTTCACACGTTTTTGAACGGTAATATATATATATATATATATATATAACGCATTCAGTAACCATATATTGGTAGTCATTTTGTTTCTTCTGTTGTCATTCTTTAAAAATAAATTATCACAGGTTATTCTTGGAACACGTTTCAAAAAAAATTATTTAACCTGTAGCATTTTTTGCTTGATTTCTTAACTATGGATCACATACAGCAGTGAAAAGCTTACCGATTCGATTACAGTTGCAGGAGGTTTTAACGGTCATTCTCCTTCCTACATTTTCTGCTCCTGAAGGCAAATCAATCCTCAGATACTCTACTTGACCCCAGGCCTGCGGTTTTCCTATGCAGATGAGTGGCAGCTGAAGTCTATGATTTGTTATTCTGTCAATACAGAATGTTTAACGCAAAATATTCAAATTTCTCGAAAGTAGATGGGAATTATTTTCCGCGATATTCTTCAAGTATAGGTTACAGTCAAATTAAACCGAGGCAATCAATTTTAAAATTCGGTGTGTTTAATTTTTTTTATTTTGCATATATTATCTCTTCAAAATCGATGTCGTGCTGTGACTTGGATTTTTGATGTATTTCCAAACCTAAAATAATGGTGTGAAGAAGTTGCTTCTTGTTTTTTACTCTCTCAGATCTTTAACCTTTTTGAACCTAAGCGATGTAGAATGCAGTCCTTTTTTAAATGTTTCATTTTAAATAAATGAAGTAATTTAAAAATACAGTTGCGCGTTGATTAAAGTCCATCAAAAGAGCAGATTGATAGATGTGCTTTATGTTAGTTACTTTGTTTCAATCATATTTTTTGTTTCGGTCCTTAACCCAAACTTTAAAAAAAATTAATCATTAATCAGGAGAAACCTTTAACACTAACAATATTAATAAAGTGAAATTGCAATTTAAATTCTTAAAAGCAAAATTTTTGAGAAATGTCAAAGAAAAAAAAATTAAATTAACTTGTTGTTTTGATGTTCAAATGAAAATTGTATAAAACGCGAGATTAAATGCTACCTGGGAACTCAAAAGTTAATTATTCAGAATTCGCAAGTATTTAATTTAAATTTTAAAAAATATTTGAAATTAATAATACATCAAATCAAATTAAATCAAATTACATTTGAAGTAGGAAATTAAAAGTTTACGTAAAGCGATATCATTTATATGAAGAAGTAATAATAAATGTATTTTTAATTTTATAAAATGACCCCTGCGGTTATAATTTTCTCATCAACAAAACTATTTTTTTAGTTTGAATACGAACAAAGTTAATTCGTTTAAAAGACAAATAGATAAAATAACATAAAATAAATATTAAAAATAACAAAAATTATGCATAAAAGAAAATATTTTCCTATACATTACTTTATTTCTTACCTGCATCATAAATTTGTAAATTTCTAATCATATTTTGTTTTAATTTAAGCTAATTTTGAACTCTGAAGTTACGAAATGTTTTAGAGTTCATTTCGTAGGCTTACTCTTAATGAATGATTTATAAAAAATATATGAAATTTTACAAAAATAAAGAAAATTATAGGATATATATAATGAAAGTATTTTTGAAGTTAAAATCATATGTTATAAGCAATGCTTAAATTTTAAAGTGTCGTAATGCATGCTAAAAAATTTAAATTGTATTTAAGAGTGAAAATTACTAATTTATAGAAAGTGTAAAATCTGAAGATAAAAAGCTCTTTTACTGTTCAATGCTCATAACTTTTTATCTTAATGTATCGTTTTTTTAGGCCTTGAAATTTATTTTTGAGTTATCTTTAAGTCTTCTCTAGGCCAAAAACTTTAAAACTAGCAAAAGTTACAAAATGAAAGCAATTTTAAGAAAGCACAAAATTAATGAACAGCAATAAATTTTTAAAAATTATTCCCATTTATAAAAAAAATAGTAAAATACTTCATATAACTCAGAGAGAGTGTAATATTTTACAACTGTACTTTATGTAACTTACGAATGATATAAAGCAGATTTTTTGTATTTAATATACATCAAAACAACAGATCTTAGCCCTAACGCAGGAATTTTACTCAACAAAAAAATATGCGACACTTTCCCAAAGATTCATTGTCTTTTTCCAGTGATTTGAGGGAGTAGGCAACTCTAAGTTTCTTAAATTGAATCTACGTGCTTCGATACCGTTTGGGCGGATTTAACACCTGGTTCTTCTTCCTTGAAGAGCGCTATATCTATCAAAACACCATCTGCACCTCCACTGCTATTCTACTAGGTCTCGAAGAGTTTTCTTTAAAAGCTTCACACATTTGTGTCCTTGGGAGACGGGCGGCACTACTTTAAGTTGATGATTTAACGTAAACTTTATAGATGTGAGTTGATTGTGCTTAAACCTGGCAATCTAACGACATCATATTCTCCCCCTCTTTGATACAGTTTCAGAATAATTTTTATCACGCACAATTTGTTTTTCGCATTTGATTACTTGTAAACTACTTTTCTTTATCTGATTCCGTATAAAAATTCTTCACAAGGGATAAGGGATTTCTCAATACCGGGATACCGAATACCGGTATTTTGAGCCATTTGTACAATTTTGTAATACCGGTATTCACAATTTTATGTACCGATTTTTCGGTATTTACTCAGAAATTTTTAAAATTGTCTCCACTATATGTCCAGGGATCACCAACCTAGCTAAATAGTATACGTTTTTGTTTTTATATCTCCCTAACGGACGAAATTAATTACACTGTGAATATAAAGTTGCATCGTACAATCAGGAAAAGTGATAAAATATGTGAATCATCCAAGAAGGAGAGCCAAAACTGTCCTATTACAGCTTAGAGCGATACAGCACTCGCAGAATTCGTAGTCTGATATTCGTATCTGTGAGAACAAAGTTGTAGTTGAGTAGAAAGTGCATAATTTTTCAATATTATTTTTAATTGGGGAGATGTTATTCACATTGTTTATTTGCATATCATACTTGTATTTACATATGATCATGATTTTAAAAATAAAAATGAAAAAGAAGAATAGAGACTAACCAATTCAAATTTGATCAAGTTTATTGTTAATTTTCTTAGAATGCTTTACCCGCAAATCTTTCCACATTCAGAAGGATTCGGTACAGTTATTGAACAAGATTATAACACTAATGTCGATAGTGAAAAATTGTCTGGAGCAAAAATTAGAATTATCGATAGGTAAAAAAATTCAACAAACCAAAATACGATACAAAAATCAGCTATGTCCAAAACCATCCGACGAGAAATCGATTTATTTGAAGATGAGAGATTTAGTGGTAAATACTTGGAAAAGGTCTATCCCCTATTTCTAATACTACAAACTACCGTAGATGCCGAAAAACCGTTTTCGACAGATGGTAATTTGTGCACATAATTACGTTCCAGGGTTAATGACAGTACAATTAATGCATTATGTTTTTTAAGATTACATTTCAAAAATTTGTAATAGTACCACAGACTGAATAACGATATTTAAAATTTTTTTTTTGTGATTTAAATAAGTGTTTCTTTACTTTTTTGTGAATCTTTATATACTGTTATAATTTAAAAATTACAAATTAATTTTTTGTGATATTTACATTTTCTAATAAAACTGACAAATAAAACAAAGAAGCACCTGCATTTTCTTTCTTTTCCTAAAATTTTTAATACCGGTATTAAAACCGGTATCCTGGTATTAAAATCTAAGAAATACCGGATACCGGTGTTGAGCTTTTGGTCCAATATTGCAATCCCTAAAAGGGATCAATAAAAGAAACAAAATCTATTCGTCGAAAAATCTTCCCATAAAATAATAGTATATGTTGTATGTTAAAAAGTCGAATTAGAGTTTTCGGTATCATCTTTTGATGTGATTAGGAGTTATAGATTGATTTGACTTTTTTTTTACTAACTTCGTACTTGGAAACTGTACGTGGGCTATTGGTGAACGACCTCTTAATTCTGACCTATGGTCAAATAAAGTGGATGACCCCGTTCTCCAAACGGGGAGTTTTGAAGAGTGAACTAACTCACAACACATCTATCATTTTTGTTCTTTTTTTAAATGTAGATCAAAATTACAAGCTTCGCCATCTATATTCTATTCCAGTGGTTTTCAAACTGTGTTCCACGGAACCCTGGGGCTCCCCAAGGCATACCCAGGGGTTCCACAAGTCGCAATAAAAAAATCTTTCAAGAAATAAATATGTATGCAAAACGAAATCAAGTTCTCTACGAGTTTGTACAGTTACAAGTATCTAAAACTCACATTCTCTCTTCCTCCTATTTATTAAAAATGAAAATTTTAATTATATATGATAGCTTTATTTTGAAACACTTTTTAAACTTTTATTATAATATAATAAAAGAATATTAATAAAAGATATTTTTATATTCGTTAGTTAGCACAATGTCTTGAAAAACTAAATAGTTTTCTAATGGAAAATGCACCTTTTTTGCATTTGTGGAGAAGACACCTACAACGAAGGAGAAGAAACAACATATCAACAGATTCAATGTTAAAATCTAAATTTAAGCAAGAACAGCTTCTGAACTTAAGGTTTCAAATTCATGCAAAATACCTGAGATTTCTCATTCAGCTCTAAACATTTTAATACCATTTAGAACATTGTGTTTAAGTGAAATATATTTCTTAAACTAAGTGGCTACAAAAACAAAGTATAAAATGAAATTAAACTCAGAATATGTAATGCGATTAATTGTATTTAATATCAATTGACCTAGACTTCAACACTTGGTGTGAAAAAAATCAAGCACATATCTTAGTTACTAAATATAATGCATGGATAGGGGACATTTTGATCACAAATTAATATCATAAATGAGTAAATTATTTTCAAAATTAGATTAGAATTTTTTTTATAATGAATGCAATACTTTTTAATTGGAATGCCTTTACACAAGGCGTCTACAACACGTTGATCTACGTTAAATATTATTTTGAGATATATTTTTCGAAGTGTGTATATGGAATGGGGTTCTACGAAAATACTTTCTAGTTCTAGGGGTTTCATGAAAACACTTTTTAGTTCTAAGGGTTCCCCAAAAGCACCTTCAAGTTCTAGGGATTCCGTGAGTTGAGAAAGTTTGAAGAGACTACTGGTCTATTCTATTACTCTGATGCAAGATTAATTAAGAAAAATTTAATCAAATCATGTCGAGAAAAAATGTACTTATCATTTGTTTTGATAATATATATATATATATATATATATATATATATATATATGTAATGACTTCTTCTAATTCTCCTTAACTGTACCCCGTCAAATTATTTTCTAGTTCTTTCGCCTCTGACTGTTATAATCTTTATCTAATTGTACGACCGCGTAATCTTAATCTTAATCTAATTGCTCCCGCTCATTTGCAGCCAATCACGACTCCTGTTATAAAAGAGTCGTACGACCTTCACCGCCACTATAAAAGCTCTGAACACATACACGTTTGCGCGCGCTTTTTCGCTTCTGTATTTTGTCTGCGTAAACATGTAGCCGGCAGCTCATTGTGCATTCGTTTCTTTGTTCTGTGTTGTCCATTTCATGCTTTATGTTTAACATGTTTATACGTGCTCAAGATGTACAATAAACAAGAATAACTAACCTCAAAAAAAAAAAAAAAAAAAAATGTTGTTGTGAAATATCACAATGAGAAATGAATACAGATCTTATAAATGTGCGAAACATGGGTCCACCTTCCAATCCAGTTCAAATTTTTTCCTGTTTACATCTCAGTATTCTGTTTCAGTTTTGGAGAAGTGTGTACTCTTGGATGGAAACAGGGAAGAGTTTAAATTAAATTCCCCTTCCTTAATAGTCTAAAATACTGAGATTATTAAGTTTACTTTTAGACAAAGTCTATTATTTTATTTTGAAACAAACTTAGATGTTCCTTTGATGTTTTTCCTTGATGGTATTTTATACTACAATTATGTTTTTGAATCTTATTTTTGTTTACATTCCATTTCAAGTGTTTATTTTTTTTATTTTTGATATAGTGTACTTATATGATGCAACGTTTATAGTGGTAACCAGTATTACTTCAACCACTCAAGAAAAAGTGAACATTTTGAACTTTGATACAAATTGAACTTCCATGCATTTTGAATTTTGCTACATTTCGAACTTTATTACATTTCTGAATTTAATACACTTTGAATTTTAATACAATTTGAAGGTTATTTATGGGTACCCATATTTTACAGTTATATTAGTGTATATTTGTTATCATATTTTATTTCTGTGTTGGAGTTTTTATGTCTGCTGGTTGGTGTGAAGGAAAATTTTTAATAATAATATTTAATTTAAAATTTAATATCTCTGTAAGGTACTTGTGTGTGTCAAGGGCCCTGGCGCATACACGCGTCTTACGGAGGGGGGAAAAATGTAATGACTTCTTCTAATTCTCCTTAACTGTACCCCGTCAAATTATTTTCTAGTTCTTTCGCCTCTGACTGTTATAATCTTAATCTAATTGTACGACCGCGTAATCTTAATCTTAATCTAATTGCTCCCGCTCATTTGCAGCCAATCACGACTCCTGTTATAAAAGAGTCGTACGACCTTCACCGCCACTATAAAAGCTCTGAACACATACACGTTTGCGCGCGCTTTTTCGCTTCGCTTTTTGTCATCATGTAGTCTGCCGCATCTAGTGTTTGTGTATTGTGTGTGTCTTTTTGTGATTACGTACATCTATGTGTCGTCCTTGTCTTACTTATATGTGTTCAAGAATAAACAAGTTTCTTCAATCACCTTACTGCCTTATCAATCTCATATAAAGAATCCATTCCAACAACATCGTCATATTACAAAGAAATCATGTCAACGGCCATCGTATAAAGAATTCCATTCAACGGCCCCGTCTATTACATATATATATATATATATATATATTATATACACTCGTCGTCCCCCAAAAAAACCTTACAAGCAAGCAAAACGAAGTAAAATAAGTAAGTGAAAATCAAGAAATTGTTTAATCTCTGTTAGATATTCAAATGATTGTCACCCGTTTCAGCATTAATAATGTCTGCACACACTTGACTTACTGTGCCACTAGGAACCCTTTAAAAAGTTCTCCCAAAGCGAGTGGCTGTTATTTTTTAATGTGTTTGGGTTTAGTTTATCATTTCGAAGTTTAGGATGCCTTTTGGAAGAAAATGATAGCCATTTAAACAGTAGGACGATTTTGAAAACCTTAGGACTGCATGAAGACGGAAGGTCATTTTCGATGGAATGACTGTCGCGCAGATGTTATATTTCCACGCTATTGATGGAATGAAGATACAATAAGGTTATCGCTTTGGACAAATAGACTCAGAGAGCGAGTGACATGAACTACAAGTAGAAAAGATGAAGGATCATTTAGCAAGCGGGAAGCGCATCAACAGTCACAATATCGGATATTATGCTTAAAATGACGCCCTCTCTGAATCTTCCTGTAAGTGCCCCTTTTAATCAATTCTAGCTATTAATTTAACCTTCAAATATCGTTTCAATCTGACTATTTCTTCCAGGTGAAACTTTTTTTTTTTGACGATAAGTGTGTCGGAGATTAGAACCCACGACCTATGGGTTGTAAGCACGCAATATACCCCTAGACGAAAGTGATCACTCCTGTCCGGAGGCTGTTACTGGCTTATTTTAGATACCGCCTCTAGTGCATATATATGTAATATATAAGATGAACATAAAGATAATTTCTCCGATATATGTCTCTAGTGCAGAGATTCCCAAACTGTTTTATCTCTTAGATCCCTTTCCATGTTTTTAGGCTTTGAGTAGATCCCTGCTTACAAAGGGAACTTTTTCAAATTTATTAATTTAAATGTCATTTTGCCGCCCATCCGGTATAGTGGTCAGTGAAGCTGACTGCGGTGTCGTAGGGACTGGGTTCGAATCCCGGAGAAGGCATGGATGTTTGTGTTGTAATCCTTTCTTCTGTCTGTGTTGTATCCCCCCGTTTTATACATTGCGTGGTGCGCGGGTTTATAAATGTTAAACAAAAAAAAATGTCATTTTGACAGCTGGTATACAGCAACATATTTTAAATTTCTAACTGTAGTGAATTATAGTGTTTTAAAATTAAGAAACGAGTGTTAATTAAATTAAAATTTAATTAATACATAAAATAACTTCTAAATAAAATAACTGAGCAGCAAACAAATACTATTAATGGGAGGGATGCATCTGGTGCGTCTATAACAAATTTTCGAGGTATGCCATCAATCTTGTAGCTTTAACCCTACATCTTTTCTCGTTGAGATGTCCAATCTTTTTTTCTTTCTTTATTCTAATGTGGAATTATCGTATATAGTCAAAGCACTCTCAAACCTAGTTTCAAAATATGAATAAAGGCCATTTAAATGTTGAACGTAGATTAAAACATTAATTTTCTGGCAGACTGTCTGTGGCAAATTGAGAAACTGGGAAAATTCGTGACGTCCAATATTATACTTCTTTAGCTTAATTTTGGAAAGAAACGCGATTGATGGTTCTTATTTTAATAAAATTTATGCTGTTACCTTGTAATTTTAAATAAATCTCAATAAATTCAGTAAATAAATCCATTAAATAGGTAAAACCTGGTTTTCACTTGATTAAATTTTCTTCTAAAACTAATTCATGATCTGGTTTAATGAGAACCACTATCTTCGACTCCCACTTGCAACTCACGGACCCTCAATTCAACCTCATGGACCCCCAAATTATTTTTTCGATGACGTGGAACCCTTACAGGTCGTCATAGATCCCTGGGGGTCGATATAGACCACTTTGAGAACCACTGATCTAGTGGCTTATCTGCTCAGCCAATTGAAAGGAATTTTCAGATTTTGATCTTTGAAAGTGTGCACTCAAGATTTTGATGAATATTGGACGTCCCGAATTTTTCTATTGTCTTAATTTGTCACAAACATTCTGCCTGGAAAAGGACGTTTTAACGTACGTTCAATATTTAAATGTCCTTTATTCAGAATTTGAAACTAGATTTCAGAATGTTCTGACTATATATATGGCAATAGCACAGTAGGCAATTAATTAATATAGTCACATTTACAGAAAAAACAAATGTCATATTACAAGAAGAACTGATCATTTATAGGCACTAAGAAGGTCCTAAAGTAAAATTTAGAAACGGATATCAGCAATTTTAGAAACACCAGAATGAATGAAGCACCAGATTCCTCTCTCCCATTAAAAGCATTTGTTTGTTGCTCAGTTAATTTGTATAACACAGTTATTTTAAGTATTAATTAAATTTTCATTTAATTAACATGTGTCTTAGGTTTTAAAGACTATACTTCACGACAGTTAGAAATTTAAATATTTTAAAGTAAGTATAGCTCTATACCAGCTGTCAAAAAGTTTGGACCCCCTGTTCTAGAGTAAAAAAGGCGGAAATGGGCGAGAACAATGCCATTCTAAACTGTCGTATCCATTCTTTCAATTTAGGTACTAAAGTATTCTGCAGCAGCAGTGTGACATGAGAAGCACTCCATTGATTGTAAGTACATGTCGCGAATATTTGAGAATATTTTCCCTCAAAATATGTCAAAGTTCAGCAGAAACATAGCATAGAAATTAGAAATTTGTTTTAGTTCTAAAGCCCACAAAAGAACAAATTCTCTCACAAATCATACCGTTCCTCTCCTGAAGATAATTTTTTTTAAAAATTACAGACGAAATTCATGAAGAGATAGAGATGTCAGTCATGTTTGTCTGTCACTATCTTGGTTATCTGGTTAAAATACAATGAATTCTTAACACTAGGAAAGAAATTACTGAACATATTTTACAATATGTCAAAATTACATTATGAAACATAAAAACATGGAGACTTCAAAGTTATTCGGTGTTATACCAAGAGATTTATGCGAAATAAAAACATAAAAGAGTGATTGAAATACCAAAGCCATAAATCTTTTGAGAATAAAATAAGTTTGGTCATATCTAAGAGATAAAAACAAAAATACCTCAATATATATATTTAATAATTTCAGCTTGATTTCTTGAAAACGTAAATCTGACACAGATATCTATAGAGTATATATTCAAAAACAGGGTATATATAAATATCTAGAATTGAGGCATACATTTTGAGTAAGTTTCGAGATTTAATTCTGGGTAATCTAAATTTGTTTTAAAATTGGGGGGAAAATTAGTTATGAGAGTAAGTAAAAAAGTAAGCAATTATGGATGTTTTGAAATATGTTCATAAGTTAACAAGAACGTCTTATATAGTAAATGGTCCCCTAGAATACTCGGAAGCACAAGTTATATATATATATATATATTTAATTTGAGCATCACAATTCGGTGAGTGTGATGGATTCCTTATTTAGATCATTATTTATTATTGTTGATGTTTTCTTTGGATGGGATTGATGAGGCAGTCCTGTGATTATTTAAATCTGTTTTATTTCACATCTTGAAACATATAAGCATGTTAAAAATAAAGCAGGAATGGACGACACAATACAAAAAATGAACACATAATGAGCTGCAGCCAGCTACATGTTTAAGGCAGACAAATACAGAAGAGAGAAATAGGCGGTCTCCAGGAATCTCGGTGTGTATATAGGCGGCTCAAAACACATGATCTGAGTGGGTGGATAGATGTTGTTCAAAATACTCTCGTTAGGTGGCTCGAAAGTTTATTAATCAAACGTGGGTCCTGATGGGATGGACCATAGGTAATTAAAAGTTAGTAAGAATAATTAATGGGGGTTATTACAAATAATATATATATATATATATATAATATATATATATATATATATATATATACAAATAAATAAAATTGAAGTGTCTGTTTGTAATTTCAAATTAGCAGCTTTTTACTTAATGCACTAAAAGTATATACGGTACTCATAACAAAAAACCAATTTTTAAAATTTTTGTCTGTCTGTCTGTCTGTTTGTTCCGGCTAATCTCGGAAACGGCTGGTGCGATTTTAAAAATTCTTTCACTAATGGAAAGCTACATTAACGGGGAGTAACATAGGCTATATTTTATTCCCGTATTCTTACGGGAACGGAAACTATACGGGTGAACGTGAAACTGAATGCCAAGATGAACGCCAAATTGAACGCCAAGCTGAGCTAATGAAGTCGTTGTTTTCGTTACTGGCGACCGATGGCCTTCATGAGACATAATAGTGTTACGCACACATGATAATACGCTGACACGTGCCATAATTTTTTTTATTATAGTTATCTCACTGTTCAGTTAAGTAGAGCATCGGCTGTTTCGGATGCACTTTTAAAAATAATAAATCAAGGCTTCATAAGCAAAAAACAATGCAAGAAACAAAAAATTGATAAGTTTTACGGTTAGTTTTAATCCTTTCTTTTTTTTATTTACATTTTTAGCCACATTTAAACAATAGTTATTATAATCCCAATCTATATCTATACAAATAAATAAAATTGAAGTGTCTGTAATTTCAAATTAGCAGCAATTGTTTGCGGGGGCGGGGGCTTAAGGGGCGTTAGAAATTCCGATTTTTAAGTTATTAGACGTACAGTCTTGAAACTTAGTAAGTAGATTCCTCTCATAGGGTAGAGATACGGTACAAAATGGGTTTCGTGAAAATTGCCCTCAAGTGGCATTGCGGTATTTAAGGGGCGTTATAGATAATTATTTCCATTTTTAAACTATTAGACGCACAGTCTTTATATTTGATAAGTAGATTTCTTTTATAGAGCAGAGATCAGCTATAAGAAGGTTTTGTGAAAACAGACCTCTAAATGGCGTTGCGGGGGATTTAGTGGCGTACTAGATAAATATTTTCGTTTTTAAACTACTTCACCTCCCTGCTTGAAAATTGGTAGGAATGTTTCTTTCATGGAGTAAATATCCGCTACAAAACAGGTTTGGGAAAAATTGACCCCCAAGGGGTGTTGCGGGGGGTTAAGGGCAGATATAAATAATTATTTCTATTTTTAAACTATTAGACGCACAGTTTGAAATTTGGTAAGCAGATTCCTCTCATAGGATAGAGATACACTACAAAATGTGTTTTGTGAAAATCGACCCCTAGGCCGCGTTGCGGGGGTGCAAGGGGCGTTATTGATAATTTTTTTTTTTTTGCATTTTTAATTTATTGGACGCACAGTCTTCAAATTTTGCTAAGCAGATTCCTTTCATAGAGTGCAATCCCCCTACAAAATGAGTTTTGTGAAAACAGACCCAGAAGTGGCGTTGCGGGGGCTCAAGTGGCGTTATAGACAATTATCCCCATTTTTAAACTATTAGACGTACAGTCTTGAAATTTGATAAGCAGATTCCTTTCGTAAAGTAGAGAACCTCTACATAATGGGTTTCGCGAATATCAACTACCAAGTTTAATTTCGGGAGATTAAGAGGCGTAATTGATAAATATTTCCATTTTTAACTATTTGATCATCCTGCTTGAAAATTGGTAGGCATGTTCCTTTCATGGAATAGAGTTCCTCTAACAAAGAGTAAAACGAAAATTGACCCCCAAGGAGGGTTGCGAGGGGTCAAGAGGAGTTACAGAAAAAAATTCCTGTTTTTAATTGAATATACTTGAAATTTGTTAAGAATGTTTCTTTTGTTGCATAGGGATCCACTAAGAATGTATTTTAAGCAAATCAAGTTCTGGGGGGGGTGCAGGGGGTTACTGGGACGTATTGACAAAAAAATTACTTTTTTCGAGCTACAAGGACTATAATAATGAAATTTGGTTTGCATTTTTCTTTTGTTGAGTTGAAATCCGCTAAGAGCGGTTATTTTGGAAAACGGCTCTCAACGGGATTACGGAGATATTGATAGTAAAACTTTTTTTTCCTGTTAGATTTAGACTTGAAATTTGGCTTGCATGTTCAATTTACGGAGTAGAGATCCACCGAAAATTGGTTTTGCGGGAATCCACTTGGTTTTTGGGTTACGAAAGAGCAAACATCATTCTATGCATCAATTTTAGAGATTTTTGTAAAACACAAATTGGATGAGTTCTGCCCCTTTTTTTTTAGCAACAGGCGACAGTTATAGGTATAAGTATATTTTTCAATATAATCGAATTCTTAATGCAGGACTTAGATATCAATAATTTATACATATATAAGCAGTAAAAATTTATAAAACATAATGAAATTCCCAGCGAAGCGGGCGGGTAACAGCTAGTATATATATATATATATATATATATATATATATATATATATATATATATATATATATATATATATATATATGTATATATATATATATATATATATGAATCTGTGTATTTTGCAAGAATCAAGTCAAGTCGTAATAATAGCTTTTTGCTTTCACATCATCCTGTTCAATTTTACAAATAAAACATATTTTAACTGTTACTCAATTGAAAAATGAAAAATGGTTCATCAAATTATGTGTTCCACTGGAAGGTAAGCGTGATTTACTTTAAGAAGAATATTGAATTTATTTTGGAAATGGAATGGAAAAATGTTTTAAACATCAATAGGAACCATTATAACCGGCGTATTATTTCATTTCTAAGGAGGCCTAAATCTTTTTTTCTGTCTGTCATTTAAATTTGCTTTAGCGTGCCCTGTAGTGTTTATATTCAGTAAAATGATACCAGGCGAAGCTTTGTTTATGTTGTTGATACAATTTTTTGGAAATTTTTTCTCATTTGTATTTATTTACATTTTAACATAAAAAATGTACGTAATAATCTGAAGGATTTCTTAAGCAACTTTAAGAATTGATTTTTTTGTATTATTTTTGGTTTCTAAGAATCATGAAATAGAGTATAATATGTATGTAATTTTTTTTATAAAAAGCAAATTACAATATGTTTTAGCATTTTAATATTTGAAAAAACATTCAGCTTATTGCAAAATCATTGCCTAATTCTGCTACTATATGATGTATGAAAAACACAATGCATTGATGTAACAAAAACACAAACGTAGAAAAAAATCGTTTTTAAGTTTAAAACTCTAAAAAAATATTGTATGCTTCACAATTAATTTAAAATGCCGTTCTAAAACGAATTATATATTTTTCTTGCATTAATTTACATTTTCATACACTTTCAGTAATTGTTTTCAATAACTGGTCAATTTTTTAGAGTATTAATTATTCCTAACAAGAAAAAAGAAGGAAACGTACGTAAAAAAAATAAAACAAAATTCAATTTTTTAAAATTTTGCATAACATCATAATATTTTGTTTGTATAAAAATATATGATGAATACAACCACAAATTATAAAGTTATTAATATTATTGTCTTAATAAATGCTATAATTTCTCACTAAGTGTGTTTTAGATCTGTAAAACACTGCAACTAAGAAGAAACAAAATGAAATTGTTTTTCGAAAAATTGCTGATAAATATACGTGATGAAGTGCCATTATTTATTTACTTTTTTCAATTCACTTCTTCCAACTTCTTATTTTCATACATACAGAAGTAGTTTATCAATCGCAGGATAAATATGCAAAGAATATTACAAAATAGAATACAAAAATCACGCCTAAAGTCCTTTTTAGAGTATACCGAGCCTCCTTAAGCATTTAAAATATTTCAAACAATTCCCTACATTAAAATTTACTTAAAAATTGCACTTTTACCCTTAGTGTTATTTAATTTATATTGATTTTATGATACTTTAATCTTTTTGCTTAACCAATAAAAAAAAACTACTGAAAAGCGCTAACCTTGAATTCCATGGGATAAAGGTCATCACATCATCCGAACAGCTGAAATCCATCATGTTGAAAAGATTTTTGAAGTCCAAGAAATCTAGGGAAAAGAATTTAAGTGACGTGTACTCCATCTAATTGCTGCAAATACATCAAAAGTAGCATAATGTTAAATATGTATAGTTTTCTACATACTCTAGTTGAGGGACAAAAATTTTATGAATTCTAAGGATTAAAATAGATAATTGAAATTGGAAACAATAAAGATACACACACGTATATATATAATAAGAGGTACTAAACTTATAATTATAATTTCAATTTTTAATTATTAAAATTCATAAGCTTATCGTCGGATAACTAAGTGCTATTTATTGCTAAAAATACACTATGTATTTAATTTATAAACGAGTTAATTGATCGATAAAACAATTAAAGGTTCAACTCTAAAAAAATCAGTACTAATTTTTTAAAGCTTTTTAGTATGTTTTTTTTATTTATTATAACGAAAAAACAAATAAACATGCACTTACTAGATGGAAAAGGAAGTCTTAAGTTGCCATTTTTTTATTTTTGTAAAAAAAGGAGCCTCATTGTCCCCTCCATTTAACAGAATCTCGTTCATAGTGAAAATTTATTAATTCAGTTTCCCGTGATGAGCGATTTGAGGGGCTTGAGAAGTATAGAATTTTCAAAACGAAAGTGGAGAAAGAACAAATACAACAAACTGTAAGGTGTCTGAAGAGAGTACGTACGATTTGCTGACTACCCCTCCCTTTGGAATAGTATTTCTAAAAATAGGAGCATTACAGGTGGTCAGCCAATCATATTCAAGTAAAGGATATCGGTAAGAGATCCCTTTAAACCCTAGCTGGGGAGGCCAACAAGGTCAGCACTGTGAATATATGCCACATATTTCTTCGCTGACCATGAGACATCAAATTGTACTTTTTTGTTTGTTTATGTCTAGTTTTCTAAGCTATCTGAATAGTGGTGAATCTCAGAGAGAAACCCTAGTTCAAAGCATTTATAAGGGCCACATTTAAAGAAAAATAAATAACGTCCAGGTAACACTAACTCAAATCCCTTATCTGAACTTTTAGAATGCTCATAAAGACATCCTTTGACGTGGTTAAAATTCTTTAGATAAAGCATCTCTTGTTATCAGACTGAAGTATGGCTCCAGTCTGTGGTGTAATAAGACACGAACCCCACCAGCAGCATAATCAGAAATTTATATTTCTAAGAAACATGCAGTCTGATTTATTTGATTTATTGAAACAAATCAAATAACGTGCCTATACATTCACCCTCTCATATATGTATATATATATAACGTGTTTTGTTATTCTTCTTGTACACAGACCCAAAATGTTTCAAAGGATACCTCCAAATAAATTTCTTATTTTAGGATGACTTGCATTCATATACACAATCACATATTGCATACTACTTTTTAATATTAAGGGACATCGAATAATTATTCTCAAGTGTGGTGTTCTGTGCATTTTCAAACAACTGATAATTGACAGTTTAGTTGTTCATTAATAATTGATAATAACAGTTGTCCATTTTTAAACAGGTGATGTGCTTACAGGATAACTCTTTGTAATTAGCTTTTAAAAGTTAATCTGTGTACGACTTTTTAAGAAATAAATTTTTAGATATTTAAGGAAGTATCTAAAAGTTAAGGAATAAATAATTATTAAAAGTTTATAACAGCAACGAAAAAAATATTAAAGAACTTTCAAAGTACTATATCTTGCTGCTACAATTCACACAGTACTATATTCATTAATCAATTAGTCATATAGATTTTATCATGTTTAACTGTATTTAAGTGACCCTATCTATTCTGAGACAGGAATGTAATGTTGATTAAAATGAACTTGTGTTGATTGAAATGTATACATTTATTAAATTTGCAGAATAATTTGCCTATAATTTAAACAGTTATAACAAAAAGGAAGTTTTAACAGTGGCCCACACAGAAATTTTTTAAGGAGGGGGGGGGGGGTTAAGGGTTGAAAGTATACCATTCTCGTTTCATACCCCCAATGCCCCTCCAAACAAATTCTTTCGATTTTGTCGAATTTCGGGAACAAAAAATAGTGTAAAATAAATTATTGAATGAATAATCATCATTAATTAATAAAATAAATTATTAAAAACAAATACCCAATTAAATTTTACGTACTATATACAAAGAATTATAATCAATCGAAAAAAATTAAGGGTAATTAGGCTCCCCATTTCCCCTTTTCTGCACCACACATTGAGTTTCAATCATTACATATGCTTAAAAATATTGTTTGTTTTATTAATTATTGACCATCTTTAAGATTTGCTTTTATTTTTGTCCTTTTATTTAGTATGATTTCATTATTTCTATCAATTCCATTTCTTATAGCGAGCTCATATTCTTTTCCCAAGGTTATGACTTAAAAAACGCTAATAACGGCAATACACTGCAGTTTTTCATTTTACATACAATGCTACTTTAAGATATAGCCGAGAAGAGATAATTATGTAAGGATATATATATTTCTCACTATAATAAACAAGAAAAAAGAGCGACTCACTCATTCTCTCACTCTCTCTCTCTCATTCACTCAATCACTCATCACGATTTTTCCGAAACTATTAGACCTACAGACTTGAAATTTGATAGGCGTGTTCCTTTCATGGAGTAGAGATCAGTTACAAAAGAGTTTTTGCGAAAATCGACACCCGAGTTGGGTTGCGAGGGGTTAAGTGCCATTATAGATAAATATTCCGGTTTTTGAACTGATAAACATACAGATTTAAAATTTGGCAGGTATGTTCCTTTCATGGAGTAGAGAACCATTACACAAAAGATGTTTTTACGCAAATTGACTCTCAAGGGGGTTTCGAAGGGTTAAAGAACGTTATAGATAAATAGTCCCGTTTTTGAGCTACTAGGCCTGCAGATTTAAAGTTTCGCTGGCGTGTCCTTTCATCAGCTACAAAAAGGAAGTTTTACGAAAATCAAACTTCAAGGGAGGGGGAGGGTGCGAAAGGTTAAATGAGAACTATAGGTAAATATACGCTTTTTTGTACTGTTAAACCTACAGACTTAAAATATGGCAGGCCTATTCCTTTCAAGTAGAGATTTGCTAAGCACGAATTTTAAAAAAATTGACCCCTGGGGGGGGGGGGGCATGGGCCATTATGGATAAATATTTAATTTTTTTGGTTAGATCCATATACTTGAAAATTGAAAAGCATGTTTTTTCCTTTGTTGAATGAAGATCTTCTAAGCCCTGATTGGGCGGAAATCGACTCCTATGGCAAATGTGGAGAGTTACTGGGCCGTATAGACAAAAAAGTCTTGTTTACGAGCTATTAGAACTACAGTAATAAAATTTGATATGCATGTTTCTTTTGTTCAGTTGAAATCCGCCAAGAATGAATTTTACCGAAATCGAACTCTTAAGAGGTGTTAAGGGTCTTATTGAAAAAAAGAATTTCCATTTTTGGAATATTAGACTTAGACATGAAATAACCAAGCATGTTTACTTTGCTGTGAGTAGAGATGCACTATAAAGATGGGTTTTGCGGAAATCCACTTCAATACTACTCGCGTATTAGTTTCAATTTAAACTCAAATTGATCAATCCTGTAAAATCTCAAAACATGAGTTTTGTTGCAGCCCAACTGTAGAGAGGGTGCTTTATAAACGCGGGAATATATATAAGGATGTAGTGATGTTCTCCACACACATTCCGGAGAGAGGAGCAAACATTTGCCCAGCAACATGTAGGCTAGCATTGTCTTTCAGAAATACAGCTCCATGAATGCTTTAAAAGAAAGGTATGATTTTGGGTTCTAAAACTTCTGGGTTTCATAGGTTGTTGTATCGAGAATAACCGCAATTCTTTTAAGCTGAGAAGTGCATGATATTCAATGTCAATGCAAATCATTATACTTAGAGTTCGTCCACTATGACATCGAATAACGAACTCCGAAAGTGGTATTCGTTTGTATAGTGTTTAACGCGAAAGTAGTCATTCATTTATCCCATATTAGAACGGAGTTCATCGGAAATTACGACTTTTTGTCAAATTATATACTAGGGTTGATGTCGATGAATCCATTGAAGTTGTAGGTGCCGATGCTTTTCGTGAGAAAATTCTGCACAAGGGAACTCTTACATGCAGGGACGTCTTAAGACTTCTTGATGCCCTGGGCCCCTACTCAAAAGTAGGTCCTGGCCCCCTACAAAAATGCAGGCCCTGTGCCCTTATAAAAAAGTAGGCCCTAAGCCCCTACAAAAATGTAAGCTCAGGGCCCCTACAAATATGTAGACTCCACCTAGGACTCTCAAAAGTAGACAGTACATAGCATACGTTGTCAAATTCTCTTGCAAACAATAACCCGAAACAAATAAATATGCGTGACATACAATCGCACGGACCATCGCGACCGACTGCCGCCTTTTGACTGAATGAATAATAATGGTATATGGTGGTAGACCTGTATATGGACGAGGGTCATCATATGTAGCCAGTTGGCATATCGTCCAAAATTCCCAGTTTTTCGGAGAATACAGACACAAATAACATTTGACCATTGAAATTATTCGAATTATGATGCTATTAAAACTGAGTCGAGAACTAGACGAGGCCCCCATTGCGGCCGAGGCCCTAGGCCCGGACCAGTTGGCCCATGCCTTAAGACGTCCCTGCTTACATGCTGCTCATATTATAGCAATCACCAACAAAATTATTCAAGCAGACAATGACACATCTATAACAATGCTTTGACGGTTCTGTAAACTGTTGAAATGAAGCTGTGTGGTTCGTCACTGCTTACAAGAGAAGTGTCTCCTCATATGCTGATGCAATCTTTCGTAATCCACTCTATTAGATTTCAGATTCGTGTGGTTCTCCCAAGTTCACTACTTCCACACCTATATCACTGACGTGACATTCAATTGTTAGCTGTTATTGCTTTATGAGAAGAAAGAAAAAAAACCCTTCACTTGGCTAAGCATTGGTCTCCGTTTGCACACCGTAAGTGGTTCATAATGGGTCCCATATCAACGTTGAGGCGATTTGACTTCTCAGAAAGGATTTACCATAAGCATATAACCATAGACTGCTTTCAAAGTCTCACTAAAATTCCTTCCTTCATGGCTAAATCGGTAATTCAGAGGGTGCTGCTCAGTCTTCACACGCTGGAGATCAATATTCTAATCATTTGAACAAAATATCAAAATTTGCTCTTGCTTGTTGAGTTTCAAATCATTCACGTCATATCTCTATGGTGCTGCATTATTTACACGATAGGAGTATATACGCAATTTATTCAGTTATGATCCTGTTTTTTCTTCGATGATATACACTTTTTAAAATTCAATTACCTTACGTTATTCATATTATTATAGATATTGTTAAATTAGGTGAAAAAGAAGTTATGTACTTTTACTAGAAAATGCATTCCAATGGATAAAGAAAGTCATAAAGTAAATCAATAAGTTTTATCATTAATATAAAATTTAATATTTCATTTCTTTTTTAAACTGTATTACTTTAAGAAATCTATCATATTTTTCAAAATAAGGCTAATTTTTTTTTAACTAAATAGAACCATACATAATAAAAAAACTTTTCTCTGGAGAAAAAGCTTGGACATGATTGAAAAGCATCGGGATAAGGATTATAGAATGTTAATAAAGAAAACATCATGTTGCTGAAACGTTAATTCAACTCATAAATTATTTTAATTATAAACTGAGTATATATAAACCTTTAATACCCTTAACTTTTATTTAATACTTTCCTATTTTCTTCATAATCTTCAAAAATATTATCCTTTATAGCATTTTATGAAAACCCTCAATTGAAATACATGAAAATAGGAAAAATATCCTAAATAATAGCATTTTAATGAATATGTTCTACTATCTAATAACAGAGGGGAAAATAAGAAAGATTGAAATCTCAATACTTGTGTGTGTGTTGGTATCAGGGCGTGGTCTAACCCAATTTCAATAACGAAGTCAAATGAATGAAAAAATAATCACATATCAATAAAAAAAAACTAAGACTGAAACATCTTTCTTTCCCTTTCAAGGGCAATAGGCTGGTATTTGACGCTTATCTCGAAATTACATATTAGTACAAAAAGTAAAAAATGAAAAATTCTGCAACATAATAGTCTTGAATAAGAAAAAAAACAAATCATTGTTTTTGCATTAATGATTCGTTAACGTTAATTAAAGTGAAGTTGCTCTTATTACGTTTTATTACTTGAAAGTGCGAAAAAAAAACTTACCGTAAAATCCGGCGTATAACGCGCACTCATACTTTCAAGCAACATTTAAAAAAATTTTTGGTATATTCTCCGTATAACGTGCACTCCCTTTTTTACGATGGAACCTGAAACATATGTGTGCGATGTGCTCTTATGTTTTTAAGTTATTTATATTTGAGGTATTATTCCAGACTTTTGAAAAAAATATAGTATACTCTAGAACAACCCTTTAAGTTCAATAGGTATGTCAATTCTTTTAAATAAACAATACTCCGATCTATTTAGAAGTATAATTTTTTTATGCTCATTTTTTTTATTATTTTTGAAGCTATCGTTTTTATACTCGGCGTATAACGCGCACCTGTAAATTTCGATCATATTTTTTGTGTTCAAAGTGCGCCTTATACGCCGGATTTTACGGTATTCATCAACACACAAAAAAGTTTTATTTAAGATTTACACACACACAAATTATGTGAATTATTTCAAGATCACGAAAAGTATCATAAGCGTTATTCCACCTCATTAAGTTAAAGAAGTCTGTGTTTTCAAAACTTAAGCTTTTTTGTATACATGTTTGAATATCAATGTATATAATTCTCAGTATATTGATGTAATACATAATATTTTTATCAATACGAAAATAATTTCATATTATCAAGATATATTAATTTATCTAGTTGGTATGGAGAGATTTAATGACCATATAGGGTTGGGCTTACAAACGTGTGGTTTCGTGAACTGTCTCGTGGAATAATAGAATTAGTTGCAAGTTACATTCAATAAAGCCTCAATGTGTATTGAGTGTTAAGATTTTGAGTAAAAGGTGTTATGTAGGTGATATATCTCCTAAATTTGAATGAGGTGTAGAACTTCGAGAGACCTGTAGTCAAATTGGACAACACAGCACCGCAGAAATCTTCACAAAAGAAAAACTTCTGATCTTTACCTTAAGTAAATTTTCCAAAATATTCATGAAGTGACGTCACTATAATAAAATAAAAACGCTCCACCACAGACATCTTCCAGTAGAAGAAAAGGCCAAAGTGATGTAGTCAAAGATCTTGGTTTAAGCGGTCACTTATTGTTCGGTATGACCAACCAGCTTAGCACATCCCGACTATGCAACTACATTCAAGGTATTATAGTTGGCTATAAAGTCTTCCACAACGTCGTAGTGGCATTATAGGTTATGTCTCTAGAGAACTATAAAGCCGATAACGAAAAATGAAATAGTCTACAATTGTTACCTGCTCCTTACAATGTTAGTTGTAGAGTAGAAACGTTCGCTATGACCAAAGAATTAGCTGGAACTGTATTTTAATAACATTTTAATAATTAACTAACTGCATTTTAATACTTAGGTTTTTATCATAATAAGTTCGCCTCATGTGATTCAAAACATATTTTTACTGCGTTTTTATTATGTTTATTTTGATTGATTTTGTGAAATGTTTTTATGTTTGATTTTACATCTGTTCGCATAAATGCAATAAGTTTGGTTCCATACGTTGATCATTTTATTTAGTTCTCTGTGTATTCAACTTATCTTTGTGTGTTCGACTGTACTAAAGTACTTCATCTTTCTCTCCTTTGACTGCACACTGTTGAATTGTTTTTGAAAATCCCCAATTATATTTTATTAGTTACTTGAAATAGCATAAAATTTATTTTATGATGAGTTATATTCCATATAATGTTTATGTATGAAATACTTTATGCATTGAACCAAATTTTTTCTCTTGTTAATAAAAAAGATTAAATTTTCTTAAAACACACTCTATATTCATCGTAATTCTATATTTTTAAAACTCTATATTTATCGTAAATCTATATTTCTAAAACTTTATTTATATCGTAAAACTCTATATTCCTATAACTCTATATTTATCCGTATTCTTTATAACTCTATATTTATTGTATTCTCTATGGCTCTATATCTATCGTAGGTTTGTAACTTTACTTTTATTTGAATGACGAGGGGATTATCAGGCATTGATTTCTTAAAATAAAAATGCCGTAACTTTTGAGTGGCCGCAACAGCTGAGTGGTTGCGTGGGTTCAAGTCTTGGCGCCGTTGAAGACCCCCCCGGGGGGAAAGAGGTGGTACACGTTAAATTTGTCGGGTTTCATAGGCCTCACGTTGGGGTGGCATGGAAGTATTGAGAGGTTCAACGCCAATAGCCCTCGTACAGCCTAAAAGTGCGATGTAAATAAAAAATCAAAGCCAAAACTTTTGAACTCAAAAGTTGTTTTGTAATTGTTGCAGAGTAAAAGTACCGTAAACACGCACCTATATACTTTCAAGCTGTAATTTTTAATTTTGAGATATATTCGCCGTATAAAACGCACCCTCTTCTTTAGAAGAAACCTGAAATGTAAGTGCGAAATGCTTTTGTGTTTTGAAGTCATTTATTCGAGGTATAATTCCACCTTTTGAAAAATATGATATACTTTTAGAACTACAACCCTGTAAGCTCATAAGGAACGTTATTTCTTTTAAATAAACAGTATTCCGATCTATGTAGAAGTCTAATTTTTTTCTATGATCATCTTTTTTATTATTTTTAAAGATCTCCTTTTTATACTCGGCGTATAACGCGCACTCTTAGATTTCGAGTTTATTTTTTTGCGTTAAAAGTGCAAGTTATACACCGGATTTTACGGTAGTTAATAAAATCTGCCTAATTAATAAATAGCATTTTATTCCTTTTAAATACACATTATTTAAAATGTGTCCACATTATTTCCTTTTATTTACACATTATTACAAATTCCTGTCTTTTCATCTTGAAATCAAATCCCACATAAGTAATAATGAGATTTATCTCTTATGTGACTGATCATAAAGGGACTTTTTTTTCTCTTATCATTAAATGTTCAGGTCATTTTAAACATTATTCCAATCTTTTTCTACTTTTAGGTTCAAACAATGCATATTTTGATTTTGAAGACAAAAGAGTTTATTTATGAGATATCAGTAATGATTTCGCATCCTTCTTTACTCCCTCTTTATTTTCAATGTACTATTTCCCATTGTTTCGGGCCATAAACGTTTTCTGAAAAAAAACATTTGAATTATTAAAGAGCTTTTAATAAATTTGATTCGAGATCTTTTGTTATATCTTTACATAAAAAGGAAGTTTTGCGGTATATTTCACGAATAAATGCCTAAAATCATTGTGTGCTGGATTTTCTCAGAATTTTAAATATTAAACAATATGAAATGAGTGTTTTAAATATACTCTCCAGTATTTATGTTTAATTAATTATTTTTCTCATTATTGTTCCTCGATAGTGAATATCAAACCACTGGTAACCTTCTCTAAGTTGTTGCCCTAATGCTTCCGTGTTTGTTTTAATTTGAAAATATCAAATTTCAGAAAATATTTCACATAAAGAAAATGTTATACACATTTCTTTGAAACACTTCTTTTACATGGAACAGAAAAATAATAGTGAGAATTCTCGCAAAAATTATTTACGCTTGGTATACAAATCGGCATTTTAAATGAACATTTAACTTCTTTATTTACCCATATCCTGTCTAAATATAATGAATGTTCAGAAAAAACATCTCGTGTAATAATAGAGTTCAGCTTTCGAAATGTGAAGGGGAGTGTCCATTCTGAACTTCCCAGATGAAGTAGCTTACACTCAGAATGACCTTATGATTCGCTGTTGAATATAATAATCATTTTGCAACGCGTTAATTTCTAAAATTAAAAGACCGAAGAAAAAAAATTACATATGCGAGTGTGGGAGCAAATGTAATTGTTTTCGTAATTCTACGATGCATTCGAAATTAAATTTATAAAGCTGTAGTCGCATGGAGGTATGATATGCAATTAACTTTTTGAAATTTCCTCTCTTTTCTTTGTGTGTGTGATTTACTCTTCTGAAAATGTTAACAACTGCACTTGAATTTTTTCGCAATATTATGATCAGGATTGCGACGCCCAAAAAAGTTTTGCTGCACTAATTCAGATAAATGCATATTTACTTTAATTATTTTATTTATTATGCGAAATTCATTATTTTTTTTCTTTATATGAATTATAGAAAGTTTTCTTTTCTTTTCTTTTAAAACTGATACGTAAAATTCTTTTCTGAAAAAAAAATTTCGATAATTATTCAAAATTTTGAAAAATTAATCCGGTAGAGTCCCGAAAACTCGACCTAATGTGAACCGAAGGGTGGCCGAGTTTGTGAAAATGTCTGGTTATCGAGATTGGGATTAAAAAAGAATAAGTATGAGTTTTCCTCAGAAAATATGGTAATGTACATATATGTATTGTTTGCTTGAGTCTTTACATGAAAAGAAAAACCAAGGAATACCTAAAATACAGTAATTTACCTGATCAGAAACGCGTCAGAAAAACACTTTTTGAAGGCGTAAGGGTGTCTGTGTAATGAAATTTAAGTAACCGACTTTGCTAAAACTGGCTAATTTTTTTTAAAGAAATGCACAATGCCCTGTTGTCTTCCGTGCTCGTATTGCACTCTGCGTTTTGCTGCTTCATTACAAAGACGACGAAGGAGCGGTAAGTCCATTTCCGACACACCTTATTCAAAATACTGAAGGGTGGTTTCGACAACCTTTAGTCCCTCACTATGCAATATTTTATGATAGTTGGGGTTTTTTTTTAATAATTAGATTTAGTATGATATTTAGGACCTTGAACGGGTCTGCATGTGTGTGTGGGGGGGGGGGTCGACCTGTAAGGGTATAGCCGAGTTATCCGGACTGGCAAGTTATCGAGTACCGAGTTTTCGGGACTATTGTATCATATTTTATACCAAACTGGCATCTGTAGATGCAACAACGAGCAGTTTATGAAAGATATTTGAGTGAGAGGAGAAAATATCTTACTTGATTATTTAACTCAATAAGGACTCAGTCCACATTGGAAGTTATAATTATGTATTTATTAACACATTCACTGCCGGTAAAATTGATATATCCATCCTCAGAAGCCGAATTACAAAATAGTGTTTTAATGATTAAAAACATTTCTTATACTTTAGTAGTAAAACCAGAAAAATCTTTTATTTTCATGTTTCACTCTTTTCTAGAAATTTTAATATTTTGGTTTCAGTCAGTTTTTTATTTACTTTCCATTTCTTAGGCTGTGAAGGCCCTGCAATACTTGTAATGTTCACCATTTTTAAAAACGGATATAAAAAAAATTTAAACACAAAATTTAAAAACCAAGCACATAAAATATAAAAATAATGCTTCACTAACCCTTAAAAAACCTCTTCGCTCAACCTCCAAAGCCACACTAAAAATAAAGCATATAATTTATGATAATCGCGATCCTTGTCCCACAGCGGGGCCGGCATGCGAGGTAACACCATACTGACGCGTCTGCGCGTCATTGGCAACGAACGTTTAACTAATTATGTATTATTTGTTTTAAAAAATTTTAATTTTAAAGTACTAGATTAAATTTGTATTTGTGTTTTAGTTCTTGTTAAAATGAAAATGAAAAATGCTCTTTTTGACTCGATAATTTTTCCCTATTAAAAATAGAAACCCTATCAACATATCCTGTTTCAGTGCAGTTAGAAAACCATAAAAAATAACAGTTTCAATCAAGATATGCGTTTTCTTTAAAAATGTATCCAAGCAATTTGAAAATAAATATTCTAATTATGGCTAATTTCTGTTGAAAAGTCAATTGTCCAATTTTTATGTGATTAAACTTAATTTTTTTCTTTATGCTGTTTTATATCATTTGATTTTACTTGCATGTAATTAGAGTGAAATCAACAATTCAACAAAATATATTTATTAAAATAAATAAATAAAAAATAATAATAATAACAACATCACCCAAGAATTGGAGAAAATTCCAAAATACTTCACCATTGGCTGTTGTTGAAGAGGTATTTTTGACAGAATTACACAAAATAGAAAAATTGGGCTTTTAAAATAGGGATAAAAAGGATAAATGCATGAATTCTTCAGGAAAAAAAACACGTGATCGGGACTATTAGTGTATAGAATTCTAGGGCTTTTTATATCCTATAATAAGATCCTATTTATAAAACTTCTATGAAATTTAGTTTCAAATTTTTTACCATTTTTTAAACTTCAAACTACTAAGCATCGTCTTTTCTAGATGCATGAAAACACGTAAACACACGTATACTCCCCAATACCCCTCCCCCTTACAGTGATCGTAGTAGCCTATTGGTCAAGGTCACGGACTCGTGACTGGCGTTTTATGAGTTCGAGTCTAGTACTGCTGAAGATCCGACGCGATGCACGTTAAATCTGTCGAGAGCTCAAATGTCCTCCCGTTGGTGTGGCGTGGTAGTTAGGAAAGGGGGATGCCAGCTCAGATGTCATCCTCGTTACTTGATCATGGTTCAAAATTACGAGGTCCGTCACCAACAGCCCTCATGCAACTTTACAATGCAACGTTAATATAACTGTCACTCCCCCCCCCCCATAATGACTATCAATAGTAGCTGAGGCCTGTATTTGAATTCCGGAAAAGGCATAGGTGTTTGCGAATGTGTAGTGCCTTTGCGGCACGAGGGCACTTTAAATAGCCGTCAAGCCGCAAGTCCTCTCGTGAGGTTGGTGGAAAAGGAAGAAAGGTAGGAGGCCCCTGACCACCTCCAGGGTGTTTTCCCTCAAATTTGGGGTGAACCGAGCCGTCTACTGTCACCTGTATTGTGCTCAAAGCTAAGGCCAGCTTACAATCTAGCCCTTTGCCATGTTGAATTTCATGGTCCTCGATCTGGCAGTGCCGATCAGGTGGTATTCGAAGCAACAACAAAACACATCCCATTCTGTCCGAATAGAGATGCAAGTATTTGAATGTAGAGGATAAAAAATAATTAACACTACTCTGTGTCTATGTGACACCTTAATAAATATCTGTAGTTAGCACTGGCTTTTGTCCGTTATTTAACCCTTTGTCATTGAAGCTCATCGTTTCAAAGTTAAAATATAAATAATGAAAGATTTAGTTTTGGAAAATTTGCAATTAGTGAAAAGGCAGCATTTCAATGGTCTTGAAGCGCATTTGGGACCTTAGCACTCTATGTGTTCTTTATCCCTGACGAAGACCCTTCTATTAATTTGAATGAATTTCTTTATACATTAATTCTTTGAATCTTTAATAAGCTAGTACATTTGCTTCTGCTTCATTAAGAGAAAATGGAAACAAAATTTATCATGTTCGAAAGGCTATTATAAAATTGATTTTTTCCTCACATCATCTGTGTTTTTGAAGTAATACCGAGAGCAATTGGGCTTTAATATTACTTTAGAATTTGATACCTGAATCTACTGATAGGAATGAAATACTCAAATAAAAGATTACTGTACACTTCCCTTCACTTTAATAAAATTTCGATTGTACAAGCTGCAAAATCTAGTTTGCATTATTAACTGTCAAACAGTTTCCTTGAGTTATATTTTCTAAAAAATATTTTGCATTTCCATTCCCTTCTTATTAAATGCGAGCAAAATAGAATATATTTTATGAATAGATAAATTTAATTACGCCTAACAATTTATTGAAAAATATCTATTGAATTCATTTTGAATTGATAAGAAGTTTATATATATAAATGTATAATTAATATTCAACAGGGAGTCTGCAGTCAGGATATAAATTTAATTTATAATCACTTAAATAAAATTTAAACTCAGATATTGCGACACAAAATGGCCATATTTCTTAATCACTTCTCAATTCATATTTTAAACGCTTTTCTAATGCCTATTTGTTTTGGTCTAAAGAAAGCATCAGAATCTTATTGATCAGTAGACAAACTGGTCTGACTTAAACATGTTGTATTACTTCCGAATTCCTTTTGACTTTGAATTTAGTCAATGACAGATAGAAACCTTTGAATTTCTTTAGGTATATGAGAAAAAGTAGCCATTTTTCTTACTTAAAGTTAATTTTTCTTAACTCCAAAAATAAAATTACATTGTTTTTAAACTGTAAGTATTATATCAAAACATTCTGTCAATTCTTCGTCATCAGTTTACTTTTTTCATTGATTTTATGTCAATTTACTATAAATCAAATCATCAATAAATTGACAAAAGTACAAAAGGTAATCTCTCTTGCTTTAATTATGGAATAAATTATATTTAAATATTCTTTTTTTCTCTCTACGTAAAAAAAGATTTCATGATACTGTAATAAATTTATTACGTACTATCGCAGCAATATTAACGTTCAAGATAACTCATCAAGCTGGCAACTTAGAATTCGCATGAGTCGTTCGCACTGAATTAGCAATCATGTGCTTCGTTTCATAAATGTCACCCATACTGTTGTGATAGTACATTATTTCAAGCTTTTACAGAAAAATATCGCAACGATTGCCTGGACTGGAATCGTTGTGTGAGAAGAATGGCGTTCTCTTATACGATTACTTATTAACAATTAATGGAGGAAGCTGCTAGAGCTGAAGGTTCATCAAAATATAAGGACTTTATCAATGAAGTGTCGAATAATGCTGCTTCAGTGATGAATTTATCTGAAGAGGAGCCCCATGAACGAATTTTGCTGAAAAAGTACAAATAAATAGAACTGCAAAATGCATGTAAATTACAATTTTACAATTTGAGCAATTTTTGTACAAAAAGTCTACTAAGTTAGGAAAATTAATGGGTCACGCTTAAAAATATTAAAATTTTAAAAAATTAATAATAATAATATTTATTTATAAGTACAGTAATTTAACACACATAGTTAATAACCCCTATTTAATAGCAGTTAATTATTTATTGATGATCTGCTGAAAGATTTTATCAAAATTAAAATAATTCTATGTTATTATAGTTTTTCTAGATTTAAATGCTTTAAATATGAGTTTTCTATGTAAATTGCCTACAAAAATTATCTTCGATAGTTTAGTTGGTTAGACATTTATTTCTTTCTTATAATTTGAAACTATCTTTGTGTTGAATTTATTTCAAGATTCATATAATATGTTTTTCAAATTCAGTTATAATGAAAGATAAAAATATATTTCAAACAGGTTGCAAATTTTTTAGAACAGTCATTTTACGAAACAGTTTATGCATAGTACTTACTTTTGATGTAATTACATGCAGGATGTTTAAATGCGTAATAAATTCATTTTTCGTTTACTTTTTTTAAAATTTTAATTTTAAATATCCTGCCTTTTTTCTTTCTTTAGGATATTTTTATTGCTTCATTTAATTTATCATAAATGTATTAGAGCACATAGTTTTTTCTTTTTTCTTTTCTACATGTGAGGAAGCTGTTAGGGTTACTTAGTATTGCTTATTTTCTATTGAGAGTTTGAATAACTTTTATTTGGGAAACAATTAAAGAAAATTAGCTTCACGTAATATCTAAGCAATGAAATTTCTTTTGAAATTTAATAACCGTGTAAAATAAAAATACGTTTAAGAAAACTAAAAACATGTAATTTAGATGAAAATGGGGAAAAAGTAGCTTCGTAAAAGCAATGTCATTTTATCAAGTATTTGAATAACATAAAAAGGTAATTACCACTTTAACAGAGAAGTTCAGTATAGTTAATAAAATCAGTTTTATATTTTTCTTTTTTTAAAAAATTCACGTCAAATGTAACAATTCTTTTCCATTTTTCATTAATCAGATTTTGCTTAAGTATGACAATTTTTGTTGAAGAGAGCGATGAGAATATTTATTGATTTTTTTTGTGGACATCTTTAGTTTAGCCTCCATACGATTTATCCAAATTAACCACACTTGTTCCTTAAACATCTCTCTCTCTCTGCACATATATTTATATATATATATTTAAAATCATTTTTAAAAAAATCTAATATCGGTTAAGTTTATTTTCAATTTTAGCGTAACTGTTCTTTAAACATCTATATACATAATATATATCATTAAAATCATTTTTTTAAAAAGAATCTAATATAGACTCAGTTTATTTTCAGTTTTAGTGAAGTTAAACAAATATAAGTCTGCTAACGTGATTCGAAGTTTTTCACGTTAAATAAATTTTTAAAAATTGTGACGGATCTATCCACCTCCTTTTTTTAAATCCTCTTGGGAAATCTTTGGTCTATCAATTCGAATTTACTCGCAACGAACCCTTTGAAGATGCAACCGTGATTATGCAGATTAGGTTAGATATATATAGTCTAGGTTTTCATGCTAGTGATATTGAGATATAGAGAATCTCTGTCTAAAAGGAGAGATTGCTACCGATCAGGTATTATTATATTTTATAGCGCGTTTCAGATATTAGATAGTTGAAGGTATTAAAGTGACGATTGGTCACCATAGCTAAATTATAACAGACATTTCGAGCAGTGGATTGATACGAAAAAAGGAGGATCGATATTTAAGAAGTATTCTCATAATTCGTGCCTCTCGTTGTTTAATCTCCTATTGCTCAGATTAGGAACATCTCTTCTAGCTTGAATTTATAGAATTCTGTCTGTTGATAATTTGTGTGTTTAATAAATAGTTGAAAAGTAATATGGCGAGTCATCCTTCCCTTCCTTCCACAGCTCTAGGCGGGGTTGAGAGAAGATCTCAACCCTTATAAAATGTACTTTAAAACAATCATAATTTAACTTTCGATCGCCGAGGCCCTCCTTTATGTATCAGCCTGATATCGAGGACCCCCCCCCCCCAAGATTTTAAACACCCTTCCCTGATTCTCAACGCATAGCTGAGTGATTAAAAGTTCCTCAATAATTTTAAGACTACCTCTTCTACTTATGCAGACTTTAACACTTCTTTTTCTTTAAGAAAAAACAGTAAGCATCTAATTAACAATATTATAAAAAACTTATTTTAAATAAACAAGTAATGAACATAACTGTATCAATTAAAATTTTTAATGAAAGGATGGTGCTACATTTTCAGAGGCTATGAAAGAGGGAAACCTTAACATAAAATGAGAGACCTTTACGGAACCCTAGAAAGGCAATGGGGTGTCCCGGGGGTCCGCGGACCACTGCTTAAGAACCGCCGCTTTAAACCATAAAAAACATTTACATTAAATGTACAATTTTTTTTAAAAAAATCACTTTTAAAATTAAATTATTTAGACTGTTTAAAAAAATAAATTAATATAAAAAATATATTAATTGTTGAAAGATAAGTTACATTTTTATAATGTTATATTTTTATTTTATTATTTCCATTAAACTTTTAGGTGTAATAGAAAAAAATTGAACATCCTCGAACCCATCACAAACAACTTGATGCCACAATTAGTGGAAAATCTCAATTTGTTAATTTTACAGAGATAAGCTCACAGACTGAGTATAATTGCGCCTCTATTTTGACACTTAATATTGAATACGATTTCCAATAAGAAAAACATTGCAGTTTCCCCCCCCCTAAAGTATTACCTTCTTGTCTGATTCTAGGCTTTCTTCTGTGAATAGGATTAAATTTTTTTTTCTTGCTTATAGCTTGCTTTCAAACTTTCCGATTCTCGAAACCCTTACAACCATAATGTGTTTTCTTAAAATCCTACATTCCCCTTTTAGAAGAATATATCTTTAAAAAAACATTTAAAGTATATCAACATTTTATGGGTACCTTATGTAAAGATACTTTAAGAAAGAATTCGATCCGTTATTAAAAACTTTTAATAGAATATTAATATAATTTAGTCATTAATAAGTTTAATTTGTTCTCCAGGAGTCACATCTACTCATGAATTATACTTTGTAATTGAAATGTGCTTGCATTTTTTTACACAAACTTTCAAAGCTTAGCCCTGTTTGAATTAAATGCTGTCGTATTTCATATTCTACATTTAATTTGCTTCCATATTTTGTTTCAGTTGCAACATACTTCGAGATAAATTATTTTCACTTAAGGTATCCGAATACTTGTGATAACTTTTTTATAAAAAAAAAGAAGATATGGGGATTTTTTGTGGTTTTTAGATTTGATTTGTACATTTTAAGAAAAATATGTTAAAATTAAGAAGAGAAAAAGAAATTATTATTACTAAAATGGGAAAAAATGGGTAAAAATTTACAAAAAATAACATAAAAGCGGCCCATTCTGAATAAAAAGTTTATAAACAAATTTTCAATTTTTCAATTCTGATGTGTTGCTACATTATTTATTTTTGAAATGACCTTCAGGATAAGAGATATTTAATTTTTAACAAAAATTTGAGCATTTTATCTTAGTTATTATATGAAATTGCTTAAAAGAAAGTAGTGATTATATTCATATAAGGGACTGAAAATTTTGTAATAAAACAGTGATTGTGATAAATATGAAGGTTAAAACACTTCTAGTATTGAACTAAACATACACAAAAAATGAAAGTTAATTACTTAAAAAACTTTTTGAGCAATCGCTGGCCCCGTTTGAGCATTTTCAAAAAAAAAAAAAAAAAAACACATTTCGAGCAAAACGCGTTTTAAAAAAAAAGTATGACATATATATACACATATATATATATATATATATATATATATATATATATATATATATATATATATATATATATATCACTTAAAGTAAAGGCATCTGCTTTTACTAAAACACTTGTAGTTTTTGTTCTAATGAACGGAAAATAAAATAAACTTGGTATTTTTATAAAGCCAATAATATGGCCTATAAAATATAATCATAAAAAATTTGTCAATTTTTGGCAAATTCACAATTTTAGGGTAGTCGGATACTTTAAACTTAGATTTTAATGTCAAATATGTTGATTTGTCGATAAGTTGTTCCCTCTCCTTTATTGCAGATGATATTTCCATAAACGAAAAAAATGCATTTTCCAAAAGAAAACTATGTAGTTCTGCAAAACATTGTACTAACGAGTATGAAGTTATTACGTAGAACCCAGGACACTAAACAACAGAATATTCACTATTAACAGGCAGTATATATTAAAAAATCCATTCAAATACTTTTTATATACTAAAAAAATTATAAAAAGTATTACAAAATACAGTTACTATGTATAAATAAATTTTTTAGTTTTAATGACTGGAGGAGTGTTAGATACTTGTAGTTATACAAGATCAAAGATAATATGAATTCATTTAGCATACTCATTTATAATTTTCTTTTCGATTTTTTATATTGACTCGTAGAACCTCTGGGTATGCCTCACTAAATCCCACAGTTCAGTGGAAGACAGTTTAAGGACCAATGGCTTATAGCATTGATACACACACACACATATATATATATATATATATTATATATATATATATATATTATATATATATGTATATATAATCAAAATTTCTCTACAAGAGAGAGATGAATTACATGATTAATACTTAAAAGAATATCAATTGCTAGATAACAAGACAACAGAATTTAGAAGGAGATATGAAAGATTGAAATAACAGAGTAAAATATAAAAGAATGAATGCTTCAGTATTATCAACATTGCTGACTTAGGACAGCATGTATACATAAAATTTTCTTTAAAAAAATCCTTCTGTATAAAAGTGGGGTTGAACATGTTTTTTGGCCAGCCAACCTTCCCCTTTTTTCTGTTAATAATACGAGCAAATACCAATTGGAAATAATGGATAGGAAATCTAAATCCATTATAAGGAAAAGGTAACTTACCCAAAAATTGCATACTGAAATGCAGAGCCCGCGCTAATTCTGAGTACAATAAACAAGTTATTGCCAGATTCTGGACCCAAATACAATTTCAAAACAAAGCAAAGGCTGAAAAATAGCACTTAGCAAAAGTATGAAAAGAATAGAAATTTTAAAATAAGAAATGTAAACATACTACCATTATCTTAGAGACTCTTAATATGGTTTAAAAGATATATAATATATTCTAAAAAAGTAATTTTATCTAAAACTAGAAACTGGGGGTATTTAAAACTATCTAGGAAGAATAATAAATCTATAATATAAACCTTTAAGACTATGGAAATTTAATCCTTACTATTTAGAATTTCATTATTTAAATATCTATTAATAAAATTAATTGGGTAGTTTTGAATTAAACAGTATTTAGTAAAATGTTTATAATTTTTTATTTTTTCTGATTTATTAGAAACTAGAAATTTATTGCGTAGTGTGTAATTAAGAACAATATTTCTGAATATAGATACATGCACATTACTCTCCCAATGCGGTACTTTTATAATATTGAAATTAAAGGCTTCTCGTTTATCATAAATATTAGTAACTATTTTATAATCTTTTAATTTAATTTCTATATCAAGAAAATTTGCTTCGTAACTGTTACCATTTGTCTGTATTTATTAAGATATTGTGGATAAAAATTAATATTATGTATAAAGTTGTCTTGCTTGCCAAAAATGATTATATCATCTATATAACGAAAAAATAAAATTCTAAGTTGTCTGTGAAACTATTTTCAAAATAATGTAAATATAAATTGGCAAGACAGTTGCTAGCTGGGCCACCTTGTGGTAGACCCTTAATCTGTTGATAATAATTACCATTATGATAAACATAATTCTCTTTTAGAACTAACCTAAGTAGAGAACCAAATCTATCATATTTGACATTTTTAAACAAATTATCTTTATTGTATTTTATGTGTTACTAGTGTTTTTATCATATCATCAATATTAATTGAGTTAAAAAGATCTTCAAAATATAAACTAAATACTGAAAAATCTTTTTATCTTTAATTTGTGCAATAAGTTCTGTACTATTTTTAAGAATGGCTGAAGTTTTTAGATTATTTATTGCATCTTGTAACATTTCATGTAGAATTTTGCCTGATTTGCTGATATATGTATTAAAAACCATTAGTAACTGTTCTAAACTTTACTGGATTTTTATGAAATTTAGGAGTAAGAAATACATGTGGAAATTTAAAATTATTATTAATTTGTATTTTTAATTGTTTATGAAAAGCCAAAATTCGATTATTTATTTCTCTATCAGAAATTGATGACCTAATAAAAGCTGTATTATTTTCAAAATGTTTGTTGAGCATTAAACTATAATAGTATTTACAAATGAAGGCAAAATTTCCAGGCACTTTATCAATGTAAACTATAATAAATTCATTTTGTAATTTTTTAATCTGATTTTTAATATCATTAAAAAAGATGTTATTATCTGTACTAAAGTTATATTTATTAATCTGTTGTGTAATGTTACATTTAAACTCTGTGAATGCCTCTATAGGCATACTATATTTAATAGCAATTTTGTAAATGAATTGCTCAATATCATTATATAATGATTTTTGATAATTTTATTATTATTGGATATCATAAGTCTAAAACCAGTACCTTTATTCATTATATTTCTAAGATTATTGTCTTTTACAATATTGAGATCACCAGTAATAACATGCTGGTGATAGTTATCTTTGAATTCTTTAAATTCATTACAATAACATATTAAATTTTCTTGCTTGATAGGTGCATTATAGTTAAAAATTGATCTACCTATTTTTTATTATATTTAAAAGCCTTTTTAATAGTGATATTTTGAATTGGGAAAGTTGACATGTGTTTTTTAAAAATGCTAGAAAAATTAATATTATCAAAAGATTTATTCATATATAATAATGTACAATATTCTGTTTGATATTTTTATTTACATTGACATTTATTTTATGTTTATGCACAGAATATTTTTATACACTTCTCAGAATGTGCTGAATCTAATATAAGAAGTACATATCGTGGATCCCATCATAACCAGACTATTTTTGACAAATGCTCGTGTCGAGGAAAATGATGAGCATGAGTTAAAAGGAGATAAACATATATAATTGTCATTTCCGCAGCTTGCTAAAGGAATCATATTGAGGAAGTCATATAAATAATCTGTAAGGAACATTTAGGTATTGGAAGATTTCCTCAACTGACATGACACTAATAACGCGGAAGAATTTACACATACGCCTCAAATAACACGACAAATTTTATTTTATAATGTATTATTATCTATACTAAAACATATTGATTCTCATTAAAACTGTAATACATTTAAAATAATTAGCATGCAAACACTATTGTTAAGATGCAGATGTATAAGTTTTTTTTATATTCTTCTTTGCACACAGGTTATAGTTCCCTTCTCTCTCTTATTTTAACCCGTTTTGATATTCTCTCTCTCTCTATATATACTATATATATACAAACGATTCTCGATAATTCGAAGTTGAAGGGACCAATGAAAAACTTCGAATTATCAAGAGTTCGAATTATTTAAGAGGGTAGAAAAGAATTTCCTAAGTACACGGAAGAGAAATTTTTTTCTGACACATTTAAATTTGAAACTATGTAATAAAACAAAAATTGCGCCCAAATGTATAAAACTCTTTTAAAGTATTTTTAAAAAGTGCATACACAGTATAAATATTTTACATACGTTAAAAGCCCTGTATTAAAGGAATACATTCAATACATTTATACACAATCCTACGCATCTCTTCTTCACAATAGCGGACCATCCTTTCTGAACACTTGTGTATCAAAGCCACGTGTTAAACGAAAGATACGGACGGTTGACAACAGGTGTGATTGGTCTATTGTCCATTTAAGGGAATGAAAAAAATAAAAGTGTCTTTTCGCCAGAGGAACCGAAAAACACAAAAAAAGGGTAGCAGACAGATGGTCTTCAAAGGGGCTACATTTTAGGGAAGACACGCAGAGACAACACAATGCAAAACTTGTAAGCTTCAACCTGTTTATTACAGGACTGCACGTGATAGTCAGTGTTCCAATTGTCGAGAGTTTTATAGCGTGTCCGATCCCAGTCAGAGTCTCCAATGCATCCCGAGATGTCTCGCTACATTCTCCCTTGGCGGAATATGCAAATATTTAACTGTTTCATTTTTATGTCGTTTCGTACCTTTTCATTTGATCACCCCTTGTATATATTTGTATAAAAAAATGCGTATACTTTATTACGCATTTTATTTTTAGTGTGTACTTTTTAGCCTAAACAGAGCTTTGACTAAATTATTCGCAAATGACTTAACTAATGCTAATTAATAGTCATTTTCCCATTGTAACATGTTAAACTAAGTTGATGATATTTCTTCTGCACGAGTTTTTTCCCCCAACGCTAAAGATGTATCTGAGTTGTAGATAATACTTATTAGACGCATGAATGGTGTTTATTAACGTCGCAAACTAAAGATACCAGAGGGCCAGTGCCGATTTCAGCTAATTTTGGGCCCTGGGCACAGATCTACAGACCCGCTTGGCACTGGTGGATCGAAATTTACCAGAAAACCGGGTTAAGTTCAACTTCTCCGGGCCCCTGGGCGCCCGACCTAAGCCCCCAATGAATAAACCGACACTGCCGAAGGCAATTGGCGATGGATCTCGTAATTCTGAACCATAATCAAGAGAAGAGGACGAAATTTCAGCTGGCATCAAGGGTTTGCAGCCCCGGGATCCCGGTGGTTTTTTCAAATCCCGAGATTTAATTTTTGTCTGAATTATATTTTGAAACTTTTTTTAAAGTATTGCGAATCTGGTATTACATTTAATGTATCTTATTTATTTTTTTTTTGTACTGTATACGGTTAAGGTTAGTTTTTTTACGTGTTGAAACTTGAAGGGTCCGAGGTGGTGTATGTTAAACCGTGGAATTTGATATGTTTTCTCTTATTTTCTTCTGTAACTTTCTTTCTCCCCATAGCGAGTGGGGTCAGAAAACGGACATTTCTCCCACCCTCAGGATGTCCGGTGTCAGCTAACTTGGACAGAGGCATTTAGAATTTTTAGAAGATATCTAGTAAGGGTTTTTCAACCCCGGAATTCCGAAACCCCGGAATCCCAGTGTTTTTTCTTATCTCGAAATCCCGGATTAAAATAACTAATTCTAAATTTTTTACAAAAAAATTTTTCTCATGAAAATTTTCTAAGAATTTAATTTTTACAAATTTATATTCTGTTTATGAAATATATAGGGTAGAATTTTTTTGCGTAATTATAAGTGCTATAAATATTAAAAAAATATGCACAGTATGGGAGACCGTCGCAAAGATCTAAGTGGCTCACTGCAATGCTTACATAATAGTATAAGCAACATCACAAGAATAGATTTTGAACAGTTCCTTCTTCAATTAAATGTCGTTAATTAATAGCGGACCTGCTTGGAAGTCTTAAGACATTTCAAATCCCATTGCATTACTAACAGCTCATGCAACTGGATCTTCAATTTCAAATGAGGTAACATTTGAAATTGATCACATTCTGATCCAATAACTGGATCAATTTATATATAAAAACCATTAAGTGTAGCAGAAGAGGTAAATGCTTAAATAATAGAGGTATAGTCTATTATAGATTTGAGACACTGTCATCAAAAATTCAAAAAGAAATGTCTCTTTTTTGAAAATGGAGGGAGACGTGGGGACTACCTGAAAAGAACATACTCCTATTTAATGATGATAATACCTACTAGTAAAGAATTCGAACGTGCATTTTTTTGGCAGGACAATTTGTAACAAAAATAAGAAACCGTTCCAACGATGAAACGCTGGAGGAGTTGTGTTTTTATAAGCTTATTTACAGAAACACAAGAAATGAAGAAACGCTTTTTTTTTTTAAAAAAAAATTCATTATGTACTATTTTTATTTGTTTAAGATAAATTAATTTTTTTATTTGTTTCATTAATATAATATTAAATCAATTTTTAATTATATTTTTAGTTTTATTATGCATTTTCAACTATGCTAATGTGTAGATATTTTTAACAAATTCTTCAATCCTAATCCCAGGATTTGGATAATGCAATCCCGGGATTGAAAGTATGACATCGGATTCCAAACCCTACTGGCATCCCCCCTCTTCACACTACATCGACCGGAGGACTTTGAGCCTTAACAGATTTAAAGTGCTTTAGCTCCTCTACACGGTGGGTCTTCAGTGACACAAAGGCTCCAATTAATAACATGCCAGGGCTGCAGTAGCCAAGTGGTCAAGGTATCGGATCATGACAGGCATGTCATGAGTTCGAGCTCAGCACCACTAAAAACCCGCCGTGTAGGGAAGCGATGCATGTTAAATCTGTCGAGAGCTCAAACGTCCTCCCGTTGGTGTAGTAGTTAGGAGAGGGTGTGCCAGCTCAGGTGTCGTCCTCGTCACTTGACATTGGTTCAAAATTACGAGATCCGTCGCCAAAAAGCCCTCGTGTAGCTGAACAGTGCGAAGTTAATATTCAATCCATCAATCAATCAATGACATGCCGGCCAAGAGTTAGCGACCTTGATCAATAAGATACCGTGTGGCTACTTATTACACACATTGTATACTACTGAAAATGTAATTTAAAAATGAAAATATGGTGAATAATTTTAATTTATTATATAAGTCAATTTCTGTGAAAACTTAAAACCTATTTAGAATATAACACATCTGTTAATTCGATTAAGATCAATTGTAACCTTAAAAACAAACAAGGAAAAAAAAGTTTAAGTCAATACCTACCTTGAATGGATGAATAGAAAGTATTTTATTAACGATTGAAAATTTGAACAAGATATTATATATTTTACATACGTATATATATATATATATATAGGGAGAGAGGAGAGTGAAGTAATAGTAGGAATTGAAAAAAGAGCATGATTTGTCTGCATTGTTGTAACAATGCACACCCGTTTTGGCTGAAAACCCGGGTTTCGATGCCAACTTTTGTCATTGTTTTAACAGTTACATTGTTACAACAGTGAAGACGAATCTAAGTTGGCGTCGAAAACCGGTAATTAATGAATTAATATTTTAAAAGACTGTATTAATATCAAGTTTCATCCACTACAAGTTTAAAAAAATTTATTTGAACTTAATTGGATGTGAATATAAAGTATTTTATTAACAATTGAATGTTTGAACAAAATATATAAATAAATATATATACAGGGAGAGAGTGAAAGTTAATAGTAGGAATTGAAAAATGTCTAAATCAGCAGAGCAGTATAATGTAAATTGGACGAAAGTTTCCCTTTAATCTTATTTTATTTTATTCTTTAAAAATACATGTAATACTTCGGACGCACTTTAAACCTGGATATGAATTGAAATAACGTACATGAATCAGTGCAGCATGTCGAGTTTTACGTACTCAGCTTATTCCAATGTCTTGGAAGATCAATTTATGGAGGTGCTACTATATAAACAGCGCTAAATGTTGAAATATGTGGCTATGTAAGCTATACTATCAGTTTCATTAAATAAGAACTACATATAAAAATCAAATTGAATTAATTCTTGCATTTGGTAGGGGAAAAACACATTTTTAGACATACATTTCGTTCAAGAAGTTTAGAACATTGGTAGTGTCTATACGAATTTGTCTCCGGCCCTCAAACAGAGGTCAATACCTATTTTTTCCTATTCAAATGTCACCTTGTGTCACGCGTATGTGACAAATGATGTTTTCATCAACATTTCAGTGTAATTTCAATGCGACCATGAATTGAATTTAAAATTCAAAATCCTTCTTTTTAAAAAAAAAAAAAACTAGAACTGTAATTCTCAAATTTTTTCAGCTCCAGTATTTCGCCTTATGCTAAAGAAAAGACTCCGATTTTCTTTTTTTCTAAGAAAAAGGAGAATACTTCAATATTATACCTTTGGTACGGAATAAAAAGCAGGATGTGAAATATTTCTGTGTTGGTGTCAATGCATCTTTTCCTGCATGAAATACAATCCGGAATTCGAATTTTACACTTTGATTCTTGAAGAATTTTTCATTCGATAGAGAATGAAATATCCATTATTGCATATCAATAAATTTTAAAGTGGCAGTTTGAGAGTTAATATTGTCATGTCTTCAGAATTTATTTTTGGATTAATTCATGGCATCTATACTTGTGTTTATTCACTGTAACCTAATGTAAATATTAAGTAAAAGTTTTGTTTCTGTATTTTGGCAATAGTTAGTACTTTCTTTTTTTTGTGGAATAAAACGTTTTGATTTTTAGAATGACTGGATATTTTTATCGTTCTTAGAATCCAGAATTATTTTTAATATTATGATTTTTTAAAAGCTATTTCGGCTTATTCAATTGCAGAACCAGATACGCTGCTAGCGCGTAATAGTTATTTATTTGCAAAAAGGATAACGTAATAAATATATTATAATCACATCAACTTACATTAATATAGAGATATTTTTCTTTTCGAAAAAGTACTCCAATTTTAGATGCTGCTCTATTATAATATTATGTGGATTCGGCCTTAAAAAAATGGTCACATATAAGCAATGTTACAAAGGAAAGATTAATTGGAACGGGTAAATAACGGGAAAAATATATTAAAATCAATAAGAAATAGTAAAATACTATTGAATTACTCTTAGGGTGAAATTTGAATTTAAAATTAAGTCATTTGCTAAGAAATGCCTTTTTTTTTATCACTCGATGCAAAAATTCATAAATAAAATAGAATATGTTGTTGCTTATGCCACCTGTCTGACGTAGTCAGATAGAGGCCCACGAAATTCATCATGGCAACGGGCTAGAGATACGTCTGTCATTAGCCTAAGCTTTGAGCCCGTGAAGGTGACAGCACAATTTTGCTCACGATAGATGGCGACACCATTCGGACCCACAGATTTAACGAGCACGTGCTCCGTTTGCACTCGGCGAGTATTTGGTGGCATCGAACCCAAGCTTTCCGGTCTGGCGTCCGATGCTCTAACCACTAGGCTACCCCCTCCCCCCCCCCCAAAAAATAGAATATAACACAGGCAATTACCAGATCATCTCAATTTAGATTTGATAAAATTTATTACAGTAAAAATGCTTTCTTTCTGTTTCACACATTAGAATTCAAAATATATTAAATCTGTTGCACATTGAATAAATTATTATTTCGTAAATTCTACTGAAAGAAAAGCATATATGCTTTTCTTATTCATCTGTCTCAGTGCTTCTCAAACTTTCAATATTTGCGACCCAATATTCAATCATTATTTTCATCGCGCCCCCCTTGCATATAACTATGTATTGAATTCAATAATAATATACTTTGACGCAAAAGCTACAATACGACTTTAACCTCTTTCGTGCTACCGGTGAATATAAACGTCTAGCGCTCAACCAATCTTTTCTGGGCACTGCTATCCATAAAACTATTCCGAAGGCTTTGAAGTGCAATATAAGGACCTTGACAGGGTTTGCGACAGATTTACTCATTTCAGAGGATTTTTTTATTTATTTCTTTTCTAACCTCCTCCCCCGATACACCACATGCCCTCACCTACGTATTAAAAAATGGTGGGATTAGGGAGCGAATCGCGTAATTTTTAAGTAGCATTTAAGGGATTAATTATAAACCGTACAAATTATCAAGATAAATAAAAAAAAATTGTATATGACAAGACCTTAGGGTCACTGGTAATTATTAAATTTGTTTTTAATTCAGTATTCTTAACGTAATTTTTAAATTAATTATAAAATATATTGCACAGTCTGATATATTTATAAGTATATTATAACAGTGCATTTGTGTATTTTATTTTTTATTATGTCTGAATATATTTTATTTGTTTATTTTGCTTAAATTAATAATTTTTTAAACTATCTTTTGTTTTCGACTTCCCAATATACTCGCACCCCCTAGGGGGGGCGTGCCCCACAGTTTGAGAAACGCTGATTAACCTTATATATTTTACAGGAAAATAATTTTTGACTGGTATTCAAATAATTAGAATTAAAACTGCATAGTTCTGAAGGTGCAGGATTATAATTTTTCCAGTAAGAGGAAATATTAACTAATTAGGTTTAAAAAATAGTTAAATTTACAACACTGGCATTAGAAAACTGCAATTAATTTGGTCAGACTTATATGGAAGTCTTCAGTTTCCATAATTTATCAAATCATTCACGAAAATAAAAAAACTGATCATATTTTTACGAGTAATAACCCTTCAGATAAAATAGATTCTTGCTTTAAAAGCGGTTAAAATCATATTTTAATATTGTGATAAACACACTGCAAATAAACGTTAAGTTCAAATAAAATAAAATCAATTTTAATAAATGATAATTGTTCCATTTAAGATAAAATTAAAATTTCAAAAGCGTTATTATTGCCAGTTTAAGTGCTATGTCAAACTCATTTCCAGCCATTAACCTATTTTTATCAAGTTATGTAATCATGCGGTGGCAGTTTTTCTTTTTCTTAAAGTTATTTTCATAAAATCATTCTATAAAGTAAATTCGTTCTTTCATGTGACAGAAAAAATAATCCAATTCTTACCTTTCTTGGAAATACAGATGTATATGATCCTCAGAGCAATTTTTTATTCAGTTTTACTATACTACCAGGTTTTCGATAAAGAAATACTGAAAACAAGGGTCTGAATTAGATGAGTAACCGTAATAGAAACATTAATAAATTACAGTTTAAAAATACTAAAAAACACCCTTTATAGTTAAACGAACTAAGTTGTATGACTTAATCTTTTTGTCGCTAAATCAGGAAATAGGATCTGGAATTAGTCGCCAAATGCGGGATGGGATCCGAAAATGGGAAATCGTTAGTCCTGATGAAGACAGTGGAACAAAATTATTGCACTGTCAAGTGAGCAAAATTTCGACTTAAGCTGGCCTTTTAAAGTCGGTAAAAATTGAGTTCAAAGATTCCGTTACATACAAGTGAAGCTAATAAAAGGGTGTTAAAAAATAAATATCTCTTTTTCATGCATACTAATTTTTGAGTCACAGATAAATAGTATAAAATAAGAGAAGCATAATGTAAATAAAGTAAAACTTTATGTTACTTTCACAAAACAGCCGGCTGAGTGGCGTGGTTGGTTTGTCACTGGCCTTCTGCACCTACGGTTGCGGATTCGAAACCCGGACCGAGGCCGTGGTAACCAAGTGGTCAAGGCAACGGATCATGGCTAGCAAGCCATGAGTTCGATCCCAGTACCACTAAAGACAGGCCGTGTAGGGGAGCGATGCACGTTAAATCTGTCGAGAGCTCAAACGTCCTCCCGTTGGTGTGGTAGTTAGGAGAGGGAGTTATCAGCTCAGATGTCATCCGCGCACTTGACCATGGTTCAAAATTACGCGGTTCGTCGCTAAAAGCACTCGTATATCTTAACAGTGCGACGTTAATATTCACTCACTCGAAGCCCGGTTCAAGTCGATGGATTTTCATGATGCAGAAAATCGATAGCGGCCATGTCGTTTGATTATACGGCATGTAAAAGATACCTAGAATGTCTGTTTGGCTTGGCTGCTCTCGGCAAAATTAAATCTTAGAACAGGTTCGCATCGTCAGAGCTCAGGTGAACCCAGTCTCCCTCCCTTTGTGAAGGAGACTGGGCGTCAAAATTACTTGCGGCAATTGGTATCCGCCTATATGGTGCCGCACTAAAAAGATATACCAGCTCCCAGGGAATATACCAGATCCGCAATGGTAAAACACCAACCGCAGCCCAAGAAATAATAAAAAAAATTTAAAATAAAACATTTTCACCAAATAAGGCTGCAGAAGATAGATGGCTTGGGATTTATTATGTTACTATCGGCTGCTAGTGGTGGGGCAAAAAGATGTATCGATTAAACACTTCGAATAGTTCATTAGTGAAAGTTGTAGTTCGTGTTTTGCAATTATTATGTTTTTAGTTAGAAATTTTTAAAAAACTATGTTACTTTAAGTAAAATAGCTGTTACGTACTGAAACGTTAGCCAAGCCGCAAATATGTGAACCATATGCCGTCCACAAATTCGACGTGTTTGATCAAATAGACACAAAAGCTCGGCCAATGTCATTGATAATAATAAAAAGTCTGCTTTGAGGGTATGAGTTAAAAAAAGGTTTTTCCCTTTAAAAATAATCTAATATAAATTTTCGTTTGATAAAAAAAAATACATTTAAAGAATCATAGAAAATTCTCAGTTTTGGATAAGTTATGTTTTTCTACAGAATAAAATTATATTTTTTATATTATATGCAGAATTAAAATTATCAAAAATAACGGTACTTATTCGTATTATCGCAACAATTACTAACGTACAAGTTAACTCGCCAAGTCGGTAAACCCAATTTCGCATGCGCTGAATTGGCAATCATGTGCTTCGTTTCATATAATGTCACCAACAGGTTGCGATAATACGTAAGTAACAATAATTCTATTAAAAATTATTTGATGAAATGTTATTTTGGTGCCTACGTATTATATCACAACCTATTGGAGACATAAAACGAAACGAAGTTCATGGTTGCCAATTCAATTGTACGACACATAGGAAATCGGGCTTACCAGCTTGGCGAATTATTAAGAGTTGGCGATTGTTGTAATAATACGTAAGTACCGAATTATTTTATTTTATGGGGAAAATTTAAAGAAAAAATTGATCGAATGAAATTTTGTAGACATTTAATTTCCAGAAGAAAAAATGTCATGGAAAAAAATTGTAAAAACTAAATACACACACACACACAAAAAACAACCAAATTTGATATATTGTACTATACAACTTTAACAATTGTTTTTAAGTACTCTATCTTTTCTGAATCAAAACTAAGTTTTGAAATCTTGAATGCAATTTATAAATTAATAATATTAACTTCATATCAGTTTTGAAAAGTAAAATTTCCATCAACTTGATTGTTTTACATTAACTTTTTTCTTTTCTTTCAACAATTGCTTTGTGCTATTTTTTTTATGCATTGTCATTGACCTACAAGAATTTTTTTTTCCTCTTTGTGAACATTTTTTCCAGTACAAATGAGCACCTAATAAGTGGAAAAAATAAGCTTATTACTTTTAAATTAATTGTTACTATTCTTTAATTTTCAAAATTTTATACCAAATTTTTCAAATGTTCTTTTCATTTTACATCAGTATTCAAGAATCATGTTTTTCGTCAACTGCTATAAAAAATCACGTAGAAAACTGAAGTGGGAGGGAGGAAAAACTTTTGTTAATTCTTTGTCTTTGCATAAATTTAATTTCTCATTTTCTTTTTGTCATGTATTTATAAAGATGCTTTTTACTTTTATTAATATTTAATGTAAAAGATTTTCTTTTTCAATTAATGTAAATTACAACAAACACAGAAAGCAAATTTTAAACACATCTACTATCAAAAGGGATACTTAAGGAAAATCTCAAGTATAATATATATATATTAAGAACTAAATTAACAGAAATGAATGAGTAAAATTTTAGAAAAAACCTCACTTAAAAAAAAAAATCAGGTAGCTTGAAGATGAAAATGTAATTTAAAAAAAAAAACACAGAAAATTTACTAAATTGAATATCACAAGAAATAAAAATTCTAAGCATTCATTCAAATTTAAAAAAACATTATAAATAAGATTAAATCTCAAAATATTCAGAATATTGCAATTCCTATTTTTACACTTTTTGTTTAAAATTTTTTGGATGTGGATTCTACAATTGGTACATAATTCAAAGTAGGATTTTTTTTTTGTAAAAAAAAAAAAATTGTGATATAAAAAACTATTTTTTCCTTCTTAAGTCTAATAGATTTTTCTTTCGTTTTTTCACTTAATCTTTTAAAGCTTTGAAATGACTTTGACTTTAATTGCTAATGATGCTGAGATCATTATAACTAGTTAAAAAAAAAGGAAAGAAGAAATTTTTGAAGTAGATATTTTTAGATAAAATCAACTCATAATTGGTACTCTAAAGACTGTATTATCACATTTACTGCATAAAACATAGAATACTTAAAATTTTTGCGCAAACTTCATAAGCCAGTTAAATATTTTAATTTAATTGACAATAGAAGATGAAGCAAATTTTGTAGTAAGCAATCATTTTGTTTATCAAAATTTAGAAAAGGAGAAAATAATGAGCTGGTAAATACACAATATCTTTAGCAAATGAAAGAAGTATTAACACTCCCATAGGTTGTCGCAAATCCAATACTAGATAATTCCGTCTCTTATGGTGTCAAAATTAATTACAATTAATAAAAAGATGAATAATAAAGTTTTTAAAATATTAATATTACAATGCCACTAAAAACATAAAACTAACATACCAACAAATGAAAGAAAAATTTGATTATGAAATTCTATTTTATAAATATGTAAGTTACATAAAATAAAAGTAGTCTTAAAAGAAAATTCAAGGCACATTTAATTAGAAAAAATATAAATTCCACAAAACATTTTATTTTTGCACAAAAAAAATTAATATTTTTTTACATAGGATTGAATACAAACAAATTTCTAGAGGAAAAAAACAATTCACAAGACAATGAGAGTAAGTTTAACCCCATTAACACCTGAACAATTATGAATACTTAAACAAAACACGTAATATGCACTGTCAAAACAACATTAAAAAATTAAGCAATTTTAAAAATAAGTTGAGTTACTTTAATAGGCTCTAAAATATATTAACCCTGCTCTTTTGTTCGGGACTATATGACCTGAAATAAATTTATACATTCAAAACAAAAATATAGAACAGGGATATTGTCACAAAATTTCTTGACATCGCAGATAAACAATATAAATATGTACTCCTAGAGAGATTTATGTTTATCTGTATTTCAAAAGAATATGTTTCATTTTATACCTAATGTATCATTCGGGTCAATACGACCCCCCCAAAAAATTTTCATACATGTTCACTTTTCTTTGAAATAAATTAAAAGAAAAGAATAACAATAGTTTCTCTAATTTATCCGTTTTCAGAACTTGTTTCATTGATGTATAAGTTTAATCGTACGATTAGAGAGCATGTGCAAAGTCCATAAGTTGATGCAATTAGCAGGGGATGCTTTATAACATTAGATCTATATTTAAACTTATATTACTATTGTTTTAACCATTTCTTAAATGGCACCTATCATTTATGGCAAGAAAGGTTAGTTTTCTGAATCAGGTCATATTGACCCAAAGGCTACATACGTGTAGTAAGTGTAAACAGAACAGCAGGGTTAATGTTCTACATGAAAAAATGCTCATGAACTAATTAAAAGGCAGGGTAAAATGCAAAATTTACTGAAAATATTCTAAGATAATTGAATTTTTTTTATTAATGAAAATTATAGCCCCTTTAAAGGGGGAGGAGAAAAACACACACAAACGCTAGATTTCAGAATGTTAATATATATATACAGTGGTACCTCGACATACGAGTTTTTCGAGATACGAGCCAGCGAGCGAGTGATTTTTTGCTTTGAGTTACGAGCGAAATTCGAGTTCGGTTTAGCAGGTCGGCCGGTAGTAGCACGCGACCGCGCACCACGCGGTCAGTGAATCAGTTAGCAGCGTGCTTCCGCTGTGATAAGTTGTGTAGCTGTGTTCGCGTTTTGTGTTGCATTTACATTTACAGTTGTAGTTCATTTATTTTTATAACCATGAATCGGAAGAAAGTTTGTCAAAAGTCAAGTGCTAAGAAAAAGATGATGAGTATTGAATTAAAACGTGAAATTATAGAAAAACATGAGGAAGGTGTTCGAGTTGTTGGTTTCGAGGAGTCAGAGGAGGAGGTTATTTCTACAAGTGAGATAAAGGAGATCTTAGGAATGTGGGAGAGAGTTTCACAGTTCGTGGAAAAGAAACACCCAGAAAAAGTTGCAACAGGTCGTGCATCTGATCTTTTGCCTAACTCATTTCTGGAACATTCTGAGAGAGAGGAAGAAACAAACCTCCTTGGACATGTTTTTTTCTAAACGGCCTACAGGTGAAAGCGAGAAAAATGTAGCGAAAAAGGCAAAGACCAGTGAGGATATCTAATTTATTTCTTTACATTCTCTTTTTTTGTTTTTGTACAATAAATATTTGTCATTTATAAATACGTTTTTATTATTCAAAACCACGTAACAAAAATAACTGGGGTGACATTTTGGGGGTTGGAATGGATTAATGGTAGTTCAATTGTTTTGTATGGGGAAATTTGCTTCGAGATACGAGTAATTCAAGATACGAGCAAGGTTGCGGAACGAATTAAACTCGTATGTCGAGGTACCACTGTATATATATATATATATATAAACAAAAAGTAGCAATGCACAAATTATTTTTTTAATATACACATATTCCTTCAAATAGTACATAATTAAGAACATGTTGAATTTTTTTAAATCCCAGCAAAAAACAAACAGATAAACTTTTTTTTTTCTAATGAAAAGACATTTTCATTTCTGTTTGCTACAAAATCTATTACAAGTTTTGATGATCTTTCACAGATTTTGGAAAAGTTGTTTAATCACAACTAACAGAATCTAAAAGTAAATTTAGGTATTGAATGTTACACACAATAAAAACATCTAAAGTATTCATTTAACTTTACAAAGCCATTTAAAACTAATCTATTTGACCATCATAACCGGAAATAAGATAATATCTAATCACTTACTTTCAGAACAATTACACTACATTAATAATTAAGAGTTTCTATTAATAATAAAATTATATATAATTTAAGCTTTACAGAAAAAATATATTCCCTAGGAATATTAGAGCACAGCGATATACAAATATTTATACATAATCTTTATTTAATAAAGAAATCTGAGAAGTATATAGCAGTAATAAAAAATACTAATCTTTAACCTAGCTACTATATATAAGTTTAAAATACTTTCAATAGTTTCTCAATTCTCAGGATGGATTTAAGAAAAGAATTTCAGATTTTTTTTAAAAAACAATACCTATACTGATATGTATTAACTATTTGGCAAGTATAACACACACAATATTAAAAATGCATTTAAACTAATTCCTTCCTACAATTGTAACAAATCGAGCAGAAAGAAGTGAATACAATTGAGTTTTAAAGATTTACTAATAATGTGTGAACCTTTTAAAGTTATTAATATTTTCAAAAGATCTCGTTTGACTAAGCTAAGTGCATGCATATAAAAATAACACATAAATAGCTACACAAGACTAGACCAGAAATTATTTCACATAAGTTTAAAAATACAGAACAGTAAATCCCAAAATTATAAGAAATAATTATATGAATATTATATATAAAAAATGCAACAACATCCATTTAAGTAAAGTAATTAGGGAAAATTGTAACAAAATAACTTTTACAGCAACAATTAACTACTTTTTCTCACACAGAATAAAATCAATTAACTGTGGATTAATTATAACAAAAATTAGAAAAAAATTATATCTACTTTTCCAAGATTTAAAAAATACATTAATCTTTTTAATACAGTGGCAACAATACATGAACATAACTTTCAACACTATTCTACTAATTATATTTAAAAAAAAGTATAATTAAATTTCATGTATTGATTAATAATACATACAAAGTGCAAACTAATATCAATTTTAGTTTGAATTAGCATGAAGATTTCTCAACTTTTAATGCATAAAAAGTTGTCTTTTATTGCATCAAATTTGCCTACTCTAAGTTCATTAAATATTTTATTATTTACTAAATAATAGTTAACAATTTCTACAATAAAAAGTTTTGGACTATCTGAAAAAAATGTTCATGAATAGATTAAAAATATAACATTTTACAGTGATTGTCCATAACATGTAATAGATATTTGAACAAGATTCTTAATTTAAATGTATGTTACCAATATTTTTCATTGTTTAGCTTTGCATTTTGAAGCAGAAAGAATTGATCAGAAAATATACATGCATGATATATACAATTAGGTATGCAAAAATGATTTATACATTAAGATGAAAACATGCTTGATATTTCTTTTTAAAAACTGATACACACACAAATTATTAATTATAATCACTTTAAAAATAATGATTAAGATAAGAAATAATACATTTTCCTTTCCAATTCAAAAAAGTGATTTTATTATTATTTTCTGTACATCATTGCCAAAAAAAAAAAAAAGATTATTAACATTACTTGTTTAAAACATTGTATATTAGCAATTTTTATCATAAAACAACAAATAAAAGTATTCATATTTCAATATATATATAAATTTCTCCAAAATCAATATATTTTTCATGAATATTAACAGCAAAGTAATCAGTTTTCCCAGAAGAAATTGTCCATAATACTTTTTCAAAGCAAAAATATATTTTAAGAATTGATTTATGAAATGAAAATGATAATATTAACTGCAAAAGAAAGTCAAAGTCCACAAACAATACCTACTAAATAGGACTTATTAATGTATACAAGCATTTAGCAAAATTTCAATTTAAGAATATTTAAAAAAATCATTCACTATATAATTCTTTATTATTATATATACATTTTAATTTCCTTCATTAATTACAATTTGTTTGAAATATATATATAATTTTGAACATAAAATGCAGGAAAAATTCTTACTCTTTTCCCTTCAATTTTAATTACGAAACTTTTCTCCAGTTGGAAAGAAGTTAGATAATCTCAATAAGAATTAATAAATGAAATAAATAATTTTCGGAACGTAATGAAATGAAAGCTGAACATTTCCATATCATAGCTAATCAAACTTTGATAATTTTTTGTTTAATTTTGTAGAAATTTAAATTATTAATTAAAACTAATTCATATTTTAAACATATCAAAATATGTCACTTCATGAATGAATATCGGAAAATTTTATTTTTGAGTTCTTTGATTACAAATGAAATTCATCTAAGGGTTTAGTGTACTGCAGAAATATAAGTAATTTTATTTAAAGCACTTTTTAAAGATTTATATATCTTGCACATCACAAAAAAATGTGATCAAAATAATTAATATAAAGTTAAAGCTTTATTTTAGAAAAATTTCACATTATTATAATTAAAATTATAAAAATTAAATTTTATAATTTAGATATTCACACAAATTAAACATTTACTATTGTTTTCATATTTATATGTTATCAATATTTTTAAAAAATTAAAAAAGATTAAAAATGTTAGCATAAAAAAATTCACAAAATATTTTTAGAATCACAAATTGATGAACAATGATGTAAATAATGTTGATTAAAAAAGAAACTAACAGCATTTTCTTATTAAGAATCAGATTTTGTAGGAGGGGAAATTAGCCATTCTATGGATTAAAATTTTAAAAAAAATTAATATCAGCAAAAACTGATCCAGCATGATAATTGCAATTTATTTGCAAACTGTTGATATTATTTGGGCACATACACAAATCCTATTTTTTATTTTCATGAACAAATCATTAATTATAGGATATATTACATCAACATATGATAAGTACAGAATATAAGCTAAGTAGCTTATGTGGTTACATTAATAACATATTAATTTTGACATCATTAAATTTAGTTTTAAAAAAAATAAATAAGTTATACAGCCCCCATAAAATAATATATATTTTTACATTAAAAAAAAATTGAATACATTATAATTTTAACATATTTTCTTTATTTATATTTGGGCTAAAGAAATCATTTCAAGACAGTTTTAAAAAATTAATGGACAAAATTAAGGACAGAAGAAAGAGAATTAAATGAAAATAATATTTTTAAAAAAAATAAATCAAAAGTGAATATAATTAAACAAATTTCATTTGAAATTTAATATTTAAAGATACATTAAAATATTTCTGATTACACAAAATTAAGAATTTAACTATTAAATGTGCTTGGAAGAAGATATGATAAATTTCTTTTTACATTTACACATTTCATGTACTTAAGCAAGTGGTTCATAAAACCTACAAGCAACTTTTGAAACAGGACTATAGTGTCCATGGAAAAATAATTTTCATCAAACTGTCTAGAATCCAGTAACTTCTGATAACCATTTTTATATTGCTCCTATAAATCTATGCCTTAAACTAGATAACACTGCAACAAGTCTTAACAACATCACATTACAGGAATGTTACTTAAGCAGTTCTGATGATTAAGTGAACACCAGAATCAGTCATGACGGGTTTGCTCAATTCACCAACTTTCAAAGCGAAGGAAGCGTCTTCGAAGGGCTTTTGCATTGCACCTCGTCCAAAAAGACCCAAATCACCCCCTCGTTTGGCAGAACTACAGTCACTGTATTTGGAAGCAAGGTCTTCAAAAGTAGATTTTCCTGATATCAACTGCTCTCTAAATCCTGTCGAAGGAGTATACAGTATTAGATAATCAGCAAAGAATGTTTTGCAACTTGTACATGACATAAAATGCATTGATTTTTGTACTTAGTTCTGGTTAAGTTGGTATTTAGGATGACTATATAGCTGTAATACAATATATTTACAATCCAATAAAAGTAAAGATTAAGTTTATAGCACAAACTAAATTTTAAAAAATAAGATATTGCGAACTAATAAAGCTAAGTTTATAACAGCTAAAACATTTAATAAAATAATACAACAAAAGCACATAAAATTTAAATAAAAACAAACTATGCATTGAAAACAAAATTAAAAAAGGGGAGGGAGAATTATACATTTTGAATAAAAACTGTATAGCAATATACTTATTTTACAATTCAAATACAGTTAAAGATTATTTTAATAGTATTTATGAAATTTATTTATAAAATTATTTTGTATCATCCCCTTCTTACTTTTAAAACATCCACTTTTAATATGCTTTCATGACATATATATCATTAGGTATCAAAATTTTATATAAATCAACAGATAAAATTTTCCTTAGCTCCATGTTAAATTAGTCCAACACAGGCATGCATGATTATAAATACACACATAAAGTTGCAGTATTATATACATATATAAACACACATGAATGTAAAGTGCATTCAAATGAATAAAAATAAGAAAACAGAAAAGTTAAGAAATATTTAACCAAAATTATACAATACAAGGACTATTTATAATTGATAAAAGTGAAGAATGTATCAGAAAAATGTTTGAATATATAAAGAAACAAATAAAAAATTCCTCTGTTTTATTTTTTAAGCTTGTTAACAGAAAAATATTTATGAAATAATTAACACACATCTTGAGATATACCTAGTTTAAAATCTAGTTTAATAAATAGAAGTATGCACACCATAAAAAACAAGCGCTCAAATTTAAAATAAATAGTGTGTAATAAAAATCCAGATTTAATTTTGTTTACCAATTTGGTTAAAGTGTAGTATGGGGGGGGGGGGGCTTGGCGATGTCAATGTTTTTTGGTGACCAAAATCGATCGCAAATCTACTTCTCTTAGTGATAGGTGACCGGAAGCAAGAATTAATTCGTTATCTCACCATAATCTTTATATATATAAATCTCGCGTCACAATGTTTGTCCTCAATGGACTCCTGAACCACTTAACCGATTATAATAAAATTTGCACACCATGTGCAGTTCGATCCAACTTGAGAGATAGGATGGTTTTCATTTCAATTTATCACGCCATAATTTTTTTATAGCCGGAAATGTGAAGAATCCTGAAAAAACGTTGCCAGATTCCCGTAAGGGATGCTCATTCGGTTCTCTCGACGTTATTTCTGAATTTCGTCAAGGTCATTCACGTTGCGTTAGCTTTGTGTTTGGAAGATGGGAAAAGTTGAGGTAGTTTTGAGTCTCGCTGCGTAGAAAAAGGGGAATTCCCTCATATAACCCATCACAACCGATGGTTTTTTTTTTATTCTTAAAGATTGATTTATTGAAGAACAGTAGAATATAAGAAAAAAAATATCATAAAAATTATAAGGAAATATTTTTAAATATATTTTTATCACATAGTATTATTTTCTTTTTGAATTTCATACTGTGAAATGAATCAATATCGTTGCGTTTAAATAAAAATTATTTTAAAACTTTTAATATCAGTGATTTAAAAAATAAAAAGCCAAAAACTTTTTTGAACAAACTTTAATAAAACACTCAAAATACTTAATAATTAATAATTTTTCCCGTGTGTCGAACATTTCAAAAAATCCTCACAAGACCCCCAAGGGTGTTGCGGGGGCGGGGGGTTTAAGGGGCGTTATAAATTTTTATTTTTAAGTTATTAGACGTACAGTCTTGAAACTTAGTAAGCAGATTCTTCTCATAGGGTAGATATACGCTAAAAATGGGTTTCGTGAAAATTGCCCCCAAGTGGCGTTGAGGGGACTTAAGGGGCGTTATAGATAATTATTTCCATTTTTAAACTATTAGACGCACAGTCTTTATAGAGTAGAGATCAGCTATAAGAAGGTTTTGTGAAAGCAGATCTCTAAGTGGCGTTGCAGGGGAATAAATGGCGTAAGAGATAAATATTTTCGTTTTTAAACTATTTGACCTACCTGCTTGAAAATTGGTAGGAATGTTTCTTTCATGGAGTAAATATCCGCTACAAAACGGGTTTGGAGAAAATTGACCCCCAAGGGGTGTTGCGGGGGGTTAAGGGCAGATATAAATAATTATTTCTTCTTTTAAACTATTAGACTCATAGTCTTGAAATTTGGTTAGCAGATTCCTCTCATAGGATAGAAATACACTGCAAAATTTGTTTTGTGAAAATCGACCCCTAGGTGGTGTTGCGAGGGTTCAAGGGGCGTTATTGATAATTTTTTTGCATTTTTTAATAATTGGACGCACAGTCTTCAAATTTTGCTAAGCAGATTCCTTTCATAGAGTGCAATTCCCCTACAAAATGGGTTTTGTGAAAACAGACCCAGAAGTGGCGTTGCGGGGGCTCAAGTGGCGTTATAGACAATTATCCCCATTTTTAAACTGTTCGACGTACAGTCTTGATTCCT